>OY856186.1:370030183-370161784 GCA_963693315.1 Diogma glabrata
TCTCTCTCTCTCTCTCTCTCTCTCTCTCTTTCTCTCTCTCTTTTACTCTCTCTTTCTCTCTCTCCATTCCTCTCTCAACCTCCCTCCCATTCCCCTTTCAGAAAAAAAATTCGTGAGTCTCCTGAACAACTAACTTTTTAATCGAAACTTCAATTACTTGAAGGATTGTCATTCGAATTTTAATGGAAATCCGTCCAGACTCATCTTATTTCGCTGATTTTGTGTGGGCGAAAGCGTTGAGAATTTCAAATTCCCAAATGATAATCTTTTGAATATTTTCTCGTGACGCTTTTCAAACCTAAGTAAAAATCATCAAGATTACTGAGTTCGTTAAACATAAAGCAGTAAATGTACAAACATAACAAATCCATACCTCCCCAAATAATATGACAAAGAAGAAAAACAATGAAAGAAAACCAAAAGAAAATCCGGCATAATAAATCCTAAGCTTATACAACTTTTCTTATTATATATCTTTACAGGTGGTTGTTTACGTTCGTAGTTTCTTTTATTTTAATTAGCCATATTTGTTGCTTTGTTCTTTTGTTTGATTGATTGGGGAAATTAACGTATATTTTTCTCCTATACCAACATGCAAATAATATATTATAAGAGTACAACTGATACATGCACTAAAAAAATATATAATTATTTTAAAAATTGAAAAAGAAAATGGAAAAACGAGAGAAAAATTATTATATTGATTGATTTTCAATTATTAGAAAATATACATATTTTTTTGTCATTTACGTGATTTGTTGTTTGGAAAATTCGAATGTATTTGTTAGTTTTGTCTTATTATGGAAAAAATAAAATTAATTAATATATTATATGGATAGAAAAG
The DNA here is from genome assembly GCA_963693315.1 of Diogma glabrata. NCBI lineage: Eukaryota > Metazoa > Arthropoda > Insecta > Diptera > Cylindrotomidae > Diogma > Diogma glabrata. Next base: position 370,031,028 of record OY856186.1, read on the forward strand.
TAATATAGTTATTACTGTTCTTTTGTTTATTTTTTCGTTTTCTTTTCATTTTTAATTTTATTAATATTTACATTAAGCTGTTTATAGAAAAGTTGAGTTGGGTTAAGATTTGTTATGTTAATGCATGTTTTTGAAGTTTTTCATATATTTTTGATGATTATTGTTTAGACAGTTGAAGGTTTATATTTATATATACATATACAGTGCTGCATCGACGTCCTCGTACCCGTACTGAGCTGCTGGGAACTCCTGCAGAGGGGAAGAAGTGTCTGTTACCGCATCGCCTGGAAATTTTTAGGAGCAGTCTGGTGCTTGGGCATATTCCAGAACCATGGAGAGCGGCAAAAGTAATTTTTATTCCAAAAGTAGGTAAAGAAGATTTCATAGATCATCAGTTTAATAACATCCTTCTTGTTAAAAACTATGGAAGCAGATGATTGACAACTAATTTCTACAAACGAACCAATACCTTTGTAAGATCACCTTTGCAAGATAGTCAACATTCGTTTAGAACGGGTAAATAACAACGAAGTTATTGTCTGTGCCTTCCTGGACATTGAAGGAGCATTTGATAGTACCTCACATGGAGCAGTTAAGAAGGCTCTAAGTGAGAAAAGGGTTAACAGCACCACAATTGCCTGGATGTGTGAGAGAATGAGAACAAGGGTAATAGATACCAAAGCTGGTGATTGCAAAAACAACCTCGGCACCACTACCCAAGCAGGGTTTACCGGACTTGGAAATAAGGTCAAGCATTGGCCTATGAAAGGTAAACAGTACTTGGCTGTTGTTAGTGGGTTATTACTGGAACCATGAATCAGCCGATCTACAGTTTATAGAAAACAACCAGTACACTTTACTTTAAATGGCGAATCAATGGCCGGCCCGTTGATAGCCAACATTAATTGGCTATTATTATTGGGCCAGTAATGCAACCATGAATTAACCGATCTATGCCATTTGGATAAGATTCCGTAGAGTAGCATTCGTTTTAGAAATACATAGTTTTAAAAATTTTATATTCAGTTTATTTATCGCTTCTCGGTTGAAAGACTATGATAATATTGAAAATGTTGGAATTTGCTTTAAATTTTTTTTAATTTGACATTTCTGTTTTATTTTAATTGTTTTTTAATTAAATTATTTAAATTTACATATGATAATATTTATTTTAATGGCCCAGTCATGGTTGCCAGCACTTAGCCCTTGCTGCAGTACTAGTCATCATTATTGGTCCATTACTAGGCCCACTGTACAACCTTGCATGGGCCATTGCTGTTTTTTTTTCTCTGGCCCCCTGAAGTTATCATCAAGTAAAATTATGTTAATGGCCCAGTCATGGTTGCCAGTACACGCCCATTTCTGGGTTGCTGATCGCCAGTAATTGCCCATTACTGGACCGTTTCTACAACCTTGTATGGGTAGAGGCTGTGCGCAAAGAAGGGTCTTATCACCAACCATGTGGAGTGGAGTTTAGTGGTGGATGAGATTCTCACTATATTAAGTAACCAGAGCATTAAATACCTTGGGTGAGCGGATGACATTGAGGTAAGAAACAGTCTCGAAGAAGTTCCCTGTGATATTGTACAAACAGAGGGGACTGAATCTGGTTATACTTGATGCAAATCTGTGGGACTAAAACTCAATCTGAGGAAAACTACGTTGTTCTCATTCACACATCATGAAACCCATTATCAGGAGTGGCTCTATAATTGAATATGGTCAGGAGAGTAAATATCAGCGAGTAATTCTCGATAGTAAAATCCTGTGGAAAACCACATATGAGCTCTGATGGTATGCAAAAACCTTACGGGTAAAGCATGGTGGTGCAGCCCAGGTATCCTTAGATGAATGTATACCATGATTGTGAGATCAGCCATCATTTACGGAGCAGTCGTATGGAAGAAAAGAGCACAGCTTCATGCTGTGAAAACTGAATTGGATAAGGTGCAGAGGCTAGTCTGTATCTGCGAAAGATAGAGAGAGAGAGTAGCTAGCAAAAACATACTTAGATTTATCATGCAGTCTAAATATCGAGAAAGTCTTTCAAGGGTTAATCCCTTGCTTGAGTTTTCTAAAGACGGAAAGATAACGCAGTTAAGCTTCGATAAGAAATATACATCGCGGTTGTGCAAAACAGTGGAGTACAGCAGTGAATTCACTACGTACCATCTGGGCAACGATGTTATCAAATGGTAGGAGGAGGTGGGTGCAGGAGTATCTGAACCAAAAACCAAATATTGTAACCCCAGCGGAACCTACCCAAACGTCTTCCTAGCTGAGATATGTGTGATCAAAAAATGCGGAAACTTTTGCTTAGCAAGAAAACATAAGAATAAGAGAATTGTCAACTTTACAGGAGTCAATTGTAGCAGTCAAGGCGTTACGCTCATACCCCATAATATCCAAAATTGTTGGAAATTGTGTGAGCAAGCTAATCAAGCTTGAGAATAGTAACAAAGTTTGCTCGATACCTGGCCATGCGAGTATCGCAGGTATGAAGAAGCCAAGAAATTAGTTGTTGTTGTTTTCTAGCGACGAGTTGTGGTGCTATTCTTCTAGCTCCAAGTCCAGACTCAGGAGCTCTACTACTGCCCATAGGCGGTACCACAGATCTTCCTTCGTCAGGTCGGTTGGTTTCTCTGGACAATTGAAAATGTGGTTATTAGCATCATGTGGCTCGCCCTCACATATGGCACACTTGTCAACAGTTTCCTGGTCAATTCTACTCATGTAGTTATTTAAGATACGTGACCAACCGGATCTTAGCTGCGCTAGGATGGTTCTGGTGCTGCGTGGCAGTTTTACTTCTTCGGCAGCGACTTGTGGTGGTTTGCTATTAAGAACTCGATTCGGGGCGTAGTTCTTTATTGTGTCTTCAACGGTTTTGGTATGTAGATTTTTCAACCCCCTCTTATACGTAGGCTCGTCGATGTTATTTATGTTTTGATTGTTTTTAACATCTTGTAGGAAGCATTTCGCAGTCCTTCTTATGTCTCTCGGTGGTGTTGTCATAGATAAGGAGTCATTGCAGGAATGCTGCTCTCTATGACAGGACCAGAGATATTGTTTGGTACGCATTTCGTTGTGTTCATGGACCGGCAATATGTTACATTCCTAGTGTAGGTGATCTCGGTGGGCCATCAAGTGACATCCGGTTACTGTACGCAAAGCTGCGTTCTGTCTTATCTGTAACTTATTCCAGTGGGTGTCGACTTGGGGTGTCCATGTGGGAGCAGCGTAATTTATGAAAGGCCTTCCTATTGCTTTATATGCCGTTATTTTGTGTTTTTATCCTTACCCCACGAACTACCCGCTAGAGCTTTCAGTCCTGTTTTTAAGTTTTGTATTTACTTGTTGAGCATGAACGTTGAATTTAAGTAGTGGATCGAATGTTACCCCCAGCAATTTTGGATTTTTGACAGTAGGAATTAGTATGTTGTCAATACAGGTATTGAGTGTTGTATTTACCACCTTTGTCCATGTGGTGAAAAGTGTGGAAGTGGACTTTTCAGTGGACAGTTTCAATTTTTTGGGTTTAAACCATTCATTCAAGGACATTAGTGAGTTGTTCCAGGTTGTTTCCTCGTCTGCATATGACGTGATAGTTATTCCTTCCGGTGGCGCCGGTAAACTCCTTAAGTAAAGGTGAATAATGAAGGTGAGAGAACTCCACCTTGTGGAACTCCTTGTCGGAGCACTCTCATCTTAGATCTAGAGTTACGGAACTCAACGTATGTTTGGCGGCTTCTTAGATAGTTTCACAACCAGAGCTTTATTAAACCTGGCAGATTGGTGTTGAATATGTGGTTCAATAGTTCAACATTTGACACTGTGTCGAAAGCTTTTGATAAGTCAAGTGCAACTAAAATTGTTCTAGCACAGGGTTGTTTTTGGTTTAGACCATCGCTGATTTGGTTTTGGATTCTATGAAGCGCGGTGGTTGTACGGTGTAGTTTCCTAAAGCACTTCTCAAGATGGACGGGTCTTTACATCCCAGAAGTACTCGGAACCCAGTTCCAACCAAGGACCATCACAAAAATTTCGACGAAAGGTGCTACTCTAACAAATTAGTAAGGTGAGTTGCTTTAACATGTTTTGTCGGCCCTGTGCACTTTTGTGGACTGGGGATCAAATCAATTAACGAAAGAATGGGAGTACTTAATAACATTGAGATGGAGCAGATAGACGATGAAAGTTGATTCTGTGTTTTCAAAGAAGAGATCCCCGCCCATCTTCTCAACGATTGTGGATCTTTGTTCTACACAAGCAGGTTTCATCTGAGGGAGTAGCATATTTGCATAAACTTAACTCTCTCCACATCCTGAAGTAACTAAGGATGCTGGATTTGAGGAGGTACTCCAACTGTGTATCCACCAGGGAGTAGTAAGGTGGGGTACAATAGATCATTTTGGTCGCAGTACAAAAGATTACCACCAAATTTTAATCTAATCCAATGGGAAATCACACCGTAACGTTATGTACTGAATTTTTTAAACATCAAATAACGTGATTATTCAAAGTGTCCGTTTGTTTTTTGTGTTTGTTTTCATTACCTTTATCTCTTTGGCACACAATTTTAAGATGCAAATATATTTAACATAACGAAACTATTATTTCATAAAAAGTTAAATGAAACCAACTATTTTAGATTCTGCATTATTATTATCATTAAATATATTTTGTTTCGCTTTGTTTTTAGGATTTCCGTACTTTGAAAAAGTAAAAACGGTATTCTATTGGTGGGACTTCGGTATCCATCCCAATCCGTACATAATCGATTTTCTGACAAACTATAAGTGCTATTAACTTGAAATTTTCTACAGTTATAAATTGTATTTGTCTACCACTACCTAACAAAAAAATTACAAATATTTGTTTTTATCTGTATTTTTTAAACATAGATAAGGAGATAGTAAAACAAAAGTTTTTTTAAAGAATCGCTTTTGATTTAGAAAAATTGAAAAAAATTGAAATATTGAAACAGTGAGTTTTTTTCCTGTTTACTTCCCTCTTAACTTCGAACATTACACAATAAAACATTTAAAAAAATTCATGGTTACATCAAATTATGTATAGATTGGATGAAAACCATAGCGGGGGCTCATCATTTAAAATGTTATTTGGAGAGGGTTGAAAGCAGATATTTTGAAAAAAAATATATTTTGGAGGTCATTACAAAGGTGAATTTTTTTCTAGTCCAAAATATTTTTTTTGTAATTTGCTCTATTAGGGCAATCTGATGTGGGCCTGTTCCGGGCCTGAATTATAATAATGTATGATTCTTAATACTCTTTATGACACCAGTCCATTTCGATCATATCGTTGTCACCTGAAATGGGATTTTGTTGATGGATTCAATCTTAACAGTGAATTGGAGCTTTGGGTGAAGTGATAAAAGTATCAAGGGTATTTTTGACTTGAAACTTAGGTGCAATGGTAAATATATCGTCCACATACTTGACAAATATGTTCGGTGTATATGTTCTTTTTTCAATAAAATGTGCTGTGTATAGTAGGAATTACAATATGTGTCACAAGAATATTTAATATTTTTTTTATAGAAGAGAAAACTTTCATGATAGAATATTTCATGACAGGATAGCGAAAATAAAAATAAAATAAACGGTAAACAGCAAATTTGTATTAACAATTTGCAGGAACAAAACGAAAATGTGGTTGCCAATAAACGAGTTAGTGGCATATTCCTTGATCATGCGACGCATTTCCTTCCTCAATGATTAAAGCCCATACATATAGTCATATGAAGGCTCGAATCTTCGAGTAAATAATAACGTGGAATCAACTAGGAATACTCTATAGCTAAGATTGAGGGTACTACCGTTGACTGACTGAGTAGAGTTCATCCGCCAACACCCCTACAAAGATATCACCTTGACTAGTGATATATCAATGCTATTGCCAGTGGTATGTGATATCTCCCTTTAACTCATATGTCAATAGCAGGGACTGGAGTACGCGTGGTTGTCACTCACGTAGATCAAAAGTAAAAAAATTTACAAATAAATAAATTGATCCCTCCATGCTTACACCATGTGTATTATGAATCAATGTATTATGCATCTTGTCTAGCCCAATAGTTTTTGTAACGTCATTACGATAAATGAAGAAAGGAGTCGTATTTTTAAGTTATAAATTGAAAATTTTTACATTGCATTTGTAGATGAAGCGTCCATTTTTTTAACGATATAATTTAAATGAAAAAAAATCAGAAATGAAATTTAAATATAAAACTGGTATACGAAAAATAATATTAATTTTCCATAATATTTGTAATATTATAAAAAAATAAATTTAAGCATCATTAAGCCAACATGAAAAACGACAAACAAAAAATATTAAAAAAAATATAATAATTTTTGTAGATCACTAAGCCTAATTATTCAAAGTGCACGTTTGTTTTTTGTGTTTGTTTTCATTACCTTTACTATAAAAAATTTTTCGGCACATAATTTTAGATACAAAAAATTTAAATGGATCAATTTAATATTACGAAACTATCATTTCATAAAAAATTAAATGAAACCCGCCATTTTAGAAAATGTAAACAATTTTTTATTAATATCATTAAATATATTTTGTTTTTTATTATTCGTGAAACATGTGTCTGATACTTGTGTTTATATATGTGCTTAGGTGTTTTATGACATATGCACGACATTATGCACATAATATGCATGAAATGTGTTATGCAGAATTTTGTGCACCGGAATTTTGAATCATTGTTTGTTCAAAATTGTTTTACGGTAAATAATGTTTTACGGTTTTACGGTAACAAAAACAATTTTGGTTAAGTGATATTTTTGTAAAAAATGAAAGTGATTAACCCCTTAAGGTTTTATTTGTTTAAAAAATTTTATGTTTGGTTGAACTATTTGTTTGAAAAATTTTGTGCGGAAAATAATTATTTTAAAAAAATGCTCCGATTTTCTTGAAACTTTGATGATCGTTGGTATAATAAAAAAAAACTAACACGTGTTTTTTATTTTTTTATTTTCTCACTAGTTTAGAAACAGGGTAGTTCGAACTTTTTTAAGAAACATGAAAGTTAAAAGTTAAATTGTGCTCGAACGGGTGAACCGATTTTAATAATTTTTTTTTTGTTTGAAAGGTACTTCAGTTGGGCTTTTTTAAAGTACTATACTGATAAAAAAAATTATATATTTTATTAGTTTTAATTTTTCAAACCTTGCGATTTAAAAAAAAATCTTAATTTTTTGTTTTATTTTTTTATGTTTGAAACATTTAGTTTACTGTAAAATTAGATTTACTAAAAACTAGTGCACGGATTTTATTGAAGTTTTTTTGTTTTAAAGGTATTAAATTTTAACACATAAAACATATAGTTTTATGTGTTAAAATAAGTATGTGTTTGAAATGATTGCTAATTTATTTGAATTGAGTAATAACTATATATATGGGGCATTCTTTGCAACTCGGAGACCCCCTGCTCTTCAGAATTGGTTTAGGTTTTTCAGAAGGTTTATGGGCATAAATTGTCTCTTGTTGCCAATGTCGTGTGTCCCTTTTCAAAATTCAAAATGGCGGAATGAATATGGCGGATATAAGCTTGCAGCTTCACTCTGAAAGTAAAGCAATTTAGCTGCCAGCACAAATTTAAAATATCAACATATGCGTTATTAGACGAAGAATTCTGGTAATTTAACTATTTTTATTTATTTTATATATTTTTATTTATTTTTATTTATTTTTGTTTATTTATATTTATTGTTATTTATTTAAATTTATTTATTTTTATTTATTTATATTTATTTATTCATTAATTTATTTATTTATTTATTTACTTATTTATTTATTCATATATTTATTTATTTGTTTATTTATTTATTTATTCATTTTATTTATTTTTATTTATTTTTATTAATTTTTATTTATTTCTATTCATTTATTTCTATTTATTTTTATTTTTTTTTATTTATTGTTATTTATTTATTTTGTTTATTTTTATTTAGTTGTATTTATTTATTTAACTATTTATTTTTATTTATTTATTTTTCTATTTATTTATTTATTTTTATTTATTTTTATTCATTTATTTTTATTTATTTATTTATTTTTTATTTATTTATTTTGAAGTTTTTGTTGAAAATTATAGAAATTATTTTCTAAAAAAATTGGCTAATACCTATATACCGAAAGATTATTATGGAAGTTATAGACAAAACTTCTATAATTTCCAAAAAACATCTCCAAAGTGCAATTTTCCGGGTTTTTTGTAAAAAGTTAATGAAGATTCAAAATTATGGAAGAAAATATTGTAATAAACTTCGTCCAGAATGGGTTAATTTTATTTACTCATTCATTAATTAAAAGTTAACTCCTTTTTCAATCTTTTACTTGTATTGCAAATTGTATTGCATAAATTAATGTAAATTAAATTTGTTATACAAATGTTTACATTAATGAATTAAAAGGAGTTACCTAATACATTTTGCATAAATTAAATTTGAGTTCGCTAATACAAATGCAAGTATGAATGAAAACAGGTGTGGCCTATTTCAGATGTACGGACTACGTAGTATTGATTTCTAGTGGATTATAGAAGTTTCGATTTATTTATTTTTTGATATAAATAAGCAAACAAAAATATCAGAGAGTCAGTTCTACTTTTGCAATTAAAAGTGTTTATAAATATTCGCAAGTTTAAGGAATAATCGGTGGTACTTGAGCCTGGGTACTAATAGTAAAAGAATCTGAACTTAGTGGAATAGTAAATACAGATTTTACGATTCCGAATATTATTGATTCAAATTGTGGAAAAGCGGTGAAGTTTAGTGTACATAAATTGGAGACCCTGGAATTTATTGTAAGGAAAAACGGAAGCTGCTGTAATTTGATGACAAATAAAGTTTGAGATTCTGTTAACTAAAGATCTGTCTTTTACTGTCGTGTTTGTTCAATAATCTAAAAGAACCAACGAAGAGTCTTTACAGTGGTGTCAGAAGTGGGATTATTGAAACAATGGTCAAGACAGTAAATATGAGTGATCTCAGCCAGACCCAGCTGAAGGATGAGTTGAAGAAAAGGAATGCTCCAATCCATGGAACGAAGGCAGAACTTGCATTCCGGCTGCGTAAAGTTTTAGAAGAAGCAGGCCAAAACACAGAGGTCATAGAAGTAGAGTCGGAAGAAGCTCCGGTTCAGAATGCCCCAGCAATTGATCCGATGATGGTGTTGATAAAAGAAAAGATGGCCCGACAAGAAAAACTGGCAGCAGAACAAAAATGAGATAGCAACAACTGGGGTTGATCACCAGCAAAAAGCAAACGCGCTTATATTGGCATTGAAGGGACCTGCTGCTGAAATTTTGCAGACACTATCAGCGACAGAACGTGATTACAGCAAGATTATGGAGGCCTTAGAAGTAAGATACGGGGAAAGTCATATGCAAGCTCTCCATCGCATGCAGCTCAAGACACGAAAACAAGGGGGTCAGTGAAACTTTGCAAGAATTAGAGGCTGACATTGTCAGACTGGTTAATCTGTCATACCCGAACTATAACGCTGAACATCGAGATGAGCTGGCAGCTGATACATTTATCGATGCTCTTCGAGATATACAAATGAGAAATCAGCTGTATCTAAGCGGGAAGAAATTACCTGCGGAAGTCTTAGCATTGGCCCTGCAAATGGAAGCTGGAAAAAGAGCGTACGGTTCAGATAGAGTACGTCAAATGGAAGTTACTGAAGAACCTATAAAAGCAGCGCTTGATGAAGTGATCATGCGTGTCAAAAGTCTGGGAGATAAGCCTGAACGAAATCAACGAAGAAGATCTAACAGAGTAAGATGCAATTTGAGATAGCAACAACTGGGGTTGATCACCAGCAAAAAGCAAACTTTCGAGTGAATTACGCCAAGAAATAGCACAAGGGAAGTCAGGTAACATGATCAATCTATCAACTACTTCAGCCCCAGCTAGAGTGAAAACACCCGCATTTGATGGATCTACATCGTATCAGATATTTAAGATTGCCAGTGACAAAATGAAAACCAGGTACGACATAAATGCAAATAGTGGCGGTTTTCAAGAAGGAGAATTGGTATGGCTATACAACCACAGAAGAACTAAGGGAAGATCACCCAAGCTGCAGCCAGATTGGGAAGGCCCATATAAAATAATCAAACGAATTAATGATGTCATCTACCGCATACAAAAGGGACCCCGTACCAAGATGAAAGTGATACATCTGCAAAGGTTGGCACCGTACCAAGGTAACAGCACCAATGCGATCTCTGATATTGTTCAGGACGAACAAAACTAAATGGAGGGCAATGTAATAAACTTCGTCCAGAATGGGTTAATTTTATTTACTCATTCATTAATTAAAAGTTAACTCCTTTTTCAATCTTTTACTTGTATTGCAAATTGTATTGCATAAATTAATGTAAATTAAATTTGTTATACAAATGTTTACATTAATGAATTAAAAGGAGTTACCTAATACATTTTGCATAAATTAAATTTGAGTTCGCTAATACAAATGCAAGTATGAATGAAAACAGGTGTGGCCTATTTCAGATGTACGGACTACGTAGTATTGATTTCTAGTGGATTATAGAAGTTTCGATTTATTTATTTTTCGATATAAATAAGCAAACAAAAATATCAGAGAGTCAGTTCTACTTTTGCAATTAAAAGTGTTTATAAATATTCGCAAGTTTAAGGAATAATCGGTGGTACTTGAGCCTGGGTACTAATAGTAAAAGAATCTGAACTTAGTGGAATAGTAAATACAGATTTTACGATTCCGAATATTATTGATTCAAATTGTGGAAAAGCGGTGAAGTTTAGTGTACATAAATTGGAGACCCTGGAATTTATTGTAAGGAAAAACGGAAGCTGCTGTAATTTGATGACAAATAAAGTTTGAGATTCTGTTAACTAAAGATCTGTCTTTTACTGTCGTGTTTGTTCAATAATCTAAAAGAACCAACGAAGAGTCGTTACAATATAAAAACAAGGGAGATTTGTTATTTGTTTATTTTTTTAATTTTATATTTTTATCTTTACGAGCCGCCATTTTGAATAAAAAATTTAACGCCACTCGGAAATTTAAACTACTTATAATTATCAACATTCTAAGTAAAACAACTCATCTGTTGATATTTTAAATTTGTATTGTAGCCAAATTTCTATGCTTTCAAAGTGAAGACGTAAGCCTGTAGCTGCCATATTGATTCCGCCATTTTATATATATTTATGAAAGAGAAGAAAACGGTACTTTCTGAAATCACCATGTTTGAAGAATTAAAATTTAAAAAATCATCTAAAAATATGAATATATTTTGTTAAAGTAATATTTTTATAAGGCGTCACTATGAACCTTTTAAACAAAAAGTTCATTAAAATCGGTTCACCCGTTAGATCACAATTTTGAAATGAAGTCAAGTGATTCCATGAATTTAATTTATTTTGTTATCACGAGTCTAACTCGCGATTGTCTCACAAAGAAAAATTAATTTCTACGAGTCAGACTCGTGATTGTTTCACAAAGCAAAAATAAATTTCCACGAGTCAGACTCGTGATTGATGTACAAGGGGTTAGCATCAATTAATAAAAGTGACACGTTTTTCATCGATTATTCCTGAGTTCGCAAGGCGCAACAATGTTTTTTTATATATTTTCTTCGACCGTCATTTACAAGGTACAACAATTATTGAAAGTAACTACATATATCGAAATTATGTTTGGACTCCATCGAATTGTTGTGATAGATCAACGCCATTGCGAGGCACATCAATTGCTATTTAATATATTTTTTTCGACCGGCTTTTTTGAAGCGCAACCGCTGCATATTGATCTTCTGCCATTGCCATTTGTTTGGAACAACACGTCATACATATTTTAATTACTGTTGCTAGGCTTATAAGGGGCCACATCAGTACATATATTTTAGTTTTTTCGATCGACAATTGCAAGGCGTCACATTAGCTCTTGCATGTATGTATAACAAATAGGTCAATAAGCATCTCTCACATTGAGCTTTATGTTTATGCACTTTTCAGTGAAGTTTATTCAATCAAAATACGACAGTCCACTGACCTCTTAAAGGCGGCATCAAAATTATAGACTTGATTGGAATGTTAACATAAAATGCATTGTGCAGTTGTAATTACAATATTTGACACAAAAGCACATAGATACCTTTTAAGACCTCCCACATCTCCATGCATTCTGGGGCCGTTGATCGACTCTTTGTTTTTTTTTGTTTTTTCTATAAAATTTTTTAAAGGAGGAATAACTTAATAACAAATCTTATCACATAAAAAATATGGCATATATGCCAATATATCATGATAGGGTAAAAAAAATTAAAATAAAATAAGGTAAGGTAAAAAGAAAACATGGAATTGCCAATAGTCCAGCTGGTGGCATATTTATTTCGTTTCAGAATTTTTAATTTCAGTTGTGACCGTTTTTATCGAATACAACAATACTAATTTTTATGCGACGTGACATGAGTATTGTCAAGTCACCTAATGTAACACGACATCAGTAATTGGGGTGGTAAAATATTTTCATAAAAGAATTTACTCAACATCTTAAAAATATCGTATTATTCTACCTTTTGTAACTTATATTATAATAAATTCCGTATTTAAACAGATTCGGTTCCAGTAGGGCTGCCTGATCCGGCAGGGACAGTTTAAGCCGTTACATTCCTGATTAGTGCCTGCTCAAAGTGTCTGGTTCGGTCATATTTCAATAGTGGAGAAAGCCGTTTCCCCCAGGTCTGACCCCATACATAATGTTAGTCGGGCACTCAAATTTGCACACAACTTCGCTTTTTGATTTTGTATGTAGAAAATTTCCAAATTCAAAATAACGTCTTCATATGCACTACACAATGATCCGTCAAATACATATCATGTTCCACATCTAGTGAATTGCGCTAAATGTTACATTCTGAAGAGGCGGATCAACCTCTCTAAGATATCTTTTGGGCTAGGAAAAATTTGGATCATTTTGCAAAGGAAAATCCGAAGATAGGTTCAAATTATTAAAAATTTTAGACATCAATTTTAAATTGTGTTTTTGGTTTGAGAAAATATCAAAAACCTGAAAAATTTGCACAACCGATGGTTTGCAATTAATATATACAAATAGCAGATTGTTCAATTTGACTGTAGCTTGCATTTGACTGATTAATTCTACATAAAACGGATATCACTAAATACACTGTGATACAAAATCGAACTTTCCGAATCCGAATGGGATGAAACCAAATGCAAATGAAAGTTGACATTATCCATAACAAAACCCTCAAGGGTTTTTTTTAGTTCAGAGCGAGATTTTTTTTTACAGGCATTTGAAGTTGGTGATTTTGGAATGCTGCCTTACAAGAACAAATCATTAAAAATTTGATAAGATAATGCTTATTTATTTTTATTTTCCTGGAAAGTTGTGGTATCTTAATGTTTTTGGGGTGGAGGAATCCATTTTTGATATTTATTTTTACCTTAAACTCACGCTAGGTGGCGCTGTCATACAAATTGTGCTATTTCTTTTAGATTTTCATTGAAAAACGGTGTAATTACTTTTTTTGAGGCTCAAAAATCAATTTTTGATGTTGGCTTCATTGTAAAATATATTTCTAATGATATTACGAAGTACATTTGATTATTTTTAGTACGTTACTATTACAAAAATGCTATTTTTATGGAAAAAAATGAGTTTTTTTTGGGGAAATAACGATTTTTTTATTACAAAAACAACTTTTTTATTTAAAAGAATTATATTTTTATAAAAATATATGTTATTCTATTAATCTTTACAAAATTACAAAAATAAAATAATAATGAAATCGATTCAATGGTTTATTTTATTTTAAAATACAAGTAATTTTGCTTTACACTAGATGGCTTAAGTCATATGCCTCAATAAGATGACATAAATCATACACTAAACGTATGACATTTACTGTTAATATGTATTAATATGGTTTTGCATAATTTTCACTTGTTTTGTGTGCTTTTGTCACTTGATGATGTGTTAATTTGATTTAAATGAGCCAACAGACAGCTGAATAAACTACATCAATATATAAACAATATCCATCCATCAATAAAATTCACATTAGAATCAGAAGAAAATAAGCAGATAAATTTCTTGGATTTAACAATAAGAAACAACAATTCAAAACACGAATTCAAAATCTTTTGGAAGCCCATACAAACGGACCAAACAATAAACATTTATTCACGCCACCCATATCAGCACAAAATAGCAGCATATAACCAAATGATCAACAGATTAAATGTAGTACCAATGAGTCAAGAGGATTACCAAGAAGAAATGGATAACATAAAATATATAGCCCAAAGGAATGGATATAAAACAAGTTTAACAGACACGTTGAATAAAAAACATAAAACAAAAAATATGTACAAAACAAAACTACTCTGAAAAGCGAAAAAAATGTAAAGGATAAAAAATATATTAGCATTAACTACAATAAAACAACATACAGAATCATACAAAAAAATTTTAAACAATTCGGATTCGTACCTGCATTTAAAACCCGCAATAAAATAAGAAATATAATAAAAACCGGAAAAACCCAAAATAGTGAAACAGGTGTTTACAAATTAACGTGTAACGATTCCAGAAATTTTACATAGGCCAAACGGGGCGGTCCTTCAAAATAAGATTTACCGAAGATATAAGTGAAGTAAATAGGGAAAATCCCAAATCACACTTTGCTCAACACCTCAAAAATGAAAAACATGACATTAACCACAATCTGAAAATCATCCATAAAATTCAAAAGGGGAGTGACATGGATAGAATAGAAGAATTACACATATACAAACACAAAAATGATATTATTTTGCTAAATGAGAAGATAAATACAAAACGAAATAAATTGGTCGTATAATAATTCATAATAAATAAAAATACATAATAATAAAATAGAATAGAAAATAGTATATAAGAAAGTAATAATACATAATAATAAAATAGAATAGAAAATAGTATATAAAAAAGTAATTTTATTAAAATTGTTGTAGTAAAGAAAAAAACTGCTGAAGGAGTAATCCGAAATCAATATATCCTTAAAAAATAAAATAAATACAAAAAATTGTCTTAAAAAAAATATTTAAAAATAAAAATTAAAATTAAAAATTAATAAAATAAATAAAATATAAAAATTGTCACTATAAGATATACTTAATTATCCCAATAATAAAATCTTTACTTATAGTAAAAATTAAATTACATTTACTGTTGTTTACACTAAATAAAATATGTAAATTTAGTAGCTTCACGTGATTAATTTTTCTGTTTTGGATACAAATTATATTTATTTAAGTTAAAAATGAATGAATGTTTGGAACATTTGAAATATTATTGTTATGTTTGTGGAAAATTTAACAGAAAAACTAATTTAGTATTCATTTTATTTTGTATTTTCATATCTTCCCAGGCGAACACCATAAATCACAGTGTTATGTGTGTTTAAATAGTATTAAAGGAAGAAACAGATATAATATAGAGGACGCATGGTATATGTTGGTACAAAATATGCAGAATTACTAAAACAACATACAGAGTTTATTCCAATACCAGAACCACCAAGTCCAGATGTATCTTCCGTAGTATCTACATATGCTGCAGAGTCAATTGGATACGATCATACTTACGAGCCTTCTGAGTTTAACAATCGTATGGTACCAATATCACAAAACTGGTTAGATGAAGTACTAAAACACGTGAATTTGTCGAAGCGTGATTCAGAGTATGTTGCACGTAAACTAAAGCAAAACAATTTACGAGAACCTGGTGTAAGAATAACTGCTTATCATCAACAATATTTCTCTGTCAACGAAGAAAATACATTCGTTTACTGTAATGATATTGAAAAGCTTATGGCTGAAATGGATATGAAGTATGTTCCTCATAAATGGAGATTATTTATAGATTCTTCAAAAACCAGTATGAAAGCCGTTTTACTGTACTTCAATAACAAAAAATCAAGCATTCCAATAGCATACAATTTGAAAACTAAAGAAACCTACGAATCAGTAAAGTATCTACTGGAATCAGTGAACTATGAAAACCGTAAATGGCGTATGTGCTGTGATTTGAAAATGGTGGCCTTACTTTGTGGTTTACAAGGTGGCTATACGAAAAACATGTGCTTTATATGCTTGTGGAACACACGTTACGAAATCAATATCAAAAATGTGACTGGGAAAAAAGAGACATTTTTTGTGTTGGAACAGCTAATGTTATCCATGAACCTCTTGTACCAGCAGATAAAGTATTGCTGCCACCACTTCATATTAAATTGGGTCTTTTCAAAAATTTTGTAAAAGTATTTTCTGTAGATGGACCAGCTTTTAATACTTTAAGATCTACATTTCCACGACTCAGTGCTAGCAAAGTTAAAGAAGGTATTGTATACAAATAAAATAAATGATTTTACAAAATGTATTTACAATATGTTTTTTTCTAATTTTACAGGTATGTTTAATGGTCCAGACTTTAGAAGATTGATGAAAAATAATGATTTTGATAATTCTTTGGATCAAAATCAATTAATTGCATGGAATGCAATAAAAGACGTAATCGAAAATGTTCTTGGTAAAAAACGAGAAGCAGATAGTTCACAAAGAGTTAAACGTCTCTTGCAAGCCTTTGAGGAACTTGGTGTGCATATGTCTTTAAAAATTCATTTTCTCCATCACCATATGGATTGGTTTGAAAACCAACTTGCCACCGAATCGGATGAGCAAGGTGAACGTTTTCACCAAGTAGCTTTAAGCATGGAAACTAGGTACAGAGGAAAGAAGCTAGATTCTATGTTAGGTGATTTATGCTGGTGGTTAAAGAGAACCACCGATGAAGAGGATACCGACGAAGAGCAAGAACCAGAAACATACAGAGATCCACAACCTACTGCTTCTGGAGCTTTTGCTACTTCAAACATGCAAATTACCAGTGATAGTGATGATGACTAAGTGGATCCAAAATGATATAATAGATATAAGATATAATAAGTTGTAATAGTTTTAAATAAAAAAGTTGTTTTTGTAATAAAGAAAACGTTTTTTCCCGTATAAAACTCATTTTTTTCCATAAAAATAGCATTTTTGTAATAGTAACGTACTGAAAATAATCAAATGTACTTCGTAATATCATTAGAAATATATTTTACAATGAAGCCAACATCAAAAATTGACTTTTGAGCCTCAAAAAAAGTGATTACACCGTTTTTTTATAAAAATCTACAAGAAATAGCACAATTTGTATGACAGCGCCATCTAGCGTGAGTTTAAAGTAAAAATAAATATCAAAAATGGATTCCTCGACCCCAAAAACATTAAGATACCACAACTTTCCAGGAAAATAAAAATAAATAAGCATTATCTTATCAAATTTTTAATGATTTTTTCTTGTAAGGCAGCATTCCAAAATCACCAACTTCAAATGCTTGTAAAAAAAAATCTCGCTCTGAACTAAAAAAAACCCTTGAGGGTTTTGTTATGGATAATGTCAACTTTCATTTACATTTGGTTTCATCCCATTCGGATTTTGGTTGTTGCACTGTGATATTGAATCGGTTTCAACCAGAATTATCAGAAACCAGGTTTTTGATGAAGTGAATAACCAAAACACTATAACTAAAATAAATCTACAAATTCTGTTTTTGCAAAAATCCAGACAATCTAACTCTTGCCTATATCCAACGAATTATGTCAATTCTTACATATTCCTTGATAATTCAAGTCTGGTAAAGGAGTGATTTAGTGGGTCGGGCAAATATACTTAAATAAAAAAAAATTGCATCATATGCCACATCAAAAGTTCGACAAATCACCAAATTTTGTTAAACACCACGCGTTACCGGTATTTTGATATTCGGTATATTGGATATTGAATGCTTATATCTAAGATCAAAAATAAAAACAAATAAATAAATACAAAAAAAAAATTAATCTAATTCATACTGAGTTCCATTATTCGTGTGCGCTCGGCAAGTAAAAGGCATGAGTGACAAATGTATATGCGAATTTACTTTGTAAAAAATCAAAAGTAATTTCATATACAACTTCCAATTTTTACGTGCAATAAACGGAATGCACTATAATATATATAATATTACATAATAACTAACGAATTACCAACTAGTAATTAATTATTCATTCTAAGTTTTTATATTTAACTTTATTTTTTCTATAAACACATTACCTATATATAAGAATATATAGGTAATGTGTTTATCACTGAATAATGAATACTAACTAATTCGCTGTTTAATTAGTAAAGATCTAGTTTCTACAAATTGTAATAAGAATAGAATATTTTCACGACCTTGAAAAATTTCAAAAAATTATAAGTAACCGACACTTTTCTTGAATTAATTTAATTCGTTTAATTTTTCATTATCACATTAAGATCAGCAACAAACAGATGCACTGAAATCTTATATTATTATTTTTTTTTTCATTCGTATAACGTTACGATTTATTAGAAATAACGTAAATAAAATATGAAACTTTTTAATTAAATAATAATATAATTGCATAACTCACGTGATTAGTGAATATTTGCCTAGAACTTCACATTGAACTTAAAAAAATTTAATTATATTAATTTTGTGTATTTTTTATTATATAATTATTTTATTATAAATCCGTAATATTTTTTTATTTACTTATTTATTTACTATTTGTATAAATTCTAAACAAAACCTTGAAAATTGATGCAATTTCAATGTCTCGTCATTTAAAACAAACTACATCCATGCACTATCACTATCACAAATTTATTTTATATATAATTATTTTTTAGTTTTTACACGACCATGAATTTTTTTTATTATTTTTAATTAATGAAATAGTATATTTTTATTAAAAAAATTATTAATTCTATAAGATGTTCCTATTTCACCGTTAGTAATCCACAACTTTGCCGGAAACACTAAAATTTTTACTTGTTTTTTTTATAATTCGCAAAACAAAAAATTTACATTGGAAAACTAGAAAATTTGAACTAAAGAAGAAAAATAAAATTTGAACGAAATCACAGTCGGAAAAGCACTAAAGAAAATATAAGAATACAAAAAAAATTCAATTATTTATTACAAATACAATTAAAAATATTAACAATGACATTGTTTTTTTTTGCATGTGGAAAAGGGGAAAAATTATAAAAGAGAGTGAGAGAGATAATTGAAAACTTGAAATTTTATTAGCATTTAGAGTTTTCCGATCATGCGCGTTTTTCTCTATCGCTTGGTTTGAGGTTAGATATTTGTATTTATTTTTAAAATGTTTTATTGACAAACAACTGCTTTTGTTTAATTTTTTGAGCTTCGATTAAGTTTAAAGTGAATTTGAATAAAGAAAAATTAATTTAAAGTTATTTCTGTTGTTGTTCGATTTGATAAAGTGAAAATAAAAGAAAATTAATTAAAATTTTGTCTGAAAGTTAAAAGTTTTGCGACATTTAAATCGTTTTCATAAGGATTTATCACAAATTATGTTATGACTTAAAAGGTATGAAGTAATGATTAACAGGTGTGTTCAATGCACTAGACAAAATTTAAAATTCACACATTTCAGTGCAGGATCTACCTTTATTTGTTAAAAACTCAAAACTCAACATCGTAATGGAATATCATTATCCCATCATCCCATATATGTTCCTAAAAATATTTCACTTTCTAGAAAAACGAATCAGGCAATTCTGAAAAAAAAACAGGATTCTACAACGTGTTATTTGGACCACAAACGCATACAATGGAAGCATATTTTGAATTTCTCTAAAGAACTAATCATTAAAGATGTATTTTCAGCCATATTTCGGCGTTGAAGTGAATCAATCTAAACTGTTAACTCAGTATTATCAACCAACCCTTCTATGTGTGTACCTGCCCAGACATGACAATATTATTCCATTCGTAGGTAAATAAATGACTGATAGAACATTTTTTGATTCGACCATTGAGTCGACCTAAAAAATGGTAGTCTGCAAGTATTATTTCAGCTTATCTTCCTACATCCTCGGTAAGTGATGAGTATTGCAACCATTCTTAGTTGTAAGTTTTCGAGACTTGTTTTGGGGTAGTTTGCGCTAGTTTGTAGCGAGTTTGAACGGTAGTTTATCGAAAAAAAATATTGCGACGCTTATGCATGGGCTGACTTCACCACAGCTCTGGAAACATAGTGTTCTGGATATATAATGAGCTAATATCCATCAAATACTTTAACTAAAAGCTAACCAATGTTATAGATTTCGCGTAGTTCTAATTATAAAAATATTAAAGAAAGCAGTAGTATGACAACAAACATAAATTCTGTTGTACGAGAAAAAGTAAAAAAAAAATTTTATCGGAAGTGGCAAACAGGAAGTTGGGATGCAGAACTGTTGTGAACCGTACTAAATGGTTATGTATCAAGTTTCATCTAATTCGATTATCAGGTACAGATGTTATTGAGATTTCAAAAAAACCAGTATATGGGACAGCCCCCACTACTTTGTTCACTATTGCTCAAAAACTAATCATTTGCTTGCCATACATGGTTGCATCTTTTTCCAAAGTGTCATCAAAAATTATTCACGAACGAATGCTGTGTGCTCCCAACAAACATTGAAAAAATTGTGACACAGTAAACAGGTGTTCGGGAGGCCCCCGCCACTTACTTCAATATTGTCCAAAAACTAATCGGTTCTTTGTTATTTAAGTCTCCATCTTTTTTCTAATTGTCATTTAAATAAATTAATGAATGAAGTCTGTATGCTCCCAACAAACTTTAAATACAAAGTGTGAAAAGTCAGCATTTGTATGGTAGACCCCCCGCCACTTTGATCAATGTGTCCCAAAAGATGTAAATTATCTTCTCACACTAATTGGAACCTTTTCCATAAGGTGACTACGATTTTAACCGTCAGCTATATTATATGTATAAGATCTAATGGTTTCTTAACACACTTGGATATGCATTGCCTATGTGTATTAACTTCTAATATTATTTCCCAACAAATTCATTCACTCATTGTTGAATTAGTTACAAGGAAATCGCAAAAATGACATACCAATACTTGTTAAAATCTTGGTTTTGGTCCTTCGTAGAATATATAAATCAACCACTCATCAACATAGTAACATAAACAGATATGCAAACAACTATTGCAAAACCAAAACCGAAAAAACCAGCCCCATTAAACTAAACCATATTAAAAAAATCGTCAAAACCAAAACCACATTTTAAAAATCATCAAACTGTAACCGAAATTACATTCTAAAAATCATCAAGCCAAAACCAAATTCGAAAAAAGAAAGTAATCAAACCTCGGTAGAAAGCTTCATATCCGTTTTGCCATTGGTTCTTTTAATGTACTTGACGCTACGCGATGAAATGAAACACTTTCTACCTATAGTCCAGTCATTATAGGTTTTAACTGCGGAAAAATTCCTATTGAGCTGAATTTTTGTTTGCTCCTTTGTTACAGCATTTTAATTAATATGTGAAAAATCGACATTGATATCGTGCCGGCTAAAAAAGTTATAAAGGTCAAAAGGTCACGAAAATCAGTTTTCCGCGACTATCTCGCGACCTATTGCTCGGAGGTCAATTGAGGTCATGCAAAAATTGTTCACCGTGCAATTATCTACAAAAATTGTTTAATTCATTTTTCTGTAAGATCAACCGTTTTTTTAGCAGAACGCTGAGAAATCGACTACATTATGATTATGCACTCGTTTTCGCACCACCCTTGAGGTAGAATGCAAGGTGCATTTTTTTACATGGTTTTCACAGTAGGCATAATCCATGATATGTAATAAAAAAGTTTTTTTATTTAAAAGTGAAGTGTTTTTATTTAAAAACTGAAAAGTACAAAAAAATAAACTTATCACTGACTACTAATTTATATGTACATAATTTTTTTAATTAACTCATTGTCAGTATCCTTAGTTTCTCTATCATCACAATTTGCTGCCAAAACATCGAATGGACTTATTCCTTTGCTTAAGTCGACATCTTCATTATCTTCATCAATAGTATACTATTACTTCATCTTCATCATCTTCCACACAACAACCTAATTGTCCACAAACTTTTGAGCATATCAAGCCTATTTTTATGCATCCACACTTGCCGCCACAAGCTTTTGTACAATTACAATAGATTGTGTTTAGTAGATAATCGGGTAAAGTTGTTATTGGCTGCAGTATGTTATTTTGTACTCCCAACCCCTATTCTGGAACAATTTCTCTTCCTAGCCAGGTTTGTATTTGATAATACAATTGAAAAATATGCTGTTGAGCTGCTGAATAAGTGGTGTCAATAAAGGAAATTTCACACCTGTGCTTTGTTTTGTTAGTTTACTAAAGCTACAGTATTTGTAATTATTTATCGAATTTTCTGATTTTGGAGCACCGTTCATTGCTAGTAGAAACTGTATTTCAGTATCGACAACTACTTCTCACAATTTTCTTGGAGGAATATTTCTACAGAATTGTTTAAATCAGGTCTTTTTTCAAACATCTTCATGATTTTAATTTTTTCTTTCCCAAAAAGTGTTGAAGTTGTATCACATCTGGTCATCGCATGGAATACCGAAAGATTAAGTAGCAGCTGTGACGAAAACGATCATGGGCGCATACACTCATTTTAGCATTGGCTATGGCTGTAGATTTTGTTTCAATTTTTTTTGTTGTGCCCTCTTTATTCTTCACAAATAATTCATGAATAATTGTGTTACAGTTTCCGGAATCGCGTCATTAACATTATCTAACATTCGACTTTGTGGTGGATAAGAGTCAAAAATGTCGTATTAGAACGAATATCTTCTTTAATTATTGATGCAGCAGCTTCTACAATTCGCAGACGTTCATCACATTGATTTTGTTTTTCTCCATGTACCACGATCTAGTTAAAATATTAGCTGTAGTATCTGAGATTGTGCTGTACTTGGAGACGGACGTGGAGATTGTTATGTACTTGGTTCTTGCTGACGTTGTTTAAAGGCCGCGATACTTAATTTGTGTATCGCAATTACGGTGAATATTTACAGAAGCAACATTATTTAAATATTCAATATTACCATCACATCTATCCATATTAGCATTTTTTAAGGTTTGTAAACCACGTGTAACTTGTACTACATCACAATCCGATAACAATTCACTGCATTTAAAACTCATTATGAAAAATTATTGAAGAGCATGAAACTAATAAAATAACGTCTTTAACACTCAAGAAATATTTTTCAAATGAGATAAACACAGTCAGACAGACAGTCTCGACAACGGGAAAACAGCGGGTCTCGGAACAATAAAATACTAAACATCTGCCTGTGGAGGTTGTTTGTTTCCTAATCCTCTATAATATAAATATATTTTTCACAAAACACCCGAGCATCAGATGAATGTTTTTAATGCACTTGAAAACATGAATAAAAAGCAACTGAGTTTACGCGTTGGTGTACGGAATATCGTATGTGAATGCATTCTAGTCGCTTTTTCAGCGCTCTACTCCAAAAACGGTTGATCGTACAGAAGAATGCGCGAGGTTTTTGTAGATAATTGCACGATGAACAATTTTTGCTTGACCTCAATTGACATCCGAGCAATAGGTCGCGAGATATTCATGTAAAACTGTTTTTGTGACCTTTTGACCTTTATAATTTTTTTAGCCGGCACGATATCAATGTCGATTTTTCACATATTAGTTAAAATGCCGTAATAAAGGTGCATACAAAAATTCAGCTCAATAGGAATTTTTCCGCAGATTGGGCCTTAAAACGTCTAAAATGACTGGACTAATTATTAATTGACTCCGCATTTTTTCTTAAACATTAGAATGGTTTAATACAACTATTGTAATTTTTAATAAATTGTCTGATGAAAACCCCAACAATAACATTTTAGTAGAAAGTCAAAACCGAAACTTATCATTTATAAAAACCAAAACCGAACCCAAACTCAAAACTTGTAGTTTAGAAAAAACAAAATTGAAACCAAAATTAATATTTATTGTTTCGAAAATTCAGTACCACAACCAAAACTTATCATTTAGAAAAACCAACAATTGTATATTAACAAAATTTAAAACCAAATCATTAAAAATAGTTAATGATTCTGTCCTGTATATACTCACAAATGTCCATTTATTCCAATAAACTTAATAGTAAGATTAATAAACAACAAACAGAAACAACCATAAACCTAAAATTTTATTCAATAATAGTAGATTCTTGTATGAGCTTGGAATGAAGGCAATTCTTCACGAGGATGAAGTTTCCCGAAACGAGCGTAGCGAGTGGAGGGAATCATCCGAGTGAAGAATTACCATCATCCTAAGCGAATACAAGATGCTATTTTATCCACGACTGTAAAATATTTCGTTTAATTTCCAATTTTCATGCAAAAATTTGTATCGCCATATTGAAATAAATACATCAAAGATAGCGAAAAACAAAACAAGTTTGTTGTTTAATTTGTTAGGGGAATATTTAATAAACTATAGAACTGTTAAAGAATTTTAATCAAATTCATTAGTTGTGGAATGAATACTATTGCTATGGAAGATATACGCATGGAAAGCATATATTCTTTAGGAGTCGTGGATAAAATATTTTCTATTTTACCAAAACAACAATCATCTATATCCGAATAAGAAAATTTGGAAGGGGCTGAAATCTCACAGCTCTGAGATATCAAGACTTTGGTCTGGGTTAAGGATTTTGATATAGTTTCCAGCAAAAAACTTTTATGAGGACATGGTTTTTAGTTTTGGGCAGCAAAGTATATCAAACTTTAACAAAGAGTTTTTAAAGTACAAGTATTTTTTATCTCTGTTTAGAAATTTATTACAAAACTAACACGAAACTTCAATACGTTGCCGGAAAATTATAACAGATCATAAATTAACATAATTTAGTGAAAAGATGATACACTCAGCAAACTACTCAAAAACCTCTCCCTTTAGCGTTTCGAGAAAATATTACAAAATCACAAATTCATATTTCTTTCAAAATTCCAAAAATATTATTAAATTAAATAAAATCAATCTTTTTTTAAAATTCCAAAAATATTCCAAAAATTAGAATAAAATCAAATATTTAAACTTTTTCTAAATTCCAATAATATTCCAAAAATTCTTAAAAATTTAAACTTTTTCCAAAATTCTAAATATATTGCAAAAATTATTACAAAATCAAAAATTGAAAATTTTTTCAAAATTCCAAAAATTATGATAAAATCAAAAATTAAAAATTTTTCAAAATTCTAAAAATATTCAAAAAACTCTTACAAAATCAAAAATTAAAACATATGAAAAGTTGCTGTTTTTGACACATTTATTGATTTTTTGACACACTTCCGGTACAGTTATCGAACACAGCGTCCTTTCGGACCTGTTCCTTGAGTATACCTATTTTTAGAAAAAAAGTTTTTGAAATCCCTCCAGGGGTTTTCTCTGTAGCGTAGGTAATGACGGCCGGCAGACATGCACATTTTTTTCTTGCTTTTTTAGTCAGTAGGTCCTAAAACGTCGAGAAATGCCAAAAAAAGTGGGGATAAGAATTTCACTTTTGCTCATGAATGTAATACCTAGGTCTTTCAGACCGAAGTAAAAATTCAATCTGATAAACTCATTCTTTTTTTTCAACAAAAATTATGAAAAAAGATCGCTGAGTATCAATTTGAAAAAAAGATAAAAGATGCTCAATTGAAAAACAAAACGAAACGATAAATAAGTGATAATGTTCAATCTTTTTTAATTAGGATCAACTTTTTGAATATCTTTTTTCAAATGAACATATGATTCAAAATATTATGAGGAAAGATGTTCAAAAAGGAAAAGAAAAAAATATTCATGGATTTGCTTTATTTTTTTTTCCATTGAATATGAATATTCAAAACTAAGAAAAAGTAAAAGATGATGATCAAAATATGAGGAGTTACTATCTCTAGAGTTGACAATATCGTCGCCTTAATAATGAAATAACGTATGCCATATATACGTTGTTATTATATAATGGGTGCGCTGCATTCCCCATAAGGATGTCTATAGAGTGACATTTTAACATTTTCCAATTATTTTATAACTGGGGGTGAAAATTAATATATTGTTAATTAACGTACATGCAAATTTGAATTTGGTTAAATATTGAAACAGCGTAAATGCATGTACGATATTCCAATTCCTACAGAATAATAACTTGGGTAAAATCATTGTCGTATATATTACATACATTACGATCGCCACACGAAATAGTAAATCTGCAATATTGTATAAGCATCATTCATGACTACATGATAAACCGGTTCATACAAATAAAAAATTGTAAGAATATCATGCGTTAGTTCAATAATAATTTATTTTAGGCTTAATCGTACTTTCATGCAAAATGAAATAACGGATATGAAATATGAAATAACGTATAAGGTACCTGATTGACTTTTCACCTCTTTTTAGGTAGAAAAGCGAGCAGGTACCAATGTGAAATTTTAATATGTTGTGAAGAAATTAGTCAAGATTAATTGGTAGAAATTTTTTTTCCAATATCTTTATTCATTCAATAGTGCTGCCGAGTTTACGAAAATCAGAAAATCGAAAAATCTTTAAACCCAATTATCTCGAAACTACACTTTTGCGAATACGTTGTTTCATTATTAAAGCGACGAATGTGATTGATTGTAAATAAATTAAACAAAAACTGGTTACGTTTTCTAAATTGTAAATGTATTGATTACAAACAATATGAATAACGAGCAGATGTTTCACGTAAATCAACTTTCCTTCATTTCTGTTTAGAGTCATTTTAAAAATTATAAATAGAAAAATAATTTTCAATATTCTGGAGTTGTGTTTAGAACTTAAAACTAAATTTATGTAAATTTTAATAAAGCGAAAATGTTATCGTGCCACAAATGTTCTAATAAAATATAAAAATTGTAAAATAGATTATTTGTTGTGTATTATTTAAATTAAAAGTTGCTAATTATTAATTGTGAATAAAATAAAGAAAAAAATGGAAATTTACTAAAGATGTGTTATGAAATGTTTTCATTTTAATAAATAAAAGCTACGTTGACAGACAACGGAACGTAATAATATGTTGTGGCACAAGTATATAAAGTTAAATAATTCTTACTATTGTGGTCTGTTGGAAGCGATAAATACTTAAACGATTTTCCATATAATGTATCGCAATTTGAATTATGGATATGTAATTGGAACCTATTCTGGAATAAAAAAATTTGAAGTTGAGGCATACAGAGTTTGGATTTTTTTCATACCATGCATTAACGCCGGGACAAGCAGATCCAGCTGTTCAGTTCCAATAATTTATTATTTATATATCGCCCAGATAAACGACAAGAAGAGTGACGTTTTGTTATTATTTATGGTCCTGCATGCTAATTGGTTTCATTTTGAGAATCAATCTTGTTGTTCAACTATTAGATGGATTACCGTTTGAAAAATTTACATGGTTCTTAATCGAACAGGATTTATAGTAAACGTTTAAACCGGATCAACATTCAAACAACAAATTTTTTTTTTTTTTTTTTAATAAAATGTGTTGTGTAATAGGGTTTAGAATATGTGTCACAACAACACATAAATACCTTTTAAGACCTAGGTCTAGACCTGGGTCCCACAACAACTGGCGTTCTGAGGTGTAGATTAACGCTTTTTTTAAACATCTGTGGGTTGAAGCCACCTGAGACTAAGTGTTCCGGCAAGCTATTCGATTTGTACGCAGTTCGGACAAAGAAGTCTCTCTGCGATCTGCAAGTCGCAATTTCGTCAATGTTTCGCGTGTAGGATTAGCGTCCCACGCTTTTCTTTAACGAATGTGTCAGATTTTCTCGATTTTGAATTTTTTGGAAAATCTATTCGAGTTTTGGAATTATTTTTATTTTTGAATTTTTTACAGAGGTTTTTAGAAAATTTGTTTGAGTTTTGGAATTAATTTTATTTTTTGCTTTTTAGTAATTTTTTTTACAGTATGCATAACAATGAAGTAAAGAAAAGCGTTTCTTAAAAAAAATTTTTTTTTTCAAATATTTCAAGTTTTTTGAATATTTTTTTTTAATTTATTTTTAATTTTATTTTAAATTATTTTGCATTTAATTTATTTAAATTTACATATGATTATATCTTATATTTTTAATTAAGGGCCCAGTCGTGGTTGCCAGTATTTGGTCATTTCTACAATACTGGTCATCAATATTGATCCGTTACCAGGCCAACGGTACAACCTTGTATGGGCCATTGCTGTTTTTTTTTCTCTGGTCCATATGGATGGCAAACATTTATTGTCCGAAGTTATCATTAATTATGTTAATGGCCCAGTCGTGGTTGCCAGCACTCGCCCATTGATGCATTACTGGGTGCCAGCAATGGATCATTGCTGGACCAGTTGTACAACTTTGTATGGGACACTGCTTCTTGCGCAAGAGGCCAGACGCCAAAACGTGTCCCAACAAGGCCAAGTTTCCGCTATCCTTACTCAAACCGAAAATCTCATTAAAGAAAGTCGAGCCTCGCACCAAACTATTTTTGTTTAATACCCTAATTAGAACCATCTTAACCTATACCTTCCCCGTCTGGTTCGCTATGAGTCCCACGGTTTTTAGAAGAATTCCAAATTTTTTAAAGAAAGATTCTGAGAAGTTGCATATCAAAATTTAAAAGGAATAACAAAAAATGTATCCCGAACAAAGTAAAATATTAAAACTCAAATATTTATGTGGAACTAACTTGTCCATGAGCTGCGTAAACTCCATAAGTTTCACTCCCTTGTAAATAAGCACTTGATGCTAATCAGATTGTTCATAAAGCCCTGAGCAAGCTTTGTTGAAATTAATTTAAGTGAAATTAAAAACCAAATTGTTAAATTGATTAATATAATTTTATAAATAATAAAAAAAGTGTTACACTAGACACCCTTTTTTCAGTTATATAATTACTTTGAAATGTCAAAAATTTTAGTAAATTTGTCTAGCAACTGTGACAGTATTTTAAGTCTCAATAAAAACCAAGTGAATTGAAAATGTATTTTGTTTCCCAATTTTTTGATAAACATATTATGAGAAACATTTTCGACTAGAAAGATATCAACATAAAAGTAATTATTTGTATGACATGAAATGTAATTGAACATGGAATATGGTTCTATTCCATGTCCAATTGTTCAATCAATATGCTTCTAGTTTCAACTCCTTCCGACTTATAGGAACAGTTGGGAAATAGCAAGTTGTTACAGATTAAATGTCGATTTTTAACAAAAATTGTAATTATTAGGAAGATGTTTCTTGAGTAATTTTTTGTGTGATTCCAGAGTGATTTTGACTATGTTTTAATTTTTGCAATATTTTTGGAATTTTAAAAAAGTTCTCCTTGTACTTTTACAAAGAATTTTATGTTTAATAATAATATGCATCGCTGCCCAAAACTAAAAACAATGTACTTATAAAAGTCATTTGCCGAAAACCATATAAAAACCCTTAGCAAAGACTGAAGTCTTGATATGTTAAAGCCTTGAGATTTCAGCCCCATCATATTTTTTATATTGAAAGTTTTATCTATTTAATTTTTTTTTGAAGTAGAGAAGTTTGACTTAAGCTCTAGCTTTCAATATTTCAATTATGCTCCATATTTCAATTATTTCTGTGTAAACTCATCTGTCTGAAGAAAAGAAAACCGACCAGCGATTTATAGACAACAAAACAACGATGGATTTTAAATGTTAAATTTATAAGTTGATTAAAAACAATTGGCAGTACCCACTATATAAAAAGAGATAAGATCAAATAAATCTAAATAAATTACAAGATTAACGACATTTTTATAAATTTTTCATGAAACTCACTTTAAAAAATCAAAATATTTGAATAATAGCTTTTAACCTATTTTCATTGCTCATTTTTACATTTTTGCATTCGATTACAATTTATAATACAACTGTAATCGTATTGTAATAGAATTCATAAACTTTTTGAATTAAAATTTTGTTGTTGTTACTTCACGATTACTTGCATATCATAAATTAGAGTTTAATTTGATGTTACACTTAAAAGTTAAATAAGTAAAATTTTACTGTCGGCCGATTAAATTGTGACGAGTGTGTGATTTTCTCACACGTGCTGAATTTTTTCTACTGATACAGAAGAATTCAAATATCAGACGCGTTACATAATATTTGTGTATTATGTCTATACATAAAACTGGGTTTTGTTTTCCAATTGCAGGCATGTAAAAGTAAAGAATGTTATACCACTATAATCGTCAGAAAAACAGAAATGTCGTTAATTGATATCAGTTATAATAATAAGTTAACACCCTTGAATATTCTGCTTACAATTGAACTTTTAATGTCTGAAGTCTTAAAATGTTATATTGCGTCAAAGAAAATTAAGTTTACAATGGCGAGTTTACTTTATTGTTGAAATGTGAAAATTTAAATATTGTATATTGACTTGTTCTGTTAACTTGTTTTTAGATAGTCATATTCGAGAACGCTGTAATGATTCATAGTAAAAATAGTTTCACTGTCAAAAGAGTCAGGTCTTAGCTGGGTTTGACCATTATTTAAGAATTTAGAGAACATTTTTTTATCTATCTAATTGCGAACGCAGCAGCTTCAGTTACCTGAGCAGAAATTTGTCAGGGCTTAAATGAATTATGAATAATGTCAATTGGAATAGTCTGATCAAACATTGATCAAGCTCGCCGGATACAATTTATAGGAAAAACCCTAGTTAGGCATTTTGTATCAGGAACTGATCATATTGCCCAACTAGGGGTAGACTACGAAAAACCAAATCAAGGTCTGATATATTATAAGGTTAACCCAAAAAGGGTATACTACTGCTAGCCCGAACATACCCACATCAGATTGCTCTAATTGGGCTTGCTCTTTCTGGATTGATCAGGCTCTGATCAATCTTTATTCATGCTTTCCCTAACTATATTCTCGGGAAGTACTGAGTATCCTTCTAATGATATTCTGCTTTTAGATTATTTAGAACTTTTTCCTGCAGCAGAGCATGACGCACAGCAGAGGATTAAGTTCATGGATCATATTGAACATCTAGCACTTTTTGTGTCCCCGTGATCTATTACAAACAATGGGATTGATTACTCAAACTAAAATCAAAATATTGAAAAAAATTTTCCGAAATAAAGCATTACTTACTACCCTCTATAATCAAGAAATCTAAGTCGTATATTCAGTTCAAAAGTCAATGGTTTGAACATTATCATATTAACCGTTACTAATTAATTTTGTTCGTGTGTGTAATATAATATAATATTTTTATAAAATGTTTTTATACAATGTATTATGTTTTTATACTATGTATACTATATTTTAGCTTTTTCTTTTCTTCTTATTTTTGATAATATTTTGGAAATTTTTGTTTAATCCTAAACATATTATAAATAAGTTTATTGTAAACTTTGATATGGCAATAAAAAATAAATTATTATTATTATTATTATTATTATTACATCCCTTACGTACGTAAATATAAAACTGCTCTAAAATTATGTTTCTCAAATTGAGGAAAATTGTATAACGAATCATCATGTATGGTTGTTATGACTCATGATCAATATCGCATTGTATCTTAGATCCGTAGGGATAACACTACAACACTAATATGTGTTGAAAATGACGAGGAAAGTCGTTCATCGACTTGAAACCTGTTTTCATTCATATGTTCACGTGTATATAGCGTCTTGAACAGACCAGCAGAAGTTTTAATTTCAGAAAACATTTTCTCTCCATATTGAAAAAAGCTAATAGTTCGTTATTAAAAAAAACAGAGATTGGTCCTTTCATTGCCATAATGGACTACATCGTTAGTTCAATGAACAATTTATTAATATTACGAATATTTTTTTAATTTTAATAAATTGTTTAATGAGCTAACGAAAAAGCTTATAATTCGCTTTTACTTCGGTCTGAAAGACCTAAGTATTACATTCATGAGCTCAAAGTGAAATTTTTACCCCCACTTTTTTTGACATTTCTCGACGTTTTAGGACCTCCTGATTCTAAAAAAGCCAAAAAAAAAAAAATGTATGTCTGTCTGTCATTATGTGTGTCAAAAATAGCAAATTTTCATATTTTTGGCTTAAAAAACGTTCATTTTAAGTGATTACGAGTAGAAACATTAAATTTGGGGCAATCTTAATGGTCGGGATTGGTATGTGAGATCAAAAACTAGATTATTGCATTATAAGTTTGTCAAAAAAATGTTGTAAAGTGTGTCAAAAGAAAAATTTTTATTTTTTTTTTACCTAATTTTTTGGAAAAAAAATAAAATTAATTGTTTGTTGGAAATGAAATTTTATTATTATTATTGAGAATTATGGCATTATAAGTTTGTCAAAAAAATGTTGTCAACTGTGTCAAAAAATGTCAAATCATTTATTTTTTAGCCAATTTTTTGGAAAAAAAAATGTAGCTGTTTTTATGACGTAAATGTAATTGAAAATGAAATTGAACATGGAAATTTTTGAATTTGTTATAGTTTTTGAAATATTTTTGGAATTTTGAAAAAGTTTGCATTTTTGATTTTGTAATAATTTTTGCAACATTTTTAGAATTTCGGAAAAAGTTTTAATTTTTGATTTTGTAAGAATTTTTGCAATATTTTTAGAATTTTGGAAAAGTTCGAATTTTTAAGAATTTTTGGCATATTATCGGAATTTAGAAAAAGTTTAAATATTTGATTTCATTCTAATTTTTAGAATATTTTTGGAATTTTGAAAATGTTTGATTTTATTTAATTTAACAATATTTTTGGAATTTTGATTACAATTTCCGGCAACGTATTGATGTTTCGTGTTAGTTTTGTAATAAATTTTTAAACAGATATAAAAAATACTTGTACTTTAACAAAGAGTTATGTTTGATATACATCGCTGTCCAAAACTAAAAACCATGTCCTTGTGAAATTTTTTTGCCGAAAACTATATCAAAATCCTTTACCCAGACCGAAGTCTTGATATCTCAGAGCTGTGAGATTTTAGCCCCTCCATATTTTATTAATAGAACCATCAATTCTCTTAAATTATTGTAGCTGTGAAACCTAAAATCAAACAAAATACTAAATAAAATTCAAATTCATCAACCCGCAATAGCACAAAGGAAGTAAATTTATTATCGTTATCATCATCAATAAAATTATTATGAAACAAATACAATATTTGTTGTAATTTTCTTTAACAAGGATGACAATATAAGGCTGAATCCCTGCAAACCGGTATTACAGAGTAGGCTTCTACATACTAGCGGTGTATCTACACCAACATCATAAGGCAATGTATCACAAGGCAAGACTTTGTGTAGGTCATAATAGGGTTCAGACAACTAGGGGAGATGCTGTTATGAAGCAGTTATTCTTTAAATAATTTCATCTGCGTTAAAATGGTATTTTACCGATTCGATTTTGTCGATATAATTTTTATCGTTCGTCCTCTCCACACAGAACAATTAGTTCAATATTTTTTCGCTCTCATTTGAGTTCGTTTACTTTTGGACTTATTGCGTGCAATTCAACATTTGTGATGGACTGAGGAGACATATTCGAACTTACAGACTGAGACTATTTCGAAGATCTCAAGGCACACGACTCGTTGGATGTTCCTGATTTCGGTGCCATTATCAAGAAAGGACAGTGTTAATTACAATGCTTGAAAAATTAACGTAGTTTTTTTTTATACTAAGTTAGACACGTTTAGTGTTAATTTAAATAAATTATAAATTAACGTCTCTGAATATCCGAAGATACCATGCCAACTGTGGATTGTGGAAATGGATTATGTTTCTTTAAGAAATTGGTGGACATGGACTTTAAAAATTTGGGGATTAAAATAATCAGGGAAAACCCATAAGGGCAAGGAATTCCAGGGATAAGAAACACGGTTGAAAAAATCACGTTGAAAGGCGACAGTTCTACATTTTGTTATTTGAACGGTGAATGGGTGGGCCATGGCTGATGCTCTGGTTGAACGAGAAAAAATAGCGGGTTTGGGTAGTATTGATTTGATCTCCTCTGAAGAGTACTCATCCATAATGTGTATGTAAAATATCGTCAAATCAGCGACATTTATTCTATGCTGTAACGAATCAAGCTCGTTTGTATGATTTGAATTGCCGATCAATTTAATTGCTTTCCGTTGGACAGTGTCTAGACATTTTAAAGAGGTTGGGTATGCACCACGCCAGATGTGAGAACAGTACTCCATGCAGGGGCGAATAAATGATTTATATATTAAAAGAAGCTGTTCGCTATTGAAAAACTTACGACAACGCCCTAGATATCCTAACTTTTGAACCGCATTCTTAACAAGATTGAAAATGTGAGTATTTCATTTCATATCATTTTCAACCTCAACCCCCAAAAGTTTGATAGATTCCTTTTCTTCTAGATCGTTAAAATCAAATTTTAATGGAAAAGGATTAGATGTAGATGATCTTGTAAAGTGGCAAAGTTGTGTTTTACTTGCATTGAATTCTACACTGTTTGTATGACCCCATTCTATAATTGTTTTAAGATCAGAGTTTAAGGAATCCGTTAAATTAGATCTATGGTTATTAATAACATCAGATGCCCGTTGCCTTTGTGTTTCGTGGGATGCATGTGGCGTACTATCATCGGCAAAACATTGAATGGAATGCACGGTGGAATCTAACAAGTCGTTGTATTATATAAGAAAAAGGGTGGGAGACAAAGATGATCCTTGAGGCACTTCTGCGTTGGTAGAAAATGTTTCCGATGATATCCCATCGATATTTACTTGAAACTCTCTCCCAGTTAAAAAGTTTTGAATTCAAGAAATGAGTTGCTCTTCAACACTATAACATCTCATCTTACATATAAGATTGTCGTGCCATACCTTGTCAAAGGCCTTGGATATTTACAGTGCAATGCCAAATGTTTTACCATGGTGCTCGGGCGACTTGTTCCAGACATGTGTTACATAAGATAGCAAATCTCCTGTCGATCGTGCCTGTCGAAACCCATATTGCCTTCCATTAAAAATGTTTGAAGATTCCAAATAAGTCATAATATTATAGTTAATATATTTTTCGAACACTTTTGCAACAACCGCCAAGATGGATATCGGTCTGTAATTACTTGGATCATCCTTTTTTCCTTTTTTGATACAGGCTGAACGCTAGCAAACTTCCAAATGTCTGGGAATACACCTTTCTTGTACGATAGATAGTAGATTTTTGTTGCTAGCTCTCTAGCAAAAGTTTTCAGTATGATGGGAGGGATATTATCAGGACCTGATGATTTATTGGAATTTATTTGCAAAAGCATCTTACGTATGACATTCTTGCGAAAGATGATACGCTTCATTTTGTACGGTACCTGAGGAATTGGTTTTGGCGGGAAATTAGGCGCAGTTAAAGATGAGTTTTCAGAAGAGAGTTACCCAAGAAGATCAGCCTATTCTTTTGGGTTTATTATGGGTACATCATTATGAATTAAAGTTGGTAGTGACGATTGAGTGAAATTATTTTGCACTGCTTTAACGGCTTTAAAAAACTGTCGAGAGCCCGTAGGATGCTCGGCAAATTTCACAGCTTTTTTTGAACTATAACGATTTTTTTCTTTGTTTATCAATAACCGACATATGTTCCTGGCAGCTTTATATTCTCGCAAGGTTTTTGTATTGCTTGTTTTAAATTTGCGAAACGCAATTGTTTTTTGTTTAATTGCCCCTTTGCATTTTTTGGTGAACCAAGGATCTTCTCTCGGGATAATTAGACTATTTGGTATAAATTTACGCATTCCTGCCAGTATTACATCAGAAAAAATCACAGCAGCCTTATTTGGATCTTGTTCAACTAAGCAAGTTTGTTTCCATGGATACCATTTATAATGACTTTTGAGGCCTTGCCAATCCGCATTTTTGTAGTTCCAAACACGTCTAGGATGGGGTTTAAATGGCTTGTTCGTTTCAATATTTAGTGTAGTTGAGATCAAATTGTGATCAGATCCTCCTAGAGGCTCTGTGATTTTGAATTGCACTATAGTCGCATCGTTTATTAAAAAGAAATCAAGAAGATTTCTTTTTTGACCTAGAATATATGGAACTCTTGTTGGCTCGTCAATTATTTGCGTGTAGTTATGGTACAACGAAAATAATTCTGCTTGTTTACCAAGTTCATCCGTTTTCGAACTGTGCTTAAGCCATTCCTTGTTGTGCACATTAAAGCCACCAAGTACAACGAGTTTAGCAGTTGTGTAGGAATTTAACCTATCTATCTTATCAGATAAGTCTTGAAAAAAATGTGAGTTCTCAGGGGAGTTTGGTGAGCGATATAATCCAAATACAAAAAGAGTTTGATTAGGACAGCAAATCTTCAAAGAAACCATATTGTGATGCTTTGAACTCAATTCAAATGCTTTAATCCTCACATATGGTATGGAGTTTCGTATATAAGCACAAACACCATGCTTATCAAAAAATGAGTGTTCTAACACATAATTTGGACATAGATATTTGGGTAGATGGGTGGGTGGGTGTGTTTTCTGCATAGGATCTTGATGAAACTTTGGCAAATGATACAGGTTCACTTGAAAATGAAAGATCTGGATTCATTTCAAATTTATACAAAATGGCGGGGGGTCTCCCGAACACCTCTAAGTTTAAATCTTGAATAACTTCTGATCCCGGGCTATGATCTTATTGAAACTTAGTATATAAGGTTTTAGTACTGTTTCCAATATTTCTGCATACCAACTTCCCGTTTGTCACTTCCGGTTAAACAGTTTTTTTTTCAGGTGTTTATCCCTACTGTAGCCTACAATTACCGTTCGATTTTCCTGAAACGTTGCGAAAAGTTTTTAAATAACATGAGAAAGATTTTATCAGCTTTTGGAGCACATTGGATAAAGGGTTGGGGGGTCCATCATACAACAGGTGGTTTTTTTCCACCAAAGCTTTTATGTTTGTTTAGAGCATAAAACATTCATTGGTGAATGAATTTTGATGACACTTTGGAAAAAAATGCAAACATGTATGGCAAAGAACTGATTAGCTTTTGAGCGATAGTGAACAAAGTGGTGGAGGGTGTCCCATACACCTGTTTTTTTTAAAGCTCTATTGCATCTGTACCTGATAATCAAATTGGATGAAACTTTGTACATAATCGTTTAGTATGATTTACAAAAATTCTGCATCCCAACTTCCGGCTTTTTACTTCCGGTAAAAAAAATTTTTTTTTAATTGTTGGCAGTTTTTTCAGTATCTTTATGCACACTACAGCCTACAATAATGAAGTGATTATGATAAAACTTATGGAAAGGTTTCAATTAGTGTAAGAAAATAATTATCATGTTTTGGGATACATTGATCAAAGTGGCGGGGAGTCTACCATACAACTGCTGAATTTTCACACTTTGTTTTTAAAGTTTGTTGGGAGCATACAGATTTCATTCTTTAATAAATTTTAATGGCACTTTGAAAAAAGATAAAGACTTTATTGACAAAGAACTGACTAGTTTTTGGACAATATTGGGATAAGTGGTGGGGTCCTCCCGAACACCTGTTTATTGTTTCAATTCGTTCGTTAAGTAATTTTGATTACACTTTGCAAAAAGATGCACATATGTATGGCAAGGAACTGATTAGTTTTTTTAGCGATAGTGAACAAAGTGGTAGGGGGTCCTCCAAGCACCTGTTATTTTGGAAGCTCAATAACTTCCTTACCTGATAATCGAGTTGGATGAAATTTGGTACATACACATTTAGTACGGTTTACAACAGTTCTGCATCCTAACTTCCGCTTTGTCACTTCCGATAAAATTTTTGTTTACTTTTTCTCGTACAACAGAATTTATGTTTGTTGGGATACTATTGCCTGCTTTAATATTTTTATTATTAGAACTTCGAAGTCCATAATATTGGTTAGCTTTTAAGTATTTTATGGATATTAGCTCATTATATATCCAGAACACTATGTTTCCAGAGCTGTGGTGAAGTCAGCCTATGCACCAGCGTCGCAAAATTTTGTATGTCATCTTCAGCGTCATCAGGTTAGTTTTATACGCATCTTAAATTACAGGTCCATAGGATTTATAGTATATGAGATAACTGATTTTAATACAACAGACTACAGAATACACATCGTAGTCTCAACAGTAGTGCTCCGTATAAAAACGGAACTCAAAATAGTTTTTTTTATCTAAACTACCCCCCCACCCCACCCGTTTAATCCTGCGTACGCCACTGGTCCGGAGTGATATAATTTTTTTGATTTGCGATTTCATTTTGTATGCTGTTGGCTCAAGAAAATTTTGACAATTTTTGGACAGTTGATCGTAATAAAATCAATATCACAGCGACGTAAATAATGTATATTACTTGTTTATTTTGTAAAGCACGGTTGGTAAATACCAATTGACGTGGATTGTAATTAGGGTGGAAAAAAAGGCGTTTTTTTTGGTTTTGATGTAAAATTATAAAACAATAAAGAAGAGAATGTTCAATTGACGTGGATGGTAATTTGTAGTTTAATTCATAAAAAAACAAATACCAAGTCTGAACGCTAGTCAAATTGGTTGTTGTAAGTTCCTTCAGGCAATTGAAAGTAGAATCAAATTTTCTATTAAACTAAATAGAAATTAAAAAGTTAGGATGACAAGTGGATTGGTTGGTGAAAAATATTTGAACACTTTAGAGATCCGGTAATATTGTATACGGTTATATTGTTTAGTTTTTGTTTGCACTGCAAAGGGTTGCGGAATTGTCTTTATTTTCATAAAATTAGTGAATAATTTATATGAGAAAAATTGTATATTGTTTGTTAGTAAAATTTATTTAGTACAATTTACATAGTAAAATTAAAATAAAAAAATGACCGTGGACATATAGGACATATAGGTGAGAATATATAAATTCTATGGGTATAAACTTTGTCATGGCGTCACCATGTTTTCTTTATTTCCTCAATCATAAGTTTTTCCCTATTTGAGGTTATTAAAAAAGTCATCAATAGCTTTGGAGAACAACTTGAAGAACACTTGACCTTTCCGTGCTGACTGATGACACAGTACCTTTAACTGCCTTTCGAAAGCACTATATCTCTATAATTCAAATGATAGAGGACTAGTCTGTTACTGGTTTTGTATTTAAATGTTATTCGAGAGATTTAGTACTGTAAGCTGACGTACCGATTTCCAGTATTCTTCTGTGCCAGCCAAAACATCAATAAACACTTTGATTAAAGGATTTTAAAAGAATTCAGTCGAATTTGTGAATGTCATGCACAAAATAAACCAATTTCACTGACAATAAAGTGATCTAGGTGTAATAAATGTTGAGAAAATCATTTTACTCAATAAATTAAAGTTCGGCTTGTGTAAAGCTATCCCATAATATATGAACATCATCCCCAACTGCCAGCCGCCCATCAAGGACTTATAAATAGAAAAATTTCGATTACCAACATACATGTATGTCAAACTTGTTTACAGTACCAAACGACCAAACCCTAAATAAAACAACAAAAACAAATAAGAAAAAAAGTTGAATGAAATCCATCGATTATTCCAGAATTAATATCCATAACTTAATGTTCGAAGAAAATTTATTATTTATGTATTCCAAATTTCTTGTTTTTCTTTTCGAAGGAAATTGAAAGAAAAAGAAGAGGAAATAAGTAATCGGAGGTAAATCAATCAAATTCATAGAAATTGAATTTTGTTCTTTTAAATTTAAATTTTTTCTTTGTTGATTTTGTAGTCTGAACTGTCTGATTTATTTTTTATTTGTATGAAAAATTTTTTTTGACCCATTTGAATCAGTAAAAAGATATGATATTTTGATATCTTCCATGTGGTAAAGTTCGTGGTACCGTTTGCTTGAGCACGGAAAGTTTTGAATCTTCATCCAACCTTCATAAACCAGCTTGATTTGATATTCAAAAACTGGTAATCAGAGTCGTCATTCGTTTCGATATTCTATAAACGTGAATTATGGTGTTGCTACTTGCTATTGGGGTAGACAAAACAACGTCAAGAGGTTGAAACTGAAATAAAGTGGCGAAGCAAAATTATGCGTTAAAGATAAAAGTATATGGATATCATAGTAGTGAAAACAGGAACAGTTATAGAATTTTGTTTAAGAAAAGAAGGTTGATTAAATGTGAAAGATAAAAGGTTGAAGTGTATGGAGTACTTTCACCAACAATAACACGGAGTGGAATAAACAATGACATGCAAGGTGTATTTTTGCAGTTTTTTCTCGTATGCGACTTTTCTATGAAAAAAACAAAAATTGAATACAACATTGAGGAGATACAGATATATCGAAATAGATAGGATTCGTGTTCTGGACAACCTAAAACCTCGAATTTGAACCATTTTTGATCGACTTCTAGCATAGAAGTAGTTTTCAACAACACATACAGATACACATATATAAATTGCAGTCAAAAAAGTTAGGATTATTATTATGCAATCAAATTTACATAAAATGTTTGTGCTTATTCGATTCTTGATAGTGAACACAAAATTTAATATTATCTCTATTTAGTTCGATAATTAAAAAATTTGCGATTTTTATTTTTGTTTATTTTACTTGACGTATTTATTAATCATAGTTTGAACTAGACATTTATCAACAATAAAAATTATTTGGTGTTATCAATGTTATTTGTTTTTACACGGATGTTATCTAGTTTTCAAACCGCATACAAAGTGTAATTGGACATTTTAAAAGTGAGAATAGTAGCTATTTATGTATTAAGGGCATAAAGTATGTCTTTTACGCTTGAGAGTGAAATTGTTGCTCGAGGCGTTAAAGTTGACATTCAAGTTAACTTCATTAAAAGTGGGAGTGTTAAATAGATGCTTTTGTGGTTTCTAGAGAATAGAACAAATTTTAATTCTGATGAGTTGTATAAAGATCACGAATCGAAATAATTCCCACAACACACCTGGTTGAAATTATAAAACTTCAACCAACAAAACTGAAAGAATTTGATTAAGATTTGTTAACTGGTAAATGAAAGGAAATGCCGGATTTTTTTCAAGCGAAACCCGATTTAGGAGAATCCTTATGCAATAAAAAGTAACTTAACTTTACATAAATATAAGAACTGAATCTAAAAAATTATGGTGCAAATTATGAAACGTTTTGCAATCCATACAATTTTCGACCGATCTAGTTTCGAACCAATGAGAAAGTTTTAAACTTTAAAAAAGTTTATCATTCTCATCAGGGCTAGCCGACTAGATAAACTACCAAAAAATATCAACGCTAAATATATACCAAAAACTAGGTTTCAACTCTAGCGAAGTATAAAAAACAAAAAATTTACATAAACATATATTTAATAGATTCAGGTTTTTTGTTCTTTATACTTCGCTACGCTAGAGTTGTAACCTAATTTTTGGTATATATTTAGCGTTGATATTTTTTGGTAGTTTATCTAGTCGGCTAGCCCTGATGAGAATGATAAACTTTTTTAAAGTTTAAAATTTTCTCATTGGTTCGAAACTAGATCGGTCGA
Organism: Diogma glabrata; assembly: GCA_963693315.1. Classification (NCBI taxonomy): domain Eukaryota; kingdom Metazoa; phylum Arthropoda; class Insecta; order Diptera; family Cylindrotomidae; genus Diogma; species Diogma glabrata. Next base: position 370,072,584 of record OY856186.1, read on the forward strand.
AAATTGAATGGATTGCAAAAAGTTTCATAATTTGCACCATGATTTTTTAGATCCAGTTCTTATATTATTCTTGATGGGATATTTTCCATCGGGGTGATGTTATATCACAAATAATTTTCTGAATTAATTTTTGCATAAATAAATGAAGTAAAATGAAAGAAGTTAAAGTTAAGTAACATGAGATTAGATTAGATATATAAAAACTCGTACTAAAATAAGTAACCCCTACACCAGTCCGATGGTTGCAAGATGAGTCCGAAAATGTTGCAAGATGAATCCCTGATTAATAACGATAGTTGCAAACTGGTTTGCCTAAAATTTCTTATTTAAAGAATCATCATCAAGAATTTTTTCTGATTTTATTGCATTGCTTATATCCCATCCTCAAACTAGATCGACTGCTATTCAAAACGAAGATGGGGAGCTACAAGTAGACCTTAAAAATATTTTAAATACTTGGGCCGCTTATTTTGAGAATTTTTTCAACTTAAGTGACCAGCAACACGCCGGGCGACGAGCAAAGCTTATTCGTGCGTCAAAGTTACATGTAGACGAACCAACCAAAGAGGAATTCGAAACGGCGCTGTCAAAATTAAAATGCACTAAAGCATCTGGTATCGACGATATAATATCCGAAATGATTGTACATGGTGGCGAAACTCTATCCTTAGGATCGTTTGAGCTTGTTCAAATGATTTGGAGGACTGAAACCATGCCACAGGACTGGAACACAGCTATGTTGATACCAATCCATAAAAAAAGTAATCGCCTGCAATGTGCAAACTACAGAGGAATCGCTCTCCTCTGCACAGCAAATAAGATCTTTTCCTACATTTTGCTATCCAAAATCAATCCTTTTGCTGAGCAACTGTTTGGAGAATATAAGTGTGGTTTCCGGCGAGGCCGAGGTACTACCGATGCACTTTTCTCGATAAGGATGATTTTGGAAAAGTGTCGAGAGTTCAACATACCTGTGCACCAACTTTTCATTGATTTCAGGCAGGCCTACGACTCTCTCGAACGAGAGACTCTATGGTCTCCTCTGGTGTCAATGGGAATTCCTGGTAAACTTGTATCACTATGCAAAATGACAGTACAGAACTCTCAATGCTGTGTACGACTAGAGAACAAAATTTCAAAGTTTTTTAGAGTCGACTCCGGTTTAAGACAAGGTGATGCTAACTCTCCTATACTTTTTAATTTAGCCTAGGAATATGTGTGCCGTCATAAGAAACTACCGACTAATAACAATATCTTGTCAATAAACTCAGTACAGATGATTGCTTACGCTGATGATGTTGTCATCCTCGGCCGAAATGAAGCTGTTATGAGTGAGACTTTCAAGTTGCTTGAGAGTGGTGCTAGGAAAATTGGTCTGCTAATTAACGACAATAAAACCAAACATATGAATGTTTCAAGAGAGGCTGAGAAGAAAGATTTGATGTGCGGCGATGAACGAAATGAGGGAGTTGAATCTTTTAAATATTTAGGATATAAAAGCTCGAATCGGTGAAGGTAATCGAACTTTCAATTAAACCCCTCCTTGAATCACCGTATGTATAAACTAACACCAAGCTCAAGATATACAAGACATTGATTAGACCGGTTGTTATGTAAGGATCACAAACGTGGACCCTTACACACAATGACGAATCGCGTTTATCTGTACGCCACATTTTTGGTCCACTTAAGACAGACGATAGAGAGAATAGAACCCGGTATAACTTTGAGATCAGAGACCTTCTTGAGGGTCCTGATATAATATGTTGTATCCTATCCGAGGCTGACGTAATAAACGACCTTAAAAAAATCGGCTGCCATGGTAATTATGTCGCTGTTGCGAATGACCGTGGTGAATATTCGAAACTGATTAGCCTGGCAACGCTCCTACATGAAGCATGAACGCCTTAAAAAAAGATATCCCATCCGTCTTTGTTTTTAATTTTTGAAGATTTGTATTTAAGTTGTTTTCCTTTGTTACGGTGAGTTTATCAATTTAAAACGGAAACAAACTCCTTTTATAGTTTAAGCATTTCATTTAAACTAGTTATTTCATCGGCACATTCATCACATAATATATTATTCGGTATACTACCAACTAATTCAACTTAAATTTGAACACAAACCATAATGATAATTGATGTCATTATGGCATATCAGCGAATTGTACTATAATATCTAATAAGCTCGATAACATTGAAAATTTACTGTTTTAATTTTATATTCAAAAATATAATCTCCGGTCGAACATTTTGATCGGTTTTTTCATAGCGAAGTTTTGTCATATCCATCTCTGTCGCATAAAATCAAATCAACCATTAACTTCACAAATTATTTCTATCACCAATTATTTTACCCCATCCACATCATTTTAAAATAAAACAGTATCAGCATAAGGCGAAATCCGTCAAATAAGATTTCAAAATTACCCCGGTGGCACCAGATAAGTTAGTCCCCCTATACGCATGCCAACGTAAAAGTAACAGAAGTTACCAATTCATTAGTTTTTTGAACAACCGACTGATCCAGTTTTCCCATCATTGAAATGAAAAGAACAAATACAATAATAGATGGGTTGACAAATTATACAATTGAATCAAATTCAAAAACATATGTTACAGCTTGTGTAAGGCAACAAATCAATCAACTCAATCATTTGTAAGTGCAATATTTTTCTCTCATACAACAATGTAATTAAGAAAATATTTAAAAATTTGTTGATCGACTTGTTGCACTCACATATTTTATATTTCGCGCCTGTCCTTGACGAGTCCGCCAAACTTGCATCTACAATTTTTCTCGATTCGGCCGCTTTTTCATTGGGCATGTTTTAAAAAATGCCGATGGCTCGATATCTTGTAAGTTTACTATACCAAATTATGAATACGGTGGAAAATGGCAGGAAAATGGCAGAACAAAAGGCGTCGGACTCGTCAAGCGCAGGCGCCTCACGAAGTATAAAATATGTGGTAATAATCAAATGAAATCAGTGAGGGCCCAGGGACTACTATTGTCGAATCATAGAGCGTTGTTCCTTTTGAAGAAATTCATAATTAGTAATAGGGCCGGTCGTTACAGTTTTAATGATGAGATGCTTGTGAAGGACATAAAAGAAGGTTGATGTACTAACATACATGGAAAAAACACAAAACCCGGTTTTCGATTTATTTAGAGACAACAAAAGCACCATTTGATTTAAATGCCTTTCTATACGAAAATTTTTTCTGCATGCAGGAGCATCAGTTTTTGTTGATTTGTAAATACTTTTAAACTTTGATTTACAGGTATGACAAACGCGCGTACTCCATTTCCACTATTGGCAGATAAATTAACGTAAGATATTACTGAAAATAGTAATGAAATATCACCATCAAATATGATATTTTAGGGGTGCTGGTGGATTAACTCTATTCAGTCAACCGTACAACCGTAAGCCTTGCCTTGGAATATATGCCTCTAGGATGGGAGGTTATTGCTTACTCGTAAAACTGAGTCTTAATATAATTCTAAACGACAACTTGAACTATTGAGCAAGACAGTGATCACATGATTAAGAAATATGCAACTAGTTTGATTATTCGTAACTCCATGTATTACGAGGTCTGGTAGACCGTGCAGTTCTACCAGCTGCTTGCGCGCACAAAGCTCATATTCACCCACCGCTAGCTCAAGCTAACGTGAATTCTAGGACCGACCTCACTACAAGAAAATTTATCATATCAAAAAAAAACGTGCCTTAAACACCACCCAAATTCGATGACAGAGCGCGGTGGTGGTACACCCCTCCTTACGATGAAATTACACCATGTTCATATTTTCTGTTACTTTATTATTATCACTTTACCGATGATGACTAACACTCTTAAAATAAGATTAGACACCCATACCTGCCATGTACCCCTTATACGTTCTTCAACTTTCGATTTTTTGTCCCCATCCGGTTGGTTCTCTCTTCAGCCATCCCGACAACTAACGTTTGGTTTTGAAAGGTTTTGCTTCCAAAGGTTTTGCTTCCTTTCAAAGAAAGGTTTTGCTTCCAGTCCAGTTATGTTGTGTAATAATCCATATAAATCGTAATCAAATAGTTGAACTATTCCTTGATGTCGTGTTTTTTTTTTTCAAAAAATACAATCTTTTCCAAACTTACCTTTATCAAACATATATTTTTTACCGAACAACTCAATTAACTGAGTAACTTTTCTTTCATTTTCTTTGAATTTCTTGACACAAAATTATTTTCTATACTTGATCTTAAATTTTATTCACTAACACTAAGAAAAACTCGATCGAATGTTCCACTCGTTCACCAAAATCGAAACTTTTCGACACAATTTCATCAATCCAGCTCAACACTATCAGGAAGTTAAAACAGACTGACTAACTCTACAAAAAAAACAATTTTTAAATCATTACCACGGCACGAGCCAAAAAGAAAAAAAATCAGTATAAATTCTTTTTTTTTAATCAAATTAGTAAAAACAAAAATGAATGAAAAATGAAAGAATTTAAAACGGGCTTTCTGAAAGTGTCAGATGTACTTCGAAAGATTTTAACCGAGTGTGTTTGTTGTGTTTACAAACAGGTGGGTTGAGAAGTATTTGAAAATATATACATATATTTTTGAATAATGCTATAGTATATTACTACAAATAAAGAGGACGGAAAATGGAAGTACACCTCACAAGGAATATCTTGCCTATTACAGAATAGGAAGAAAGAAAGAAGTCATAAAAAAGAGAATCATAAAAAAAATCAAGAAGTGATATAGGAGCCGGCCTCGAACCCCAACCCCAAGATAAATTCTCAGGCTCTACCAACTGAATTAGCTGGGCCAGATAAAATGATCGAAGCAGAGGACCCAATACAGTGGGAGATCCATTATACAAAAAATAATGGAAGCACTTTTCGGATAATAGGAAAGGAGAGGAGAACTATCGGCAAGCATAAGCTACTGACGCAGACCTTTAGAAGGGTATATTCACGTCGTCGAGAAATCAAGTCCTCCAGTTCACAGTACGCGGTACCAACTGTCTTGATAACTTTCGCTTTTACAAATTTTGGGGCCAATTTGGAACTGAACTGCTTTCCAGTGTCACTTAAAACGAAATTTCGATGGAGGATGAAATTACCGGGAATATAAACACGTTGCCGGTCACGCAAATTGTAGCGAACCGCATTTTGAACAAAGATTTGCGCGTTCAGCTCTTTGATTCGGGAGCAAATTCTAAATGATTGATCTGGGCGGTCACGGGCTTCCCTACTTTCGTCCAGGCGAATCAAGCGTTGGAGTAAATAATAAAGAGTACCATAAGTCATCATGGGTTGCCCAAAAGATGCATAATAGGGAGAACTACCTAAAGTTTGATGTACAGAACGTCAAAGCGGACAAGCACTCGCTTGGAGGCTTGTGGTGGGTATAGAGCTTGAAAGGTACAATGAACCCCAAACATTGAAAGGAAGATTTCAAACGATGTAGATCTAAGCTGCGACCCATAATATAAGACAACTGTTTCGGGACAACCAAAAACATGGAATTCATTGGTTTCTAGCAGTTTACAAATAGGCTCGGCGGTAAGTTTTCGTAAAAGAAAAAGATATGAACAATCTTTGACCGAATCTTTCAATTTAAGGGTTAGTTATCATGGAAGCACGTAACACGTGGGGCTTTGACAGTCTTACAGATGTGACATTGAGAAACAAAGGATTTAATTTGCGTGGCCCGCCAGGGCCAGAAGTGATATAAGGTTTTCAACTCCATCGCAACTCCATCGTTGGCAGTGGTAGGAGAATCATGGGCCTGGAAATTTACAATGTTTCACCTTCCAGTACAAGATCACACTGCGAGAAATTAAGTTTTTTACACAAATATAAAACCGCACTATCGGACGGGCGTAAATCGGGAAGAGAACCACTGGACTGATTATGTTTGCTAATTTAAGATGTTTGTCACTGTCAGAGGCGTGTGATTTTAAATCCAGATTAAAGATATCAATATTATCCTCGGTAGCCGTATCAATGGAAAACAAGCTCGAAAGAGCGTCAGGAACCACGTTTAGCTTACCACACCGATGCTCAATATCAAAAGTGCATCCTTCCTTTCAGACAGATATTTCTGCTGCATTAATCTCTTTAGAGAAGCGTGCTCAGTAATGATCTTAAAAAGGTGACCCTCACTGTATGCGCGGAACTTATTAATACCTACAATAGCAGCAAGACATTCCTTTTAACACTGACGGAATCAGTTTAGTTTTCTTTCTGCAAGTTTTTTAAATAAATTTGCTTTTCATCTCTTCTTTTGTTTTATTTCTCTATCCTATCATGAAATTGTAACGATCCGTCTTATTTCGATTCTTGCTCTAAATTAAGAATAAAAACCATCTAAAAATAAAATATAAAATAAAATGGAAAAACATCCAAAGAAATTCCGTAAATCAAAATATTATTTTGTTTTTGACCTTCAATAATAGAAATTGGGTTTAACGTCAAATCAAGGAGAGAATATGAATTTTTCACCAAAGTGTCCAATTTAAATAAGTTTACGGTTGCTCAGAATTTATCTTATTTGAAATTGTAACCTATGATTTTCGTGTTTGTATGTGTATTATTGTATGAATAGAAATGAGGCGATAAGACGTGTTGTTTTAATAAATTCTCATAGATTATGGTTCAAGTGATGAAAATTCTGAATAACTGTTGGGCGTGAAGGTGATCAATGTATATTTGGAAGGAAACGAAGATCGAAAATTCTCGCTAACAAAACATCGGGAATTCTGTTCGATCAATTCAATTATTATTATTGTAATGTGTATTAATTTTGTATTAATTTTGATTTTGTATTTGAACTAAAATTGATTAATTGTCAAAAAGTTTACTGATTTTTAAATTTAAAAAAAAAAAAGAAGAAATAGAGATTTTTTTTTGTGAATATTTAATTTTTAATTGTTTAACGAAATTTTATTGTTGAGTTATAATCTTCGATTCTTAGACAAACAAATTGAAATCTGGTTTTTCTGCATCGGATGCTATTACAAAGTTTGACTGAATACCTTTCAATATCATAAATATTTATTATCAGAATGGTGAAAACGTGTGATATAATTTGATATAATGCCGATAGATTTTACGTAACGTCAATGGATGACTCTACAGAATATTGGATCAGTCCATTTTATGCAATGCAATTTGTGTTATTCTACAATCGCCATTTTTCCACAGGTGATAATAACAACTATTTTACGCAGAATATAACAGCAAAAACTAATTTTACTTCTATAACCTAATAACAGTTTTATATGCACGACACTGCATTTGTTTATAATTCTGTACAAAAAAAAACTTGACGGAATGTTAATCCGGAATGTTCCTTAAACCAAAATAAGAAATAATTTTTGTTTGTCTCTTAACTGTAAATACAACCACAACAATTTGCGTTTCATGATCATTATTGCTTTTATAATCATACTATTGATGACTTTGATTGTGGATTTTATTTCAGGTCGCGTACAGCTTGTTTCATTTATTTTAAATCGAATAGAATTTTACGTTATATTTTGTTATAACTGTAGCAATACCCTCCATTTAAGCTTGTTCATTTCGGTTCCGAACAGGATCTAACTCTCCTTTGTATAAGACCAATCTTTCCGAATGTACAACTTCTGCCTTACCTCGATTGCTTTTTCTAATTCTATAAACGTCATGCTATAAGTTCCTTCACATACAAGTTGCAGTTTTGGTGATAAACCCCGTTTGTGTTGTGGGTTGTGTAGCCATACTAGTTATCCTTTTTCAAAACCTTTTTTATTAGATCGTATATCGCATCAGGTTTTCATTCTATCACTAGCTAGTAGTATCTTCTGCCTGACAAGCTTGTGAATATCCTCAAGATTCTCCTGATTCGATTGACGTATTTTTGTGAGATAATGATGTAGATAGTCTTGCTCCAAAGTTGAGGTCACCAGGTAGTCTTAAATCATTTTCGAAAACAGTTTGAGCTAGTGTCATATTCGTGGTCTCATGAACTGGTGATATTACTGGCACTCAGTTCTTACTTACCACCTTAGCTAGAAATTCGTCCAATGTAGCATTGAATCTCACCACCATGCCATTTGATGCCATTTGACTGTGAGTGCGAATCTGTCGTCCTTCTTTTGTTAATACCAAGCATCTGGCAAATTTCTTGGAATGCTGCTGACTCAAAGCTCCGTCCCTGATCGGTGTGGATCTCCATTTGAACTCCATAGATATTCCTTCAATAGTCGTATGCCTGTAACCGTTCGATCCAGCGTGTTACTTGTCTTTCTGAATTTTTGAACTAGAGTAAAATTTTATTGCACTATGATCAGTTCTTAAATGATTTTTTGTGACCATACAGGTATTTATGGAAATGTTTGACAGCCAATAATTCCTTTCGGATAACGCGATAATACCACTCCGGCTTGTATAGCATTTTGGAAAAATACGCTATCATCTTTTCCTATTCATTTTTTTCTTGCAATAAGACCCTTCTCATACCTTCATTACTGGCATCAGTATCCAAAATAAGCTTCAAACTAGTATAGTAAAGGACAGAATTGGAGCCTTACATAATCTCCTTTGGAGCTTCACAAATACTTGGTTCTGAGGTTCATTCCATTCAAATGCCTTATCTTTTCTGGTTAACGCTTGCAAACTTTTGGCAACGTTGGCGTCATTCCGTTACAAACCGTATGTAATGTGTGCACAATCCAAGGAAGCTTCGTAGTTCATGTAAGTTCTTCGGTCCCGATCAGTTCATAAATGCTGCAATTTTGTCAGAATCTGTATAAATTCTTTCCGCCGTTACTTTGTGCCCTAAGTACTTCAATTCATCCTTAAACACTTGGGACATAATTTTAATTCAGCTGATTGCAGCCTTTCCAGGGCCTCCGCTAAGTTCCTCAAATGGGTATCAAAGTCTCTTTCTATAACAATTATGTCATCCATATGTACAAGTCATGTATACCAGTGTAAGCATTTAAATGCACGTTCCATTAATCTTCCATTAATTTTCTGCACTGCACGCCAATATCTCACGATCTTTCTCTGTAACTTCCACTTGCCAGTTACCCCTTTGTAGATCTATCTTAAAAACAATCTTGAACCCGATTGTATCCAGTGTATCATCAATCCTTGGCTATCCTTATTAGTAACTGTGTTTGGTTTCCTGTAGTCAACACAAAATCTCAAACTCCCATCTTTCTTGCCAACTAACACCACAGGTGAGCGCCAGGGACTGTCTGATGGTTCAATTGCACAAGCTTCTTTCATATCCTTAACTAATTTATCAACTTCTCCTCTTTTAACACATGGTAATCTCCTTGGTTCTTGGCAAATGGGCTTTTCTGCTTTTCATATTGGTTCAGTCATTTCCTTCAGGTGTCCTGCATAATACAGACTTGTACCACTCAAGCAATTGACATGCTGCCTTCTTCTGCTCTTTTAAACGCACATCTGCCTATTTCTGCGATCCTTACTGGTATTTTGCAGTCAGCATGTGATCTAATCACATCTTTTCCAACAATGACTTCTTTATGATTATTATCTTCTTTGTTGGCTTCAACAATTCACAACCTAGGTGACCAAGAACATTCTTCCTATTTTCCCCAAATGAATATTTCTAATTGGGGTGGCAGCTTTTTAGGTAGATTTCATATAAAAATCTACCTATTGCAATGGGCTTCATCTCGGAATTTCGGAAAAATTTTTGTGCCAAACGACTATATATGATAAGCGGAGACAAAAATCAAAAAAAAAAAAATTTATATATATATATATATATATATATATATATATATATATATATATATATATATATATATATATATATATATATATATATATATATATATATATATATATATATATATATATATATATATATATATATATATATATATATATATATATGTATATAAACGATATGAGATATAACGAAAACGACCGGCACTCTCACGGTCGCATTTGTTGAGGTAGATCAAAAAAATTTTTTGTACTTGTGTGTTTTAATAATATCTTGGACAAGTTCGTGAATCAGCAAAATCCGACACGTGGTTAAGAAACTAGAGGCTTTTTTCTGAAAAAAATTGATTTTTTAAAACCGTTATAACGGCCGTTTGGATACTAATATTTCAAAAAATTTAACAAATTTAGAATCTTTGGAACCTTTTTTATCAATTTGTTTTAAAACTAGACCTCTGCAGTTAGAGGTTCCTGAGTGAGCGGCTCCAACAAAAAAGTTTGCAAAAAAAAATTTTTTTTTGAAACAACCGGCACTCTCACGGTCGCATTTATAAGGCCAGATCAAAAAACCTTTTTTAAAAATGTGCGTTTTGTTAATATCTTGGACAAGTTCGTAAATCAGCCCAATCCAACACATGGTTAAGAAACTAGAGGCTTTATACTAGAAAAAAACTCTGTTTTTTAGATCCGTTATAACGGCCGTTTGGATTCTAATATTTTTAAAAACTTCATAAATTTAGAATTTTTGAAACCTTTTTAATCAGTTTCTTTCAAAAAAACGACCTCTGCAGTTGGAGGTTTCTGAGTGAACGGCTCCAACAAAAAAGCTTGTAAAACACAAAATGCGTTTGAATCAACCGGCGCTCTCATGGTTGCATTTGTGGAGCCAGTTAAAAAAACCTTTCTTAAAAATGTGTGTTTTATTAATATCTTGGACAAGTTCGTAAATCAGAAAAATCTGACACATGGTTAAGGAACTATAGGCTTTATACTAGAAAAAAAAGTGGTTTTTTTAATCCGTTATAACGGCCGTTTGGATACTAATATTTTTAAAATCTTCATAAATTTAGAATCTGTGGAAACATTTTAATCCGTTTCTTATAAATATAAACCTCTGCGAGGTTTTTGACTTGTTGGCTTCAACAAAAAAGTTTGCAACAATCCCCAACTACAATTTCCAAAAACCTTATAACAGTCAATGTCAACCTTATAACAGTCAAAAAATAAAAGATTTGAATAGAAGAAATTAATTTTTTTTCTTAGAAATAAACTATTTTGATATTTTGCAGTAATTGCACAACATATGATATAGAGTAGGTTTGTGTCATAAATTATCACACACATGTTCTGTGGTAGATTTTATATTTGTTTGTTGCAAAATTGGATAGATATAATTTTGCTTGTAGGTAGCTAATTTTCTTTTTAAAATTTGTTCGATATCTGTTTTAAATTGGTTTGTTTTGTTTAAACTAATCTGATACATCAGATTCTACTGGCACACAAAACTGTCTGATCTCGAAATCTACCTATTTCTAGCGGATATACGTGCCGCTTGGACTTTTTTATGATGCAATATTATTCGACGAATACAATTTGAACCTTCACCTTTAATTTATAGCGGCAACCCAACATTTTCGTACGTGAGTATTCCTTTGCCAGGATCAATCGAGAATCCATTTGGTCTCAAGTCCATTCCCCGGATCACTTCGTTCACAATATCAGCTACAACCACTTCATGTTGAAAGTGAGAACTTCCGATTTCTATGTTGATCATTTTCTTGTCTTTAATACTTGCAGTCGCAATACTTCTCAATACTTCTCCAGTCGCCGTTTGCATTCGGTATCCCCCTGCTGGTTTTATTTTTTTTTCAATATATCTGTGTGGGCAATTGTTTTTGTTGTTCCCGTATCCAATGTGATGACATAACTTTTTCCAATATTAGACCTAAAAGTAAGGCTGTCAACACCCCTTTCTAGTTTTGAAATATGCATTAAGATTATGGAGCCAGCTTACGCCCCTTGAGGGTGACTCGTTTTAGTTTTGTGTTGCGACACTATTTTATCCACCTCTCTAGTCTGTATCGGCCTCTCTAGTCTTCTTGTTAGTCGCCTATGCACAAGCGATGCTGATCTTTTTTTTTTCTCTTCTCTTCATTCCCTCGAAATATTACCCAACTTACCAGATAACCAGCATGGAACTCTGTCACTTCTAACACTTCCTCGTGGTCTTGAATTGTAATTGTTATCATAGAAACTTTAAATCTATCTGCGATAGAAATTGCTACTTCCTTTGTCATTTTATGTCAATAGCTCTAATGTGCCCTGTGTGGGTTTTCCCTCAATTTCTGGAGTTCCAATTTTTAGAAAATTTGAAATCTAATTTAAAATGAAAAGATTCCAATGTGGCCTGGGGTGCGCCTTAGAGTGTCGTACCAAAAATTTCAATTTTTTTTAGGCTCAGAACCAAACCTCTGAACTTTAAGTAGTCAGGGGCACCCCTTAGAATTGAACAATTGATTTCAAATTTTGCAAATAATTTTATTATGGCATTGACACGAAATGTGAGGGTGTGGAACAAAAATTTAATTTTTTTTAAGGTTCAGAACAAAGCCTCTCAACTTTAAGTGGCCGGTGCACGCCCTAGAATTGATCAATTGATTTCAGATTTTGCAAATAATATTTTTATGGGTATTGACACGAAATGGAAGGGTACCGTACAAAAAAATAAAATTTCTTTTTTAATGCCCACCCTAACCTCTATGCTCTACTGTCCTAGAGTTGTGACAAAAAAGTTCAACCTGTTACGAGTCTGTTTGCCCCCTAAAAATTCATTTGTTTAAACAACTTCGTATGCATGAATCAACCCGCGGAATACAACTTAAAGTCTTTTGTTCAGATCTTTTTTCAATCTCTTTAATTTGCTATCTCATTTTGTATGCTGGTACACGATTTTTTTTTATATTTACTTGGACATTTGGTAATGTTTTAGACAGTCGACGGAATTAAACCATCAATACAGGTGTAGTTTGTTACTTTGTTGTCACAATAATAGATATAAAACTTTGACATTTTGTTATATTGTTAGTAGTTTTTTTTCAAAAATTTTTAGTTTATTTATTTATTTTTTTTATTATTACACTATTAATTGTTTTAATATAAAAATGGTATGTTTGAGTTGATGAAAATGATCTGTTAATTAGGTCTTCAACGGAATGAAGATTTAGATCCGGAACCATCATGGGGTGAGTGAATCATATTTTTAAAAGTTTTAACGTAATAATTGTAGTAGTAGGTGGTGTTGGTATGATGCTCTCCATTTCTACGGTCTTTAGGGTCGTCAGAGTTCCTGCCTCTTTGTTTTGCTTGTTTAATTTCGTTTACACCGTCTCTTTTAGGTGCATATTTAACTATTTGTACTGAACTGGGGGATATTGCTGTTCGGACACACATGGCTTAAGTTTGTCGGATTACAACTCTGCCAGGCACTCAGTCCGCCGATTGCTTCTTGTAAGTGAGTCACTAGCGAGTTCAGTGTTCATTACAAACCTGAAGACTTAGAGCAAATTTCGAGGTCGCACCAGCTCATTAGCCTCATGTCGAAATAATTTAAATGCTGTTTAATTTTTTTGGCTCAACAATTCCTGGATTTTAAAATTAAGACTATTGTTACAAGTTTATACCAATTAAATTTTATATGAATTTATTATACTAGTTTAATTTCTTTTTGTTCAGTTTAGCAATGTAACCATAAACTATTATTTTTAGCAGTGTATCGAATTTATATAATCATGCATTTTTGTAGTAGTGTTCTGTGTGTTGCGAAAATAAAACATAAATTAGCCATCTTTGAAAGTTTTCGTGTTTTTAATTAAAAGCTATCGAACATTTATGGTACTTCGAGCCGGATAGTGTTTCAAAGTGTTATTTAATTGGTATAGCTCTCAAGTGTTATTGAGTTTATCAGAACTATATTCGGAAACGAGGTGCTGTGAGCAAACGTGTCATAGTAATTGATACATTTGTAAAAGAGTATGAGTATGACGTAAATACCGGTAACCATTTTAGATATTAAAAATAGACTGAAAGTAATTAATCAGTGTTATAATGAGCATCAAGAACATCACTTAAAAGTTATTAAAATGTGTGACTTAGTAAATAATAATGATAACGAGAATAAAGTTAGTGAAGACATGGCGGGTGAACTTCGATCGCCGCGTTTACCTGATATAGCCCTACCGTGTTTTGATGGAAATGTAAGCGAGTTGCTTCGATTCCGTGATACGTTTGACATATTAATTGACAAAAATAAAAGATTATCACAAGTCGAAAAGTTTTATTATTTAATGGGTTCAGTGAAAGACAATGCAAAATTATTAATACAAACAAATTGAGTTTTGTGCTACTGGATATGATCAAGCCTGGGAGGCACTACAAAAAAGGTATGATAATAAACGTGCCTTGATACACTTTCATGTAGAAGGTTTATTTAATTTAAAAGGAATGATCAGAGAGTCTGCTATTGAATTAAAGCAATTAATTGATGAAGCAAATCGACATCTTTGTGCGCTACAGGTGTGCGGACAAGCTATTGAGTTTTGGAGTACCCTGATCTTTCATATGATTGTCAATAAATTATCATTTAGGACAAGATGTTTGTGGAAGGAACAGGTAAAAGGTGATGAATTACCAACCTTCGAGCAATTAGAGGAATCTGTACATTCGAGGTGTAGAGTTTTAGAAAGATCCGAGAAAAATCGAAAATTTGAGAACGTGGAAAATACCAGTAGTCCAATGTCATCATCAGTTCCTGTTAAATCAAAGAGTTTCGTGTTACAAGGAGCTGAACAGTGTGTTTACTGTAGAAAATCCCATAGTATATATAAATGTGAAAACTTTATTAAAATGTCAGTGACTGAGAGGTGTGAGAAAGTGAGAGAATTGAAATTATGTTACAATTGTCTAAAAAGAGGACACTTAACCCATGATTTCCGACTAAGTAGCTGTAGATTATGTAATAAAAAACATAATATCCTAATACATTGGGACAATAATTCAGAAACTAAAAATATATCAAATAAAACTAATTCAAATAATATTGAAAATATACCTTACTGGTATACAGATAATTCTAATCGTGATAATACGCAATTAAATGAGAGACCAAATAATTTTTGTGCAAGTGTTAATAACAATCAAATTTTGCTTTCGACAGCAATAATACATATAAGAGACTATTCTGGGAAATAAGTGGAAGCACGTGCGTTATTAGACAGTGCATCTCAGTGTAACCTTATTAGTGAAAATCTACGTAAAAAACTAAATATCAAATCAAGTACAACAAAAATTAATGTGTGTGGATTTGGTGGTGATGTAGCGGTTAATACAAAAATTTATACAGAAATTAAATCAAGAGCTGAAAACTACTCAGAAAAACTAGAGTTTCTTGTGTTACCAAGATTAACTAACTATATACCGTCAGTTTCGATTAACAGAGCAGTATTAAATATCCCAATTGAACTAGAACTGGCAGATCCAACATTTGATGTACCAAATGATGTTGATTTGCTTTTAGGTGTAGAGATATTTTATGAAATTTTAAAACCTGACCAATTAATTGTTACTAAAAATCTACCAATTCTTCAAAACTCCAGATTTGGCTGGATTGTGAGTGGAAAAATGCAAATTGAAGACAAAACAAAAATAATGAGATGCAATTTCGGTTCTTCATGCGAACTACAAAATCAAGTTCAAAGATTTTGGGAGTTAGAGAGTGTAGAAACTAGAAAATATTTGACTGAGGAAGAACGCGTTTGTGAAAAACATTTTGAAGATACTCATTATACTCGCTAAAAGGATGGCCGCTATGTAGTGAGACTTCCTGTCGAGCCAAATTCGATCGAGTTGGGTGATTCAGAACAAATGGCATGGAATCGATTTGCGAGTTTATAGAAAAAATTGAGTACAATTCCGGAGACCAAAAAGAAATATATTGAGTTTTTGTCTGGGTATGAGAGACTTGGACATATGAGGAAAATCACAAATCAAGATGAACATTCATCACTGAATTATTTTCTACCGCATCATGCTGTGGAAAAACAGGAAAGTGCTACAACTAAATTGCGTGTAGTTTTCGACGCATTAGAGAAAACTACTATTGGGCTATCACTAAACAAAGTATTGATGGTTGGGCCTACATTGCAGGATGATTTATTTTCTATCATATTACGATTTAGGAAACATCAATATGCATTTACTGCGGACATTCAACAAATGTACCGTCAAATTAATGTATATGGGCGAGATCAAAAACTGCAACAAATTATATGGCGTGACCCGACAGATGAAGATATAAAGAAATATAAATTGCAAACAGTCACATATGGAACAGCTTTAGCTCCATATCTGGCAACAAAGGTGTTATAGGAGTTGGGTATAGAAGAAGGTGTCAACTATTTCTTAGCTGCTGAAGTGATGTGTGATATTTATATGGACGATGTGATTAGTGGACATGATAATATAAATACTGCTATTGAAATTCGGGATCAATTAAAAAGCAGGATGTCATCAGCAAATATGAATTTAAGAAAGTGGTCAGCTAATTCAAATTTAATTTTAGCTGGGCTACTTGAGAGCGAAATGGAACATTCTAATGATAAAGAGTCAATGTCAATAAATCAATTAGTTAAAACATTAGGTGTTCAATAGAATCCTGGTAGTGACAAGTTGAGCATAAAACAACAGTTAAAATGTTTTGATAGTAATCATCTAATTACAAAACGAACAATATTGTCTTGTGTCGCATCTATTTTTGATCCATTGGGATTAATTGGTGCTGTTACTGTGAAATATAAAATATTCCTTCAAAAATTATGGAAATATAAACTAGAGTGGGATACTGTGTTACCAAAAAATTTATGTGATGAGTGGCATGAAAGTTATGAGCAATTTAACTGTATAAACGACATAGAAATAAACGGTAAGTAGGTAGGTAATGATAGAAAACTGTGAGTCTGTTGAATTACATGTATTCGGTGACGCCTCCGAAAAGGCGTATGGGGCAGTAGCGTATCTAAAATGGGTCAATAACTGTGGTGATGTAAGGGTAAATTTATTGTGTTGTAAAACTAGAGTGGCTCCATTAAATAAGACTACCGTTCCAAGACTTGAGTTGTGTGCTGCACTTTTAGCCAGTAGATTAGTGGAAAAAATTATGAATTCAATCAAATTAAATATAAAAAATGTTTTTATGTGGTCCGACTCAGAAATCGTACTGTGGTGGTTGCAAACCTCGCCTAATTTATTAAAATTATTTCTGAATCATTGAATTGCAGAGATCCAAGAGTCTACAAAAGATTATTAGTGGAGATATGTGCCATCCGATCAGAATCCCGCAGATCTAGTGTCAAGAGGCGTATTAACAAATGTAATAAAAAACCTAGAAATCCTAGAGTGGACCTACATTTTTAAAGAATAAAATTTTAGACTGGCCTGTTAACAGAATAAGTGAATTTAAAATTAATTTGCCTGAAATGAAAGAAATAAAAACAGTGATGTCGTCATCAGTGAAATCTGAATTTATCAAAGAATTTAGTAATTTGGGTAAACTACAACGAGTCGTAGCTTCAATTTTAAAATTTATTAAAAACTCTGAATTAAAGGAAGCCAAAAACCGATCATGTGGTAATTTGACTACAGAGGAAATAAACAATGCTATCATGTGTATTGTAAAAATGGTGCAATGTGAGTGTTTTTCAAGTAATTAAATGAATTACAAGAGTCAGGTGAAGTTGATAAGTGTTCAAAAGTTCGGTCGTTGAATCCGATAATTGATAAAAGAGACGATATAATAAGAGTCGGTGGTAGATTAAAACATTCAACGCTTGAAATCGCTCAAAAGCATCCGATTCTATTACCAAGTTCGCATCATTTTACAAAAATTTTAATACGTCAAATACACGTTGAAGAAGGTCATATTGGTCAACAGGGCTTATTATCGGCAGTACGAAGAAAGTTTTGGCCTTCACGAGCGGAGGATACTATACAACAAGTGATTAAGGAGTGTATTATCTGTTTCAAGGTCAACTTAAGTGTAGTAGAACAATATGTGGGTGATCTACCAGCCAATCGTGTGACTGCACTATATCCATTTATGTGCAGTGGTTTGGACTATGCAGGTCCTTTACTACTTCGAGAAGGTGGTCCTAGATCAAAGAAAGTGATCAAGGTGTATATAGCAAAATTTGTCTGTTTTGCTACCAAGGCAATTCATATTGAATTGATATCTGATTTGAGTTCGAGTGCATTTATAGCAGCATTACATAGATTTATATCAAGAAGAGGATTATGAAGCGATTTATATTCTGATATTGCTACTTGCTTTATTGGTGCCAACTCAGAATTAAAGGAATTATACAAATTCGTTCTAGAACCGAACGTGCAGAACGAGATTAATGAAGCGTGTGTTAGACAAGGAATAAATTGGCATTTTATTCCAGCGAGATCACCCCAATTTGGAGGACTGTGGGAAGCCGCAGTCAAATCGATGAAATTTCATATTCGAAGAATTGTTGGGTTAGAAATATTATCCTATGAAGAACTTTTAACTGTGTTAATTAAAATCTTTTTCCTGAATCAGATGATCCAAATGATTTGAGAGCCATAACTCCAGGGCATTTTATTATTGGACGCCCGTTACGAGCTGTTGTAGAAGCTAATGTGGAAGAGGTAAAATTAAATCGTTTGAATCGATGGAATCTTTTGCAAAGATTGTCGGAATTTTCGGAGAAGATGGAGTTCTGACTATTTAGACAATCTTCAACAAAGAAATAAGGCGTACAAATCGAAGATAACCGTGGAAGTTGGAAGATTAGTGATTGTGCGAGATGAGAACCTACCACCATTGAAATGGGTACGTGGTAGGATAGTGGAGCTACACCCAGGCAGCGATGGAGTGGTTCGTGTTGTGACGCTACGAACTTTGAAGGGAAATGTGAAGCGATCTGTGAACAAACTTTGTTTTTTACCTATTGAAAATTAATATATTTCAAGGGACGGAAAATTTTACAAGTTTATACCAATTAAATTTTATATGGATTTATTATACTATTTTTATTTCTTTTTTGTTCAGTTTAGCAATGTTACCATAAACTATTATTTTTAACAGTGTATCGAATCTTATATATTAATACTCTAAAAAAAAACTTTCTGGAGCCTAAGGCTTTTTTATTCGAATTTTGATTCATTTCAAATTTTCACTGCTAACTGATATTAGTGTAACTTAGGTTTTGAAGATTTTTGGGATTTTTCGGATCATTTTTTATTTTTTTATTTTTGATCTACGGGTGTGACAACCCCGCGTACTCCAGTCCCTGCTATTGACATACGAGTTGACGTGAGATATCACACACCACTGGCAATAGCAGTGAGATATCACTAGCCAAGGTGACATCTTAGGGGTGGTGGCGGATGAACTGTATTCAGTCAACGGTAGCACCCTCAATCTTAGCTGTTAAATAGTCCTTGATGATGAGACGCTATTGCTTCCTTGAAGAAATGAGCCTTCATATAATTATGTGTGGGCTTTAATCTTTAAGAAAGAGAGTGCGTCACAGGATCAAGGAATATGCAACCGGCTGGATTATTGGCAACTACATTTTTGTTGTGTTTCAGCAAATTTTTGTAACAATTTGCTATTTACTTTTTAATTTTTCTTTTATTTTCTCTATTCTATCATAAAATATTGGCCTATGTCATATTTTGTCAGTGATAGGATTTTTTGTTTAGTTATCCATTCTTTAACAAAAAATACAAAAAAAGTAAGATTTACGTCCATCAACACCTTTGAACGTATGTTGTTGTGGGACTTTGGTCTTAAAAGGTTTTTATGTGTTATTGTGACACATGTTGTAATTCCTACTACACAACACATTTTATTAAAAAAAAAAAATAAATAAAATAGTTACAGACGAATTAAAATGTATTTTTGAATTTAACGAACCGCCCCTCCCCCTATACAATATCAAATGGAATTGCCCAAGTATATATTTTTTTTTTTTCACAAAAACGATAAGCAGGCTACAGGCTTGTTTTTAAATTTTGTATAAAAATCCCCTAAATTTTATTTCGTTTATTTTCGTTTTCAATTGATTGACAAATTGATTGAAGGTCTGTAGCCTGCTTTAGGAGAAAAAAAAAACACGAAACAACAAAAAAGAAATAAGAAAATTTAGTTTATGAAATGCTTCTGGAGGGGATAAACGTATTATTTTTCTTTGTTTTTAAATATTAATTTTTCTTATATTTTCAGTTAATATTATTTTTATGATTTTCGAAATAAGAAAATTTAGTTTTTGAAATGCTTCTGGAGGGGATAAACGTATTATTTTTCTTTGTTTTTGAATATTATTAGAGCAAATTTTTCTTATATTTTCAGTTATTATTATTTTTATCATTTTTTCTGTTGTTTTGGTATGTTCTAGGAAGAAAGAGATACAATTTTTGAGGAAAATCAATAAAATTATTATATAAAAGTATAACTTTTTTGTTGTGTCGGGAAATTTCAAATAAGATGAAAAATTGTTGTTGTTGTTTTGTTTTTGTTAAATAAAATGATATATTTGTTGTTGTTGCGTAAGGTTTGAGTTTAAGAAAATATAAGATTTATTAATACTAGGAGGGCCCGGCGTGCTTCGCTACGCTTATAAATAAAGTTTTTGCGTAGACATTTTGTGGGGTGGGACCGATGAGCATGGTGGCATTTGCTACATGCTAGCATTTCTCACGAAAAGTACGATCATTAGTACGACAATATTTTAATGGTTGACACCCTTGACACCTTGACACCCTTGACACCCCTTGACACCCTTGACACCCTTGACAACCTTGACACCCTTGACACCCTTGACGCCCCTTGACACCCTTGATACCCTTGACACCCTTGACACCCTTGACACCCTTGATGCCCTTGACACCCTTGACAACCTTGACAACCTTGACACCCTTGAAACCCTTGACAACCTTGACGCCCTTGACACCCTTGACACCCTTGACATTCTTGACACCCTAGACACCCTTGATACCCTTGACACCCTGGACACCCCTTGACAACCTTGACACCCTTGACACCCGTAACACCCTTGACACCCTTGATCCTTGATACCCTTGACACCCTGAAAAATAAAATTTTATTACAATTCCTTCACTAATTTTTTTATTTTCTATTGATTAGAAATTAAAGACACAATTTCCCAAATTTCCCGAATTTCCCAAATTTCCCAAATTTTCAAAATTTCCAAAACATGAAAAAATAAAATTTTTTTTATTACAACCATTCCTTCACTAATTAATCGAAAGGAACTTCGTTCCATCCGGGTGTCCCTTGACACCTCTTTACTTTTTCTTATGCGTGTGAAAATGAAATGATTAATAAATACTAGGAGGGCCCGGCGTGCTTCGCTACGCTTGTAAATAAAGTTTTTACGTAAACATTTTGTTGACGTAGAAGCAATGATTTCAAATAAGTTTTCAAGTAAGCTTATCTGATCGCTAATTTTCCATATATCCGAACTGATCAGCTAGAGTTCTGATTATTTTTCATTCATATTGTAATAAACTTCGTCCAGAATGGGTTAATTTTATTTACTCATTCATGAATTAAACGTTAACTCCTTTTTTCAATCTTTTAATTGTATTGCAAATTGTATTGCATAAATTAATGTAAATTAAATTTGTTATACAAATGTTTACATTAATGAATTAAAAGGAGTTACCTAATACATTTTGCATAAATTAAATTTGAGTTCGCTAATACAAATGCAAGTTTGAATGAAAACAGGTGTGGCCTATTCAAAATGTACAGACTACGTAGTATTGATTTCTAGTGGATTATAGAAGTTTCGATTTATTTATTTTTCGATATAAATAAGCAAACAAAAATATCAGATAGTCAGTTTTACTTTTGCAATTAAAGGTGTTTTACAAATATTCGAAAGTATAAGGAATAATCGGTGGTACTTGAGCCTGGGTACTAATAGTGAAAGAATCTGAACTTTGGGAATAGTAAATACAGATTTTACGATTCCGAATATTGTTGATTCAAATTGCGGAAAAGCGGTGAAGTTTATGGTACATAAATTGGAGACCCTGGAATTTATTGTAAGGAAAAACGGAAGCTGCTGTAATTTGTTGACAAATAAAGTTTGAGATTCTGTTAACCAAAGATCCGTCTTTTTACTGTCGTGTTTGCTCAATAATCTAAAAGAACCAACGAAGAGTCGTTACAGTGGTGTCAGAAGTGGGATTATTGAAACAATGGTCAAAACAGTAAATATTAGTGATCTCAGCCAGACCCAGCTAAAGGACGAGTTGAGGAAAAGGAATGCTCCAATTCACGGAACGAAGGCAGAACTTGCATTCCGGCTGCGTAAAGTTTTAGAAGAAGCAGGCCAAAACACAGAGGTCATAGAAGTAGAGTCGGAAGAAGCTCCAGTTCAGAATGCCCCAACAATTGATCCGATGATGGTGTTGATGAAAGAAATGATGGCCCGACAAGAGAAACTGGCAGCAGAACAAAAATTAGAGCAACAACAACAACTTGCTGATCTGATGGCCCGACAAGAGAAACAGGCAGCAGAACAAAAAGTAGAGCAACAACAACAACTTGCTGATATGATGGCCCGACAAGAGAAACTGGCAGCAGAACAAAAAGTAGATCAACAACAACAACTTGCTGATCTGATGGCCCGACAAGAAAAACTGGCAGCGGAACAAAAGTTAGATCAACAACGACTACGTGAAGTAATCGAGTCACGTATATCCAGTGCGGAGGTTAAAATCAACAACATGGAAAGGGAGCTGCGGAAAGTTACCGAAGAACATGAAGAGAAACTACGCAATCTTTCAAGAAAACCCTGTATTGAGGAGCGCAAGTCTTGTAGCAGGACTGAGAGAAGTCAAGCAATGAAGGTGAAACAAATTAAGTTCCAAACTCCTGACGATTGGTGTACCGAGGCATTTAAAAGAGAGCAGCTAAAGGATCCAGCTATGGCTCCAATATTGAAATGGAAAACTGAGGGAAGGCGACCGGAGTGGAAAGAGGTCGCACCTTTAAGTACGGAGGTGAAATGCTACTGGGCGCAATGGGACTCACTATTTCTGGACAACGGGATGCTAAAAAGAAAATGGGAGTCCGCTGATGGAAAGAAAGTGTTGGAGCAACTGGTGTTGCCATCAAGTCGAGTAGAAGAGGTACTGGGAAAGCTGCATGGAAGTATTTCTGGAGGACACCTGGGAGTCAATAAAACCCTGGCTAAAGTAAGGGAGAGGTTTTATTGGGTAAGGTATCGAACCGACGTAGAGCAATGGTGTCGGCGATGTGATACTTGTGCGGCGAGCAAAGTACCAAAAACTAGAACTCGAGGAGAGATGCAACAGTACAATGTGGGTGCCCCAATAGAGAGAATTGCTATAGACATCGCGGGGCCATTTCCGGAAACGACAAAAGGTAACAAATACATCATGGTGGTCATTGATTACTTTACAAAATGGCCGGAAGCTTATGCAATACTAAACCAGGAAGCAGTTACGGTCGCGGAAACATTAGTCAATGAATGGGTTTGCAGATATGGAACACCGCTCGAATTGCATACCGACCAGGGAAGGAATTTCGAATCTCAACTGATGGAAGAGCTGTGCAGAACACTCGGCATTAGAAAAACACGAACTACACCTATGAACCCGCAGTCAGATGGCATGGTAGAACGATTCAACCGAACCATGGAAGAACATTTGTCAAAGGTAGTAGAAGCCAACCAAAGAAATTGGGACAAGAATCTTCCGTTATTCTTGATGGCCTATCGTAGCGCAGTGCACGATACGACAAATGAAACGCCAGCGAATATCATGTTCGGAAGAGAACTACATCTTCCTAGTGACATCGAGTTTGGCATCCCTGGAGGTCTGGTATCCACGAAAACAGATTATGTGGGACAACTAAGGGAGAAGATGAATAAAATCCATCAGCAGGTTCGAGACCACATTAAGATTGCCAGTGACAAAATGAAAACCAGGTATGACATAAATGCAAATAGTGGCGGTTTTCAAGAAGGAGAATTGGTATGGCTATACAACCCCAGAAGAACTAAGGGAAGATCACCCAAGCTGCAGCCAGATTGGGAAGGCCCATATAAAATAATCAAACGAATTAATGATGTCATCTACCGCATACAAAAGGGACCCCGTACCAAGATGAAGGTGATACATCTGCAAAGGTTGGCACCGTACCAAGGTAACAGCACCAATGCGATATCTGATATTGTTCGGGACGAACAAAACTTAATGGAGGGCAATGTAATAAACTTCGTCCAGAATGGGTTAATTTTATTTACTCATTCATGAATTAAACGTTAACTCCTTTTTTCAATCTTTTACTTGTATTGCAAATTGTATTGCATAAATTAATGTAAATTAAATTTGTTATACAAATGTTTACATTAATGAATTAAAAGGAGTTACCTAATACATTTTGCATAAATTAAATTTGAGTTCGCTAATACAAATGCAAGTTTGAATGAAAACAGGTGTGGCCTATTCAAAATGTACAGACTACGTAGTATTGATTTCTAGTGGATTATAGAAGTTTCGATTTATTTATTTTTCGATATAAATAAGCAAACAAAAATATCAGATAGTCAGTTTTACTTTTGCAATTAAAGGTGTTTTACAAATATTCGAAAGTATAAGGAATAATCGGTGGTACTTGAGCCTGGGTACTAATAGTGAAAGAATCTGAACTTTGGGAATAGTAAATACAGATTTTACGATTCCGAATATTGTTGATTCAAATTGCGGAAAAGCGGTGAAGTTTATGGTACATAAATTGGAGACCCTGGAATTTATTGTAAGGAAAAACGGAAGCTGCTGTAATTTGTTGACAAATAAAGTTTGAGATTCTGTTAACCAAAGATCCGTCTTTTTACTGTCGTGTTTGCTCAATAATCTAAAAGAACCAACGAAGAGTCGTTACAATATATTTAAAAAGAAAAATTAAAAATTATATGCTAGCATTTCTCATTACCACTTTTTGAAATCATTGCTTCTACGTCAACAAAATGTCTACGCAAAAACTTTATTTATAAGCGTAGCGAGGCACGCCGGACCCTCCTAGTTTATATAATCATGCATTTTTGTAGTAGTGTTCCGTGTGTTGCGAAAATTAAACATAAATTAGCCATCTTTGAAAGTTTTCGTGTTTTTAATTAAAAGCTATCGAACAACTATCATAGGTCGTTTCGTAAGGTCTCATACTAAGCTCAGGGCAATGCAGAAGGGCATGTAATGCGGTTTAAATATTTTTAAGTATGTTTAGAAACTGTTTAGGGACAGTCACAGTTCTCTTTTGTGCTTAAAGCAAAGGGTCCGTTCGCTGACGAAGAGATATGTGTGCTTTCCCGTGTCTCTCAAACGTGTCTTTGATGCATTTAGAGTTTTCTTGCGTTGTTCCTGTTTTATACCTTTTCTTTGGACTGTACTGTTTGTGTTTACAGCACGGTTTAATACTTCAATGATCCTTTAAAGCTGGTCTCCAGTGATTGGGCCTACAATGCAATTGATGGATAACTTGGAATCTTGTGGTGCAGCATTAAGTGCTTAATAGTTTATCTGTAATAGTAAGACCCAAAGATTAACAGGATTCTGGAATCTAGATCCCTAATCAACTGAAAGATAGCTTACTTGGGCTTCTAGACATTATTAACACGAAATTAGTAAACTGCCGTAATCGATGCCAACGCCTCAAGGACCTTTGGTTGAGGCACTAGGTAGTATGCTTTACTTGTTACTGACTTTTATCCTGGAGTTGTTGGTCCTGAATTGTTTAATACATAAATGGCATTGTCTGTGTTGTATGAGTCTGTCTGTAGATCTCAGTCTGAGTGCTTAGACCCAGTTAGTGTTAAAAATGTCCGATAATACCATTTTGGAGGAAGAACTTAATTGGTATCACTAAAATGCCTTTACTTAGAGTAAGAAGAAAGAATAGAAACACAAAATACGGTAAAATTATTTAACAATATTGTAAAATAAAACCTTAAAATTTCTTATTATTTTTTATTTTTATTTATTATTTCTTTGTTGTTTTTTTTGTTTAAAGAATAGTCATAAGAATAGAAGATATAAATAGTTATTTTAAGAAAATTGTTTTTATTTTTTTAAGTTTTTATTTTTATTTCATTAAAAATTTTAAATATAAGTTTTATATAAATATTTAATTTAATAATAAATTAATTTATTGAAATTTTTTGTGTTCTTATACGGTAAGATTTTTATATTTATTAAAAAGTATACAAAAAAATATGAAAAGTTTTGGGTAAGATAATTTATAGAATTATTATTTTATATAGATTTATTTCTTTTTTAACTATTTAATTATTTATAGTAAATTTGATTATATATTAAAAATGGTTATGACTTGTGGTTGGATTTTCTTTTTATTTTTGCTACATAAAAGTTTTGAGATTATATCACATTCATTAAGAAAAATATAACTATTATTATTGTTACGTAGATATAAATTTTAAATTTTCTTTTGTATTATTTGATTTAAAAAAAAATTAAAAATTTAATTAATTTTAAAATACTTTTTGAAAAGGAAATGGCTATCGTTACCTATTCGGCAAAGAATTTTTTTTTTATATTTCAAAAATATTAATAAAAGTTTTATAGAAAAATATTTTTGTTTTATTTATTGAATTATTTTAATTTTTTGCTATTTAAGATAATAAACTTTTATAAATTGAAAAGAAAATAATAAAAAAATAGTGACGAGTATAGTTTTGAGCTATTTCTTTTCTTTTTCTGATGAGATCCAACTGGTTCAAACTTATCAAATAAATAACACTAAAGTCTAAACAATAACTTAAAGCTTAATACAAACAACATTAAACAAAATTTTAGATTTAATTTTTTTCTTTTTACTAATGTAATAGATAATATTAAAATAACGCATTTAATTCTACAACATTCCTCCCCTTTAAAATTAATTTTATCCCAAATATAGCAGTTAGTTATAGTTCTTGCTGATTTATATCCTAATAGCACTTTCATTCTTTGAACTGCCTTTTTCAGAAATATTTCTTTTTACTAACATTTTCATTTCTAACAAGACCACAAATTAAAATGAAATTGAAAAAGTTTAAAAAATAAAATAATGTTTGTGTAAAGCAACGATAAAATAATAAATCGTATATTATTTTACTAAATTTGTCAAAATTCAAGATTTTAAATATCTCTTCACGACAGCATTATCAACATTATCAACATTCCACGTCACGAAGTAAATTCAAATAAATTATTCAGATTTTAAACGTTTATAAAACAGTTAAAGTTACAGTTACTACTTTTACATATAAATATTTTTATCTAATAAATTTAGTTTAATTAAAATGTAGTTTATGGTCCATATTTTAAAGATTGATTGTAATTTTACAGTTTTTTTTACAATTTTATTTCATTTTTGGCTTAAAAATAATTTTTTCTCAAATACTTGGTACTTGACAGCTATGACAATTTAAATTGTTTTGATGAAGAAATATTTATTTAATATCATATATTTGAAGGATTATAAATATTACATTATGAATGGCAAAAATAGTATGCAAAATGTTTCCAAACATTTTTCGGAAACTTTCATAATATCTCAGTTTTGATCGAATAAAATGCAACATTTAGGCAACATTTTTTTGATTTTGAACACAAACACCGATTACTCTACATAGTACAAGACAAAGACTGACAACAAGACTAATTTTTTTCGCACAACTGTTTTCATTTACGTTACATAAATGTTGGAGATAAAAGATTGATTCACCTGATTAAGATTCATGTCGTTTTCGATTGAAGAAGTAGTTAATAACTAGTTCTTAACGAGTTCTTTATTTCAATCGAACATGCAAATATTCAGTGTTATTGTATGAGTAAATTGAATTGGCTATTTTATTAATTCTTTTATTTCGGTTTGTTTGAAAAGCAATAAAAAACAATATATTTTGTGAAAAAAAAACTAATTTCATAATATATATTGTTAAAACTAAAAATAAAATTAAATTATTAATATAATGCTGCGTTATAATTGTAACGTTTTGATTTATCGTTTGTTGTGTATACTTTTTGTCAAAGTATGAGTAAAACTCAAAAATAACTGAAAATAAAACTAGTTCTTCAAAAGGGGAAAAATCAAAGAATTAAGAGAATAGAGAAAGTGAAATTGATGTTAAAAATTGAAGCAATTTTTGCACACCAATAAATTGTTACTAACATACTTGCGTTTTAGTAGAAGCGCCGTAAATATTTCTATTATTGCATTGAATTCCAATTTTAAGCGTATTTTTGCCCCCAAAATTAATATAAAAAAAGAGACACCATTACATAGAAAAACAACATAAAAAAAATTTGACAATACAACATAAAAAAATTTGACAATTTAGAATGGAAGCATTGTTAACAAGAAAATACAAAAATATTTAAAAAACTTAAAACTTATTAATAGAAAAGTAAATTATAATATCAATATTAGTTATCTATGATAAGAAATTCCATTCTGTATATGTTTTCGGTAATTTTTAAACGTCATTATTATCACACGACTTCATATTTAATGTTTTATTCAAAATTTTTACTTAAATATATTAATTTTTCTTTAAAATTATTTTTAAATTATAATAAAATCACTAGCATTCTTTATATTTATTATAAATTCGTCAAAATATCACCACGATAAATAATAAAAACAATTTTATTAAAACCAAAATATAATGAAACTAAACAGTTTTTTTTGACAACTTAAAATGGACAAATACGAGAGGAGAAGAGAGAAAAACGGCTTCAAATATTTGTATATATACAGTAGTTTCATTTCCTTAGTCTCTTAATTCTTTGGGAAAAATGCACAACTAATAAGAACTAGTTTTTTTATTTTTCTTCAATCGAACATGATTTCGAGGGGAAATAATTTTTTTTGGATTGAAAAAAAAGAAATAGGTAGTCATGACTGGTACTCAATCGAAAATGCTATTAGGTTACAAGTAGTAAGCAAAAAACGTTGTTATTTAGTAGACAAAAACAATTCTGTCTCCATTTTACCTATTAGTATTATGACATATGTCAATTTCGATTGAAGAACTAGTTGATAACTAGTTCTTAACGAGTTCCTTTTTTCAATCGAACATGCAAACATTCAGTGTTATTGTATGAGTAAATTGAATTGGCTATTTTATTAATTCTTTTATTTCGGTTTGTTTAAAAAGCAATAAAAAACAATACATTTTGTGAAAAAAAAACTAATTTCATAATATATATTGTTAAATAACTAAAAATAAAATTAAATTATTAATATGATGCTGCGTTATAATTATAACGTTTTGATTTAACGTTTGTTGTATATACTTTTTGTCATAGTATGAGTAAAACTCAAAAATAACTGAAAATAAAACTAGTTCTTCAAAAGGAGAAAAAATGCACAACTAGTTCAGAACTAGTTTTTTTTTTGCTTCAATCGAACATGATTTGGAGGGGAAATAATTTTTTTGTATTGAAAAAAAAGAACTAGTTATGAACTGGTTTTCAATCGAAAATGCTAATAAACATGTTGATTGAAACAAAGTAAGACGCGTATAATGTTTGTTTTTAAGTGCGGGATCCAACACATCGAATTAGGAGTTTAAGAATCATTTAAAATATCATGCGGAAATAGAAATGTGATGAGGCGGTCAGTTATAAGCATAATATGCTGCGAAGAACCTATAATCGGACTAAAGGAGTCAATTGAAATTGTTTAAAAAAGTTCATTTTGGAAAAATATTTTGTCAATGTCAATTTTGTCCCTCCGCATGGAGGGATCAGTTTTTATTGTTTTGAATTTTTATTTTTATTTTTGACATACGGGTGTGACAAACCCGCGTACTCCAGTCCCTGCTATTGACATACGAGTTACCGTGAGATATCACATACCACTGGCAATAGCAGTGAGATATCACTAGCCACCAAGGTGATATCTTAGGGGTGGTGGCGGATGAACTGTTTCAGTCAACGGTAGCACCCTCAATCTTAGCTATGAAATAATCCTTGATAATGAGACGATATTGCTTCCTTGAAGAAACGAGCCTTCATATTATTATGCGTGGGCTTTAATCTTTAAGAAAGACAGTGCGTCACACGATCAAGGAATATGCAACCGTTTGGATTATTGGCAACTACATTTTTGTTTTGTTTCAGCAAAGTTTTGTAAAACTTTGCTATTTACTTTTATTTTCTCTATTCTATCATAAAATAATGGCCTAGGTCATATTTTTTCAGTGAAAGGATTTTTTGTTTAGTTATCCATTCTTTAACAAAAAATATAAAAAACAAAAAAAAGAAAGATTTACGTCCATCAACACCTTTGAACGTATGTTGTTGTGGGACCTTGATCTTAAAAGGTTTTTATGTGTTATTGTGACACATATTGTAATTCCTAGTACACAACACAATTTATTAAAAAAAAATCTGCATAACATTTAAAGCTTAGTTTATAGAATTAATATTATTTATTGTGTGAAAGACAAACATTTTTATTTAAAAATAAATATTTTGATAATAAAATCACCAATGTTATTCCTAGTCGGATCATCACTTCTGACTTTTTCCTTTAACTTTTGCCCATACCACTTTTTCAACAATTTAATTTGATACATCTACTGGTAATTTGGCTCAATTTTTCGTAGCAAAGAAGCTTCATCAGTAAGTTTTTAAAAGCCTGCATAGTTCATACCATTCCACAGACCACAGTTCTATCAAACTTCTTAGTGAACAAGTCATTTCTTCATTCATTAAAAAGAATCTACAACAAATATTACAGAACTGTCTGACTTGTCAAAAGCTCATAGTTCCTCGGCAAACACAATGATCAAATTTTTAAAAAAAACTTCCATCATTGTTGTATATGTTGTGTGTGTTGTGTTGTATCATAGTGACACGTTTCAGAAAAGAAATACAACAAAAAGGGAAACTGTCAAATAAAAAGAAATAAAAACGTAAAACAAAAACATTCTTATATTGGGTACTAGAGTATTGACTTTAATTGAAATAAACTGTATCCAACTAAAATCTACGACCATACTCCATGCTGTAACGTCGCATTCTGTTGTTGATGCCATTGTACCACCATATACTGAATAAAACAAAACAACTAAAAAGAAAAATTTCCTAACGAAATGGAAAAAAAGAGGAAGACACATCGCAATTGATGCATCGCAAAACTTAAAATGCAAAATTAGATCGTATTGTGTTATCATTGATCAAAATTTTTAATAAACTGAAAGAAAAGCAGAAATATTGCATTGTTTTGTAAATATAATTTGTGGTAAGATGTGGTAATTCTTGTAAATAATATATAGGTGATTTTCAAGGAGCTTTGCTTGGAACAAAATCCAGTTTCCGTTATTGTATTTTTTTGTGTTTATATTTCGATAAAAACTCCAAAATGTGCCAATATAGGTACCTAATCTAATATCTGGCGTCAAAACCAAGGCGGTAAAACCTATTTGCGTTTAGTAAATCGCTTTATTTTTATTTTTAATTCGAAAATCGAAATGACTGCAAATTGGCGCCGAAACAGCGACCGTAATAACGGTTGGGTTTTTGTAGAAAAACTTGGTTCCTTTTTTACTTTAATTGTTTTATATAAAATTGGATATTTTGTCAACGATTAAATTCAATTATTCATCAATTTTTTTAAAAAAAGTTGTTAAATATAAATTCGAAATGTTCGGCGCAACGAAGACGAGGAAAGGGTAGCTATGAGTAATATCTCGGACCAGTGGTGATCAGTTCACCCCAGTCCTTGGAGCTGTAACAGCTACCTCAAGTTCTTGAGCGAGAAGCAGTCATCACAGACCGGGGATTAAAGCACTCAGCTCCAATTCCTGGACCAGAAGTGATCGCCATTAATAAAATTAAATAAAATTTTTATAAAATTGAAAATCCGAACAAACCTAGTTAATTGTCTTTAAAGGGCAATCTCTCTATAAATTAAGCTAAATTTAAGAACAATTTGGAAAGCTCAAGAAAAATGCAGCAATTATTTATATTTTAATTATTATTAAAAAAATAAATGCCGCAATTATTAAAAATTTAACTATCGATGGAGCGTAAGAATTGATTGCAACAAAATTGGATTTTGCTGCAGATGATTTGGAAAATTGTGTTACATTAGATGAATATTGCAAACCAAGATAATGTATTTTGTATGCAAGAGATAAATTTTATCACAGACAACAAGCAAGCGGTGAAGCCTTTGATAACTTTTATAGGGATTTGAAGAAGCTTGTGACTTGTGAATTTGAAGTAGAAGAACAAGCGATGTTATGGGATTATATAAGAGTTTTTTATTCAACAGGATAATCCTTCATTGAAAAATGTTATAAAAAAGTCACAAGTAACTGAAGGTGCAATAGTTTTCACAAAAGATTTTATCACACTTAACACACATGTCAAGTAAACAAATTAAATCAGGTTAGTACTTTTGATTCATTTATTGGTGAAGTATCATATCTATCATCAGTTGAAAATAATAAAGTTGTTGATCCCTCTAAAAAAATAAAATGTAAAATTTAAAAATGATTCAGACTCGAACGTGAATATTTTAGCAATCAAACTTACTCAAGAATTGGAAATGAGACGGCATACTATCAAATTCATAAAAAGAAAAGACTAATTTCTTACGAAATATCAGATATAGCTTTTGAAAAAGTAATGGCAGACTTTGTGCAGTACGGCTCTAAATATTAATAATTTTTAAATAATTTTCAAAGGGGTTCGAAGTTCCCCAGATTAATAGTACATCAACATATGAAATTATTAAAGTTCTGAAATCCGTTTTTACTGTTCATGGTATACCTAAGTTATTTATGACAGATAATGTGCCGTTCGCGCATTGGGAATTTACTGAAAATAATAATTTTGAAGTCATAACGTCAAGTCCACGATACGCCCAGTCAAATGGGATAGCAGAAAAAGGATTTCACATGGCGAAACAAATGTTGAAGAAATGCGAAGACCACTTGCAGAGTTGTGGAAAGCGTTACTTCAGTATCGTGATACCCCATTAGTTGAATTAAATTTATCACCAGCCAGGGGCGTCAATTGGGTAGGGCTGGGGGGGGGCATTGGCCCCCCCCAAGGATCTGATACTATCAATACATCGATTCAATAAAACCATCCAATCGTGATAGAATTATACACTATAAAAATTTCAATGCACTGTTATTTTGTAAATTCGTCTAATTTTTAGAAGATTTACTTAACTAATATACCAATTTTATCGCATACTATTAATTCAAATATTTCTGATAATATAATTATTACGTTACATACTATTTTGGCCCGACTAAAGTACAGTTCACCGCAATATTCAAACCGTTATCGTTCTTTGTATCAAGGACTAGAGCGCCACCGATACGAAAAGCGGTCGTATTGCTTCTAATCTTCTGATGAAATCAGTTTTATAAACAAAACACGATCGTTCTTCCAAAAACGCCGTGGGTGCGTATTGTGACAAAATTCTATCGTACTATAAGGTGCGCGGCATCACCGCTTTTAGAAGAACGATTGTGTTTTGTTTATAAGATTTTAGTGTCTGAGCCATGTCTGAGCCACGATTTCATTAGTATAGCGTTCCTCGAGAGTTCATAGTGCAGTATTTAACATTCAAATTTCAATTGTTATTGGCCATTGGTAATTTATATAAACTTAAAAGTAAGTACATGCAGGAGAACACAACCTAATTATACCCCACTTATTTGGAGAACCCTGACTGTTTGGCCTTGTTTTTTATCTATATAAGATTGTACAAACTTTACAAGACTTTTTTAAAAACAATAAATTAAAAACAATTCTAAAATGTAAAATCCTATAACATATCAAAAGTTTTCTTGATAGTTGTGCTAATTTTTATAAAATGAATGAAAATAATTACGGGAGTAATTTAAATTTATTGGGTTATTTCCAGTGATTTTATGATAGTGAATGTTTTATAATGGACAAGCAATATTTTCTAACGACACGAACAAATATTTAAGTTATGTTAATATTTTCAAAGTATGTTATGAAGCTTGCTGTCAAATTAATTTTATGAATTTTTAATTCATAAAATAGCAAAAATTATATGTTTGGTTGGTTATAATAAAATCCAAAACGTATCCTAAACGTCAATCTTTGTTCATTTTTTGTATACAGTCAGGGAGGGAGGGGAGGGAGAAACTATTATTTTTTTGTGGTAGGTTTTTCTTACAGATTTAAAAGAAGCTCGCAATAATTGTACAATTTTGAATCAAATGAAAAATTTACGCACGTTTATGGGTACTAAGCTGACGAGACGTCCCACGCTGCGTGGAAATGTCACACATTTTATTGCGTTGTCCCACGGGGAAATCTGTCCCACGAAGCGTCCAACGAAACAAATATTTTCACCACATTTACCCGCATTATCGATATAATCATCTACCTACGTACAGTTGGCGCAATATCTTAGTCAGAGCAATGGCTTCACAGTTTTTTCTTGCAGTTTGTATAATGTTATGTATATGTTGATTTAACCATATTGAGAGAACAAACCAGTGCAATATTATTATGCAAAATAAAATACAAAATATTTTACTTAAAAAGATGCAGTTTTGTGTATAAATTCATAAAAATTTAAATTTTTAAACCAGAGTTTACGAGTCTTTATTCGAGTACTCATTTCAATCCTTCGAAATAATATTCAAAAATTAAAATGTTCATAATTTGAATATCGTTCTTAGTCGTAAGAGTAACATTTTTGTTTTTTCGATTTTACTCCTTTGAAGCAGATTACATTTTCCAGTTCTTTCATTCGATTTGTAAAAGAAGAAAATTAGTCATCCTTTATATTCATTTTTCTAACAATGCATGAATAATTGAACGAATCAAGCATTGTACGTTGAAAAGCATCAAATTTTACGCAAAA
The DNA here is from genome assembly GCA_963693315.1 of Diogma glabrata. Taxonomy (NCBI): domain Eukaryota; kingdom Metazoa; phylum Arthropoda; class Insecta; order Diptera; family Cylindrotomidae; genus Diogma; species Diogma glabrata. The sequence continues at coordinate 370,107,355 of OY856186.1, forward strand.
GTAAAAGTTTTGAGTATTTGAAAGAAAATATTTATTTAAATTTAGTAGCAAGAATGATATTTTATTATTTTCACTCCTGTATGTTTTTTAAGCTACGCACTGAAAGGACAAAGTAAAAGAGTGATATAAGTAGCGTTTTAAACTCTGTTTAAAACACTCTTTAACTAGGAAGCTCAAAAGTAAAATTATTATTTTCTAATATATAATTTTTTTTTCTCAATAAAGAACAAACAAAGCAAACAGCATAAAAACTTCATAAATGGTATAGATTTGCAAAAGATAGAACGAGAGGTATACTGTATACCTCTTATACTTAAAGAATACAGAAAAGATATTAATTATTTAGTAAAATTAAAATAAATTGTTTCAATTATTTTACAGTCTTTACTTGTGTAACAAAAGTTTTAAGCTACTATAAAAGGTAAATTTATACTAATTTTTAAAATTATATTTAAAAAGTTCTCCTGCGCAAATCAAGACGGATAGAAAACGTTTACGTAAATTCTTATACGATATTGAATTGGACTATCCTTTAAAAAAAATCAAAATATAACGACGCAAAAGTTTAGTGTATTACCAGTCGGAGTGAATTTGAAAATTAACAGTGGACATTATGATATTAAAAGACATAGATACAGATAAACATAAAAAAGCGTTGCTATAAGCCGCCAGCTCCAGTAGCTTGAACAAGTTTTGTTGTTATTTTGTTTTCTTGTTGTTATTTAACATTGACAAAAAGTTAGTTGCAATTTGCGCTGATAACACGAACACCAATTTTAGTGGTGTCACGTCAAGGGGTGAAAATTTAAAAACAAGCTAAACTTGAATTTGAACCAGAGTGTATTGGGTATTGGATTCGCAGCCCATATTCTAAATAATGCAATAAGAAATGCTGCTGATTTAAATGGCAGGGTTAAAAAAAATTGGATATTTTACTGTCTTTACTGGAGACGTTGAAGGAGTTCTGCGGCAAAAGTAATGTCGAACATAAATTAACCAACTTATTGGATACAGTGAAACTCGCTGGCTGGCGGTAATGCCAGCACTAGAAAGAATTTAGAAAATGTACGAACCACTGCAACCACATTTCCTAACGGTTGAATGTCCAATTAAAATAAAAGAATTTTTTGAAGAATTAAATAGTAAACAAATAGTAAAGGAAAGCATTAAATAGCAAATTTATGCACAATCTAGTTAGCACGTTTTCACCGTTCCACTTTCTCGCTATAGAAATTCTAATTAGTTAGTATTTGGAAGAATGTTTGCATTTTGTCGCACATTTTAACGATTTGGCTCTGGTCAGTTTAGGGTAGACATAACTCTTGCTCTCTGAGACATATAAAGGAAAACAAAAAAACGATTCGACATAAGAAGGATTGCAATCCCGTGGTGTTTTTTGGATCCTGGGATTATGTGACTCATAAATTTTAAATCCCGGGATGCCCGAGATCTAAAAAATCGTATAGAAAAACCATCCTTTTTTTCTATGCTGCACGATCTGCTGTCGTTTACAAATTCACTCTCTGAACAGTTACAAAACAAAGCTATAATAATTTCTAGCACAAGCACTTTAATTAAAACTACAACCTTGATGCTTAAACAATGCAGAGATGATACCAAATTTAAAATTATTTTTAGAAAATGAAGGGATTTTGCAGAACTTTGCGGCATTTTCTTCGATGAAACAACACCAGAAGACTAGCAGAGTAACCAATGTAGCTCAGAAGCATTTTATTTTTATTTCTAAGTCGATGCATTTAAATGCTTTTAAATATATGTGTGTATAAAAACGTGTATGTTATGTTTTACGAAAAAAAATTTTTTTGTCATTTAAATTCTCGCCCCCCCCCCAAGATTTTGGTGAAATGACGCCACTGTCACCAGCACAAATACTTATGGACAGACGATTAAGAACTAAACAGCAGAAAAAAATTCATTATTGGATGCTGTAGCCCTGCAAGATACAAAAAATTAATCTGGTAAAATTATTGGTAAAGCAGAAAATATTTGTATTAAATGACAATGGTAAAGAAATTAGGAGAAATTCGTATCATTCACGAAAGTTGAAAAAAAAATATTTCTTAAGGAAGTATGAACAAAACGATGTTGAATGAAACCACTTTAACGAAGAGAGTCAAATTAGTGCTCAAACTGAAAGTGTACCAGATTTATTTATTTGTTTGACTTATTAACAAGTCTTAAGCACACTCGGGCTTATAATTGGCATTCATAGAACTTATTTATTGAGCACATTTGCATTTAACATCTAAAACTAAAGCTTAAAATATAAATTAAAATAAAACTAAAATGACATTGATTGATATGAAATTAATAAAACGATGCGTTTAATAATACGATGGGTTGAATTTGCAAACTTTTTTATTTTATATGAAAATACTGAAAATAGTTCCTGCGAAAATTGGCTATAGTTGTAAAAGTTTGCTCTTGATTGGAACACACCTGTTAATGCCAGTTAGGCAGAAAAATCAAATTGCCTAAAATGTCCAAACCAGCAAATCTTTGAAAAAAATAAATTCACGGATTTATTCATAGGAACGGTATTGCAGGAAATTTGATTTTCTCAAAAGACTGTTATCTGCAGAGATTGGAAAAAAATTTGTATAACAATTATTTGCGTAAAAACATCGTTCCATGTATAATTATATTGGAAATAAACTCGGTTTGTGGCGTTCACAGTTTTAATCTAGGAAGCTGAAATTTTGGGTGAATTTTTTGTAAGTACAATACTAAAATATTTGTTCTAATACTATTTTGTTTTTGTTTATTTGGTAGTTCGTGACGGAAAAAGAGTGGTGAAAAATTCGTTTTTTGCATTTAGAAATGATGGTGTAAAATTTTGTTTGTCAACATTTGACGTCCTAAAAAGGTGGTGACCCTACTCGGTTTACGTAGAACTTTTAGCGAAGATTTTCAATCTACATCAGGAAAACTAGTTTTTTAAGCAAAACCTTCAACTTGATTCCACATTCCGATCTCGTTTTCCAGCTAAAACAACACCTAGTATTGCATCAAAGCACACTTTTGACAATGTTTTCTTTCGCACTTACTTACTTTCTAAAGCGCTTCAAGCACCATACTAAGGTCCCTCGGTTATTAGTCGCGACAAAAAAAAAATTCACCATTACTCGCAAACGTCAACACATTAGTGGCCATCGACAGATTAAACCTTGGTTTAGATAAAAATCTGAAGATAACTCGAATCAACCTACACTATCTTCTAGTACAACTCTCACTAGGTCGCGGCAACGAAACAGGGTCTTTTGCAGACAACGTCCAATCTACTTCTTTAAACAACAACACATAAGCCACAAAACTGACTATAAAGGTGAAACATAATATCAGACGGGGAACATTCACCTTTACCCTTCGGCTGCAATTACTCCAGCAGGTCAAAACTAAATAATAAACGAACAAAAGGTTTTTATCAAACATTTAAAAATTATTGGATTGCATACAACTTTATCTGAAATTAGACGATCAAAACAAATAAATCAAGAAATTTCATAGAGCACAAATTTGAAAGCTAGAAAGAAACTGAAGAAAATATTTCTGTATGTATATTGAAACCTTGACATCATTACTGGTACTCGAACCACTTTCATGACTACAAAGATCAGTCAAATTTGAGCGAGTTAAATGCTAACGAATTTAAAATTACAGTAGAACCTATTTTGTCATTATTCAAAATTTGAATAAGTTTTTTACTGAAATAAAATATAGAGAAATTTATGGTTCACACTGTATTAAGATCGATATCGATAAATTTTATTTTTGTTTTACGATCAACATTTAGGTGAATTGTTTTTCGTTATAAATTTCGATTATCGAATTATAGTTTTTATTTTTAACTAACACAACATTTGACTAAATAACTTTCGAAAAATATTTCTTTCGTACTTTCTGGCAGAATTTGCGGTTGGGCAACGGGACGGCAACTTGACGGTTGATGTCTTTTGATAGTAAGTTAGAGGAATATTTAGCGTAGCGGAGACACATAGTAGCTAGCAAAACAAAATACAAACTAAGTTTAAACTAATTTTTATAGAAACCAGTACAGCTGGTTTGATAAAAAAAGTAAACCCAACTTCCAAATAGATTAAACCACCTATTATTAAGCTGGAGAGCTGTGCAAAAAGGGAGCTAAACTCAAACTGCATCATTTAACAACCGAGATTGTAATATAGTGAGAGTCTATGAGGGTTGTTTTTAGGTTAAGTTCTACACATGTTTTTAGTAACCTAAATCTAAAATTTGGCTTATTGTTATTTAGTATTTAAATAATGCTTCAAAAACGGATTTGTTAATATTAGTAAATTGTTTTCCTTGCAACTGTGACAATTTGTTTAAGGCGAATAGCCACTGTATCGCGTAAAAAAAATAAATGATTTTCGGGAATTTTTTTGACATAGATATTTAAGGAATTTCGATTCGATTTTATTTTATTCATTCTATATTCAATATAATTTTCATAAGCTGATAACTTTAGCTGTTCTGTAACGTCCGAACGTTTTACAAAATGGCGACCGATTTACATTTTTTTCATTTTTTCGCTCTTATTTTTGTATTCAAGCAGCCTTAAAAAATAGTAAAAATTAAAATTCTCAAAATTGACTACGCTTAACCTTCCTTAGCTTTTGCAAAATTTAAAAAAAAACGAAAATCGGCTGATAATTGCTCGAGTTTTCGATGCGACCAGTTTGAATAAAGTCGTTTTGAGAAAAACTCGTTTAAGCGAAAATCACTGAGACGGCAGAAATCCAGTGACTGGATTCATTCAATAAAATAACTGTAACTCAGTCAGTTTTTGAAATTTTGACCTAAAACACATATTTTCGAAGGTATAATCTGTAAACTAAAATAAAAAAATGAATTTTTTTTCTGTGTTCCATTACAGTGGCTATCCCCCTTAATTAATTCTTCTACAAAGAAAAATAATTTTGAATACACCTAATTCTGTTTTTATGCGAACTTTTTTACACGCATTTGATGTTACGCTATTCCAAAAAACTATTTAGCTCTTTTTATACAAGCAAAGTCATTTGATTTAATGTGATTCTGATTCGATTAACCTGAAAAATCAACGTCACTGTTTCCTGGAAAATTGACCAAAATCTATATTTTTCTGTAAAGGAATGCTAATTAGAATATACGTGGCCGTTTCACAGAATATTTCCAGTGAGATCAAGGTAAGATAACGTGACTTAAGCTAATGATTATCCTAAACATGTAGTAGTTTTTTATTCTACTATAACGCTTTAGAGAATATTTAAAATATTGGTCGAATTACTCGAATTGCTGAGCTCTAAAGCTGTCTTTAATAAAACGTGTTAATTCGGACACTTTAACTGTTCCTTCAACTGCTGTTAGCAGAAAGTCCTGAGTGACAACCGCAATATTTAAGAATAATTTGTCAGTGTTAATTTTAGTGATCTGGATAGAATTTAGAAATCTGGCGATTTTATATGACGCACTAGGTCATCATTATATGGAACACGACTTTCGCCGCTTTAGAATTGATCGATTGATTTCAAATTTTGCAAATAATATTTTTATGGGTATTGACACGAAATGGGAGGGTGCCGTACAAAAGATTAAAATTTTTTTTTAAGGACAACCCTAATCCAATCATATAAAATTAAAAATTATCTTCTTCATCAAAACAATTGCGTAAGCATCTTGAACAACTCCACAATTCTTTGAATTTTTTTCTTTTTTTTTTCCAACATTTTTTCATTTCTTATATTAACTTTTCAATTTTGTTATCTTAGATTTTATATCAAATTTTACGTTTTATTTTCAGATCTAAAAATATTGTTTTATTTTTTTAAATTTTTTTATATTAAATATTTCTCCATATTTATTATTACATAACTACGAATAGTAAAATTATTTCAATAAAAATACAAAAAAAATAGAATAAAAAATAAATTACTATATAAGAATTTTCAAATAATTAATTAATGTTTTTTTTGTTTCATAGTTTATAATAAAAATAATTTATTTTAGAAAATAAAAATATTTAATTAAATAATTTATAACATTAAATAAAGTGATTATATTCTAAGTAATATAAGTAAAATGTATTGAAAATAGATATATAGTAATAATAGTAGTACATTCATATAAATAAATAATTATGTATATATATATATATATATATATATATATTTATATATATATATATATATATATATATATATATATATATATATATATATATATATATATATATATATATATATATATATATATGTAAATATATATATATATATATATATATATATATATATATATATATATATATATATACATATATATATATATATATATATATATATATATATATATATATATATATATATATATATATATATATATATATATATATATATATATATATATATATATATGTAAATATATATATATATATATATATATATATATATATATATATATATATATATATATATATATATATATATATATATATATATATATATATATATATATATATATATATATATATATATATATATATATATATATATATTTTTAAAAGTAGAAATTATTATTTGTTTGTTTTTTTTTTCTTAAATATATTAATTTAATTTAATTAAAACATAGATTATAATTAATTCAATAAATATGAAAGTTAAAACATAAATTTTTGTTTGTTTGTTTGTTTTATGTATGTATTTGGAAACCAAAATCATTTTTCATGTATTATTTTGTATATAAAATAAATAAATAATTAAAAGTAAAAAAAATTAAATAGAATTAGAAAAAAAATAAAATTGTATGTTCTGATAAGATTGTCAGTTTTCACAGCACGTGTAATCATACTAATTGTTCTACTTGCTTGTCAAAAATTATAAAATTATATATAAAAAAATGCTCCTTGATCGATCATTCCATATGAGATTAATACAAAATTTGGCATAATTATATCATCCATCTCTCTATGTACCAAAAACTGTGTCGATTTGAAATGGAATGACCGAGACGTAGATCAGATTTTATGTTTCCTTTAATATTATTTATAATAACTATTATCTGTTTAAGTTTTAATGAAACCATACATTTCATATGATTTTTGTTTCGTTCCAGTATATTATTATTATTATTTTATTTAAGACAAATAGAATTAAATAGAAAATATAAAAAAAGAATTAATTTATGAAAAAAAAATTTTTTTCCTGTTAAATTTAGTTCAGTTTCTTAAAGCTTTTGTTTTTTATTTTTTTTTTGTTTAGAGATTTTGTGTTTTTATTGAATTTTTTTTTTTGAAAATATAATTATAAAAGAAATTCAGTTGTTTGTTCTGGTGTAGTATGGACAACATCCATTTGTGCTGATGTTGTACCACGCTGGCAACAATCAATCGCTTGACACGGTGGTAGTCCGTCACAGGAAACTTCACAAACTTCACATTTTTGTTGTGCAGCTTTGTAATCGATTAAAGTTTTATCGATGACTTGAAGCCTTTTTTCGAGGCTGGTTGTTGCAAGCATTAAAGTCTAAAATAAAAATAAAAATTTTTTTTATAAAATTAAATAAAAAACTTAAATAATTTTGTTTACCTGAAACGACTGTTTAAGAGGTAATATAGCAGTCATCCACCAAACCCATGACGGTCCGTCTAATGCACTTTCCCAATTCAACTCTAACTCTGGCATTCGACCAAAACTTTTCGAAATCTCACATTTAATTGATTCCGATAAATTTTCATACCATTCAATGGCACGTAACAACACATTTTTATTTAACTCTCGAACGATTTCCAAACGATCTTCTTTTATTGGATCATCATGAATATAATCGATTTTTGCTGTATCATAACCATCTTTCTCACCTCTTGCTAAAACACGAAATCTTCGACTACCAATTGTACTTAAAATTGAACATCCATCACCTAACATAACACAATCTCGAATATCCAACATTGTTCCGTAGTCATGATAACGATAACGTTCACTATCAGGTAACACAATTCCAAATTTTCGTTCACCATTTTCAATCGCACGTCGAACCATCAATCGGTATCTTGGTTCGAAAACATAAAGAGGACATGATACGGTTGGGAATGCTGTTGTACATATAAATATTGGAACCGATGGTTCTTGTTCCATTTCCTGCGTCAATCTCTTTGAATAAATCACTGGGATCACTCGCCTCATTGCTTCTTCTATAAATAATGTTACTTTTCTTTTTGACAATGATATAAGTGTTGGACTTGAAATTCGACTGGGATTTTGTGTTCTTTGGAATTGTTCTATTAATGGCGACATACAAAGCGGGCAAAATGATGAATAATCCATACTTCGATCGAGACAAATCTATAAAAAAAATATGAGTTTATACAAAATGTCATGTACTCGGTTCCTAATCCCCCAGAAGGTGATTCTTTCGTAAGTTTTAGGAAACATTTGTATTTGTAAGAGGGATCTAGTTTTACAAGTAATTTAACGTAGATAGAACTTCAATACCAGTTATTATAAAGAAACAAAAGAGCGAGTGTCTGTTCAATAAAATATCAATTTAATTGAGTGAATAGTGCAAATAGACCCCTCTCCAATAAAAGTGTTTCCCTTCACATTGCCGAACGAAGGTATCACTCACGTAAGGATTAGCAGTTACAATATTTTGTTTGAATAAAAGTATTTACCCAACAATATGTATGGCCACATGGTGTAACCACCGGTTTCCATAATGTTCGACAGCAAAGTACACAATCGAAATCAGATGACTCTATTAACGATGGACTTATTTGCAGACAAGTTTTCTGAGGTTCTACTCGTCGAATTTTCTCAACTTCTTGAAATAATCGATCCACCAACAATCGTAATCTTGCATTTTGTCTTGGAATGATATTTTCTGTTCCTAAACTATAACGTTGTTGTTGTCGCCTTGGTGAAACAAAACCAATTTCATCTTCCCCACAGCTCGATGACCCACCATCTTCAAAATCGTGAACAAAACTCACATTTGAACTTCTCATCAAACGTCGTCGCGACTGTGAATGTGAAAGATTTTCATTCTGATGTAAATGATGATGATGAGATCTTCTTCGTCGGGTTGGGTAAACGTTGTAAGGGGTAGAAACTGTGGCAAAATTTGTTGGCGTGAGCAGACGTTGAAGAATCTGGAAGATAAATTACAAAAAGTTTTGATTATTGAATTAGTTTTCTTTCGATGTGGCTTCTTCGATAAGTCTTGAACTTTTAAATTTTCAATTTAACTATTTGTATGATCTATAAATATGATTGATCCCACCGATGTCAACAGCGTAAAAATGAACGAACTTTAAAAAAAATAAAAATTTAAACTCACCCTTGTAATACCATGACGTACTGATTTTGGAATACTTGGCGAAGTTTTATCTAAACAGACGGAAACACAATACGCAATTAATGCTTCATCTGTTCTACCAATTGATGATAGTGATTCAGCTCGTCGGAAATGTGCCTGTAAAAAAGAACAAACATAAAACGTAAAACAATAAAAATAAAATTAATTTTCTTTGTTCTTTTCTCATGAGATCATTTTCGGTTTTAAATTACATTATGTGTTTGAAAAAAAAAAATGGTTATGCGTTAAATCGTAAACACATCAATAAACTAACTAAATAACGAAAACAATCATAAAAGACGCAAAATGTTTATCTTAAAATATAAGATTTCTCAGTCATCGACATTTGTATAGAAAGATAAACCAACAGTCAAATACTGTAACGGGTGTTTCTATTTTCTAGTCAACAATCCGTTTAAACGATTTTCCTTCGCAACTTAACACTCTGTTATCCGTTTATACGTAAGAAAGCAAAATACGTAAAATTTTTATATAGTAGATTATTGAAACAAAAACCCAGACATTAAGTAAACACACACGCAAACCGTTTATATAAAAATAAATATATATAAATAGTAACTAACCTTGAATGAAGTTGGACGACTTTTAAGTGCATTGTCTGCATCCGCTAACGAACTATTAAAATGATTCAATCGATGTAAAACTTCCGAACGCAGCAATAAACCATTAAAATTATTTGGTACTGAAAAAAAAAACGAAAAACAAACATTAATAAATTATTTGATTATGTAATATTGTTTTTAAATTATATTAAACTTGAAAAATTGGTTAATTTAAATCCAAAAATAAACAAATCTTGTTTTGGACATAATTTTATTTTTTGCTTTGATTTTACATTATAACAAATTTCTGATTATGTAATGGCGAAATGATGACTTAAATCACTCAAAACATATTACGAACGGCAAATATAATTAATTTGACGGTGATGTATATTGATAAATTTGTTATAACTTTCAAATTGTGTGGAAACTGTTGACCTGGAACTGTTGTGTGTTGTTTTGACCCCACATATGGGATCAATTATCAAAATTAATTAGACCAACTATTTCTCACAATTTTTTCGTTGCTTGACATTGTTTTTTACTTAATGGATAGAAAACTAAGCCAAATATAGAATAAAAACTATTAAATGGGGAAGAGAGGAGCAACTAACAATGATCAGGGCAAAATATTTTATGATATGCATCAAAGTTGACAAAACTAACACCATAGTATTGAAAAATGGCGTCCAAAGCGCACTGTCGTAAAAAAAATAACCATAATATCTGCGTAAATAAAATAAAGAAAACAGAGAACATAAATTGGGAAGGATCGCATGGCGGTGAAAAGTCAATTAAGATTAAAACAGAAAATATTATCAAGCCTTCGGGGCTTATAACGGATGATAGTATTTTTATTTGGAGGGACTTGAGACTAACAGTTCAAGTAGCACTGCGACTTGAAGGTCTATTGAGCTTACCCTGGTTGTTTTATTAGTCAGTTGTCGTCACTGAAGTTGATGGTTGTATGCCGTAATTGAAGTTGAAACTCTTAATAAAATTAATTAGCTTAATTGGTGTGACGTCCTGTGGTAGTGGAAGTCGATAGTTGCAGATGCCGTTGTTTATGGTTTCCGCGTCCGAGTAGCAGAATCTACAGCAGTCGGAAGCAACAATACCCATTTTGTTAAGATAGTGGTTTAAAGGACCATGTCCAGTAACGCACCACGTTAGAATTCTTAGAGAATTTTTTTATGGGTAACCTCCCTACATAGAAACTTCTTTGAGTGCACTAGTCACTCTATGCTTCTCCATAATTTATTATTTTGTTTCTATTCGTATATGTTTGCATTGTCCTTTTCAGTGAACTCTTGGCCTAGAGCCTAGAAATCTTTGTATTTTGGTAAACATATTTTGAGCAGTTATCTGGCGCAGTTTAGGCCACCAAACTAAAGAAACATATGCAGATTCCACTTCAACAAATAAATTTGCAAGATTATAAATGGAAGATGACGCAACAGTGCTGAAAAATGACATGAACAATTCTAAGGGAGCATTAGTTCTTTAAATAATAATATAAACTTAAATAATTTTGGCAGAAATTCAATATTGAAATTGAAAACACACAACAATTCTCAACCCAATAGTCTAAAAATTCCAAAATTCCAGAGCGCAATTAAACATGCACGCGGTTCATTTATAAAATAGCTTTCGAAAAAATTAGGAAAACGGAAGTAACTCTATGTTATTATTGTCAGAGGTTTAAACATATTGGGAAAAAACTACCAATATTATCTATGAAAAAGGGCGAAGCAAAGAGAAAAGAACAATATAAATTCTGCATCAGTGGTTTGCATAAAAAGCGAAATGGAGTGTCCGGCGTGCTAGAGAGGATGCGATGTGAGGCTTATATTAAATTTTAAAAAATCATGTAACTATGTAAATACGTGGTGAAGTAATCATATGAAATTACTTTAATGTCAGAAACACTAAATGAAGGAATAACCCTTAAATCGCAAATGGAATCCACCTATCAACAATAATGGAAGACCCAAAGTGGGAAAAATGGACAAAAAAATTTGGGAATTAATTGCCTTAATCTTAGAGTATATAGAAATATAGAGAGAACATAACTTTAAAATTGTATAAAGAGAGACATAAAAAATAGTTATAACACATATGTTATATTTAATTTCACTTTTCTCCACTTTGATTTGTTTTTGTTTACAACCACAAACTTTTTTATTAAATCATAAATTAAAATCAATTCCAAAATGCCAAAAAATATTAAATGTTTCCTTCATAGTTGTGCTAATATTTATAAAATGAATAACAATAATAACGAGAGAAATTTAAATTTATTGTGTTATTTCCAGTGATTATTTAAGTCAAATACTTATAATACAATACTTTATAAAGGATAAGTAATATTTGCTAACGACACAGACAAATAATTATGTTATGTAAATATTCTAAACGTACATTATGAAAATTTGCTCTCAACACTTCTTCATTATGAACGAATTTATTTTTCATAGATGGTAGGGTTTTTTCTTATATAGATTTAAAAAACTCACAATTTTGAATTAATTAAAAAGTTATGCACGTCTATGGGAAGAAATAACGTTTTCTCAGAGAAAAAATAAGAGGAAAACAAACAAACAAGAAACAATTTGACACAGGTTGATGCACGCTAAATATTAGTTGTGGTGATTGATTGATCTTAACACATGTATGAGAAACAAAATCTTAAAAGAAATTAAGGAAAACTTTCGAAAAAAACTGAGTACCATTGAACGAAACAGACGGATTTCTCCAGACATTCTCTCTAATATGGCCACAAATTCTACAGAGAATAATACTACAAAACTAATTGAATTTTTTTTAGGATATAATTACAATAACATTCCTGACAAACAATTTGTCCACAGAAATTGCGTTAATATATTTATAAGCCAACATAAATAAAAGAGCAACTAACCAGAAATCCACAGTTACTTGTTCGGTCAACCTTGAGAAAAGATCAAATTCTAAACATTGCAGAGAGGTAACATTCCCAAATAGCACTATACATAGACTAAAAGAACATATTAATTTAATAGTAAATTTCTACAAAACATGGAGTATAAATATTAATGACTCCATATGTCAACTCATTCGCTTCAGAAATGCTAGTGGGAGAGAACATCACCTGACCGTTTGAGAAAGTAACCAACTGTAAGTAGGAATAGAAAATAGCAACACACATTCTTCCAATAATTTAAAAACTCTAGAGATCAGCATTAAAAAAAATTGTTATAACCAGCACGCAATGTCAAGCCTAAAAAAACAAAGGCAGTTATGGCAATTCTGCGAACTGAACCTCAAAAACTGTTTTGATTGTGAAACTAGCTCAAATTTGTTTAATTAACAAAAAACAGAAATCGGTGACTTTATCAGTTATGACCACTTTCTCCACCTAAAACTAATCTTGGACTGACCAAAATCATCTTAATATATATAGGATTGACTATTAGAGAGATGACTAGTTTTTTTGGTTTTTTTTTTCCCACCAACATCCAAGTCTCTTGCGGGAGTCTCATCTAGAATTGATCTGAGCTTTGTGAGTTTGACATAATAACCTTATTCTGGTTTGGGACTCTCACTCCACCAATTGCAAATAATAAATTTATAATGATCCAAAACCGAATGATCTCAGTTTAATGTGGAACAAGAGTCAGATGGGTTGTTGCGGTCAGTAGTCAAATGGATATACAAAAGTTGTTTTGGATTTGGATAATTTCTCTATCTAAGAACGCAAAACTTGAATTCATTATGGGAATTCATCGGTTGTCTAACATGATACCGGTATATCGGGTTTGTCTAATTGCAATACCGTAAAACCGGTATTGAAATTTTGGTATAGGTATTGAATACTCTAATTCTAACCTAAATATAATTTTTGATTGGGGACGAAACAGCGAGAATGAAAAAAAAAACAGGCATCAATTCAACCATCATATTTCTTGGAATAGAATTGAAGTATTAAATTCTTTGGAAATAGAATTTGTAATGATACATTTTGAGTCTAATAATGTTTGAGCCTTCTCCCTACCTTGAACACAGTTTTTCACACTAGTAAACTTTTTTCTCGATTTTTACTTTGGTTTTGCATTTAGAATTGTTTCTTATGGTTGCTGTTGGTGTATGAACCCCAACGTTTCTATTTTAAGGATCGATAAACGAAGAAGAAGAAGCAACTCGTAACTGATTTGACGATGCACTATGTATGGTCTGAATGTGGTCACTATCAAATCAAATAACAATAAGCTCGTCTCAATTCAATTAATCTGCAATTTGATTACAATATAACGTTGATTTGATTACGTTGTACGTTTTCAAGATTAATTAAGATGCAATCATATTGAATTATTTGATGTCATCATCAAATTTATAAATGTACAATTAAAATAACAAATAAAAAATCCACTCTTATTGTGAATTACTCCCCTCTTAGAGTAAACATACTATCCGGATCAAAGCACCAATTAAAACTTATTTTTATATATGTTTTGAATAAAGCATCTACCATTATCGTGACACTAAACGGTTGAGCCTTCGAGCCGAATCAAATGTTTACTCTCACGATAGTGGTTTTATATTTTTCTTTGAATAGAACACCAACCACTATGCTGATCCGACAATCATTTGATCCGGCTCGAAGGACCAAATGTTTATTCTGCCGATAGTGGTTGATGTTTTATTGAAAGAAAAATATAAAACTAAATTTTCCTTTCCTTTCAATCCAATAAACAACCAGTCTTAAAACATCAAGTTTTAAAATATGGCGGATTATCAAGGCTAACACTTGGTGCAGACACAGATTGAAATTTCAGAAAGATTAGAAGCTCTGCAAAGGAATACAAAAAAAGATGGAAAAGAGCGCAAAACAAACAAAGAATATTTTGGGAAACACCTGTCAGATATCAACACACTTTGGATACAATTCAAAGCTAAATACAATAAATTTCAAGCATTTTTTAAGTGCACTAGGGAAAAGACTTATTGGAGATTTAGAGAGAAATTTTATACAATTAAAAATGATTTTCAATCATTCAAAATTCAAAACACGTATGATTGAAAGATAACACGGCGACTCTGATACAGAAACAGAGGATCGGAGCAAAAGAATTTGTGCGAAACACAAAAATGATTAAAGATGATTTAACATACATCAGAACAAAGTCATATTACAATCTGACCAGATCTACAACCATGATTTTGAATACTGGGAAAGTGAGTTTTTCGACATAACGCAAGCAACGGAAGAAGAAATCTAAAATTAGGAAAAACTAATTTCTAGGTATTACAACAAGTTCAGCCAAGAATTCAAACGCCAGCAATAACAATCCCTACCTTCAATGGAAACTACTTACAATTTGTCCACTATTATTTTGAATATCCGTAAAGCTATGGACAACTCATTATTGAGCGGCAAATCCCTTCAAAATTTGCGAATTCTAATCATGTTATAACCAAAGATTCAATGTTATGTAATTTTCTTTTAAAATCTAAAAACAAACAGTTATCACATTAAACATACTTTCATTCTGCACTATAAAACAACTTAAAATCATTTCATAAATAATATATGTCCATATACAACGTTTCACTAAATAAATAAATTCATCTTTTAGTTTATTACTTCATAATGTATCTCTTTCATTCGAACTCAATTAACGGATCCTATATTTCGGTATATATTCAATTGTTGTTTTATTTTATTTATTTAATGAGAAACAAATATATTTTTTGGTTAAACGAAATTGAGTATGATTCTGTGCAGGTGTGTTGATCTTACCATCATTAAATAATTTTGTTTATTTGAATAATTTTTGTCATTTTCATTTTTTTGTATACGGCGGATTTTCAATGCATGGGGATTGTTTGTTTGAAAAATGAGACAAAACAACGATAATATAAATGAATTTTTTTGGGAAAAACAATCGTCCGGTGAAACAATTTCAATTATAATTTTTAGTTAAGTTTTAACTTTCAATAATCATGTTTTGAGTGGTGTATCGGAACGAACACCTACATTTTTCCTAATAATATTATATTTTTTGACACAAATTTGTATACAAAATATCATTAGATATAAATATTATTGTTATTTGATGATTAAAATTAAAAATAATAAAATTGAAAAGATGTTTGTGTTTGATTGTATAGAATTTTTTTGTTGAGAAAATTGACAAATTTCAAACGATGAATTTTATTTGGAAGCCGAACCATTTCATGATCAATTAGGGAATTCATATAATAAAAACTTGGATGATGTTGAAGAAGTTAAATAATTAAGAACATCTTACAATAAAAATGAATCTAAAATAATCATGATTGGTTGAATCGATTTCGATTATGTGTATCAAATTGATGGTTTGACTAACAGCCGAACAGTTATTGGAATGTACAAGTGATCTCAAAAAGTGAATTTAAGGAATTTGTTGTTTACTGAGGGTTTCTGAAGGATTATAAGGATCTTTTTTTGAAAAATTTTGAGATAAATTGTCATCAATCCTGTTGCTACTACACGGGTTAGATTGTTTTATTGGACAAGAGGATCGAATGTACTACAATCAACATTTGAAGTTAAGTTTTTTTCGTTTTTGCTAGTATTATATTTATATACATATTTTCTGAGATTTTGATCTTAAAATGCTCAATTAAATTAAATTGAATTAGAGATTTTCTGCGTCAGAGGCCATTTGTTGATTTTGAATAATTGTAACATCCCGGTACAAACAAAAATTGTGTACTACAATTTAAGAAACATACTGTCCGGCAATTAAGGCAAATAAAAAAAATAGATGCATATCCACTTTACAAAGCTTCAACCAAAATCAATTACGTTTCACATTCTACGCATTGCGGTAAATTTTAAAAATTGTTAGATGTTTTCAGGTCAGACGAATCATATGTTTTACATCCAAGCGATTTGAATGAATTTTACAAATGTATGATGGGTCCGAACCCATTCAAACTCCATTGGAGAAAATACCGAAAACCAGAAAAATGTTTGCATGTTCACTATACATAACGCCTAGCGATTCGACTCGTGTTCCACATCTAACGGAATTCATAAAATTTAAAAAATACTAAGACGATTCATCCCAGTTCAATATAAATTGCTTTTTCTGTGTACTAAACTTCAATCGGCGCTTTGCCTAATACTTCAAATTTTTTAAATGTCTAGAACAGACTCTTTTATTGGAGGATTGCGTTTGTGGTAACGTAAACTAGTTAATTCAAATTATGATCCACATTTTAAGAACAAAAATTTAACGGCTGTAGATTCCTTTTTCGAGTGATGTGACTTGGAGAATATACTTGCTTTCGAAATTTTTAGCAAAAAATTATTTCGAATTATCACCGCCTTTGGGAAATTACAACTGAAATTTTTTTGCCTTAGTTTTATTTTAATTTAAACCAATGAAATTCTCAAAAATGTAATGACATCATTCAATTTCACCAATAAAATTTGAATTATACTAATAACAAATATTTATACGTTTGGCCTACTGGGTTATTAAAAATTATCAGTTGTAATTTCCCAAGGACGGTGATAATTCAAAATAATTTTGTGCCAAAAATTTCGAAAGCAAGTATATTGATAAAAGCACGAAGCCGTAGGCCGAGGGCTATTATCAATACCACTTGCTTGAGGAATTTTTCAAAAAATTATGAGAATTTATCAACGAACGAGGGGAATTCGGTTAGAAAATTTTTTGCCATTTTTCATTTCTGTATATATTTTTTATGAAGTATACGTTGGCCTACTTTGATATCAGTTAATTTTTTCAAAATTAGATTGATAATTTTTAATATTCCAGTAGGCCAGACGTATAAATATTTGTTTGTAGTATAATTCAAATGTTATTGGTGAAATTGAATGATGTCATTACATTTAAGATAATTTCATTGGTTTAAATTAAAATAAAACTAAGGCAAAAAATTTTCAATCCAATTTTGAAATAATTAACTGATTTCACAGTAGGCCAACGTATAATTCATAAAAAATATATAAATAAATGACAAATGGCAAAAAATTTTCTAAACGAATTCCCCTCGTTCGTTGATAAATTCTCATAATTTTCGGAAAAATTCCTCAAGCAAGTGGTATTGATAAAAACCCTCGGTCTACGGCCTCGTGCTTTTATCAATATACATGCTTTCGAAATTTTTAGCAAAAAATTATTTCGAATTATCACCGCCCTCGGGAAATTACAACTGATATTTTTAAAAATTATTCAAGTTGTGTTTTGTATGAAATTCTATATAAATTTTTTTGAATTTATTCTCTTATCTCCCTTTTGCAGCGCCATTACGGTAAACACAGGAACAGAAAAATTGCTATATATTTAAAAACTTTAATGTTCATTGTTCAAGTGTTTTGATGAAAACCAATAAAAAAATTGAATTTCAACATTAGGGATTTATTTCGAGGATTAATTTTTTTGAAACGGCTTTGAAGCTAGTGAGACCGTTGCGTTTTATTTAATAAAAATATTTGCCGTTTTTGTTAATTCATTCGCAATAGAATATATAGAATAGCTTGTTCTAATTTCGAGCACATTCTGTCAAAATTTTCAAAATTAGTACATTCAGAATATTCCGAATGAATTAACGAAAACGCCAATTATATGACATACAAGGGTGACAAGGCGTCGGTTTCATAAAGTGTTTGATTTATTTAACCGAAATATGTTCGTATGTTGGAACCATATATGCAGATACAATTGATGATTAATGGAAAAGATACTGTGTGTCAGTCGTACTTCCATTTCTCGTTCTCTTTACCGATAGCAATATTCTAAACAGTTACTCCAAATTTTCAAAAACTTCTCAACCTACTTGTTTGTAAAAACAAAGACATTTATTTTAAATATTGTGAAGTAAATCTGACACTTCAGGGAAGATCGTCTAATATTCGTTTTATTTTCCATATAGTATTTTCTTTCTAGGAAACTAAAAAGAAGTTAAGTTTTTTGGTTAATTGTTTTTTTATTGTTCTTTTGTTAATTTTTTTATGTTTGAAAGAAATTGAGTGAGTTGGGGTTTGGAAAGTGTTGCAACAAGTTGGTTGGGTGGAGTTTTGAACGGTGATGTTAAGTGGTCGTAGAGTTAAATAATCAGCTTCTTCTTTCAATTTTTTTATAAAGTGATCTTATTATGAAAGTCAAATCAAATTAAGTATAAGAAAATAAATGAAAAAATTTAGTACTGGAATATCTAGGAATTGATTTAAGAAAATTGTTAAATTAAGTATCTATTTATGAAAGTCAAACCAAATAAATGAATTAGAAAAAAAAACTATCAGTGAACTTCGATTGTGTTTTATTTCTATAACAACCAGATATAATGAATCAAAAAAGTGAAACAGAAAGCCAGTGAATATTAGAACCAGCCGTTAGATATTGTTCAGGATGATGAAAAAGATTGGGTTGTGAGATTTTTGATTTGTTGTAGATTAGTTGGGGAAGAAAATGCAGAAAAGCCAAAAGTGGACCATCAGCGTGGGTGTAGTCAGAAAAGTTTTGTTACTTTTATTAAATGTTTTTTTTGTGTTTATATATTTTTTCTGTTAATTATGGTGTGGTAATGTAATTAAGTAAGGGAGAGTTGTGGCACAATAGTGCAACTTCCGCGAAAGTCTGGGGGGTGTTTTGAGATACGCGATTTTTTTATTCTAAATTTCTTGTTAAGAGGTTGTCGGAAGAACCTTCGCACAACCTACTGGTAGACGTTCACTGTCTACCAAATATATCGCAGCAACAACTCCAACAAGCGACTATCTCAATTACCGATTCCACACCACGAGATACAGTAACAGTGGTAATGCAAATCGCGAAAAAAAATTATTTTTGTTATTTAGATTAGTTAAAACAAACAGATAAATTAGACAATTGGACTGTTTTCAATATAAATATACTGCACTACTTAAGTCACATTAAATCATGATTTTTCAAATCTCATTCATTTGCGTCAAACATTTATAATTTGTAACAAATATAAGTTAAAATATAACCTTCACAAAAACATCATAATCCGATTGAACTCAAAAATCATCATTTCACATTCAACACAACACACCAACCAACACAAGAAAATCATGCTGACAATGATTTTCCTGTTAATTCATAATTGATTATTTTTAATTGTGTTGAAGTAAAAAAAAATTGTTATTCACCAACATTATGTGAAAATGGAAAAATTAAAAACAAAATAGAAAATATAATAACCAAAACAATATAATAACACAAATACACATTTTCATGTCGTTGAACTTCAAGGGTTAACGACTCAATTCATTGTATATGTATTGATGAAAGTAATTGAATTTCAGTAAGATGTTCGACTTTCTTATTTATTTAAACTGCTAATAATAATTAGTACATTAGTTGTTAATATATTTTCTTGAGATAAAAATAAGTGTGGTAACCTTTTCAAGGACATCGAACTGATATAAAAATTTTAAAAAACAATAAAATGGTTAAGAGTGTAGAGTCTAGACGGTTGATAGATAAATCGCATATTAAAACCACCGTCAAACTATTCATTGTATTTTTAGTTTTTTCTGCTGCAATAGTCAGTCATTATAAGATTACATAACAAAATTAAAAATGAATGAATGAATCATAAATTTTTTTTTATTTGTGATTCGATGAACACAAAGTAATATATCTATCGTTTATGATTCGTCATCATATCTTATGAGTCAATTGAAATATTCCTTTGTTGTATCATATTTATAAGAAGCTCGCATAATACACAGGACATTCACATGAGATTTTCTTTGTTCAATATAAAAGCGACTAGATGCGATAAATTTCAAGTGGATAGTTAAAGCTCAAAGAATTGTTTTGATTATATTTGTATATAATTTTTAACCAACGGATACGAATATTTTATTTAATTTTGTGTTGGTTGGTTTGTGGTAGACGATTTGAATAATCATAAAAGAAATTAAATTATACAATTTATTTTTAAAATAGTGATTTGTTGTGAGAAAGAGGAAAATAAAATTGAATAAACAAGTCATTGCCGTACAATCGATTAAGCTTTTTCAAGGACAGAATGTGACATTGAAGAGTTCGAAACGAAAGGTTGTGCTGAATTTTGCTAGTGTTGTGCTGCAATGCGCTGTTTTATAAATATCTATGATCAAATTTGACATATTAACTCAATTATCGGAGTAGAGCGAAAAATTCTTCAAATTTTGAAGAAAATTAAACTGCATCATTTATGAAAAATAACATTGTGCTGAATTGCACAAAAAAGATGTGTACTGCCTTTATGACAACAAATGGTAACAGTTGCAAAAATTTTCTAACAAGCTCATAGCTAACGCAAATTTGCACAGCTTTGTGCAACTTAGCCTGCATGCATGGTAGTTGCAATTTTATTCCATTTCCCTTCCAGGCCAAAATCTGTACTTATGAGTATGTGGTCCATAATATTTGAAGTTATGTTTAGTTTTTACTTCACCACAATTTTTAATTAAATAAGCATTGAAAGCTCTTATTAATTTAAAAGTTTTAATATTAAACCTTCAATTTGATTTGCAAAAATTGTATGCGGAATCACTTCATTAGTTTACATTATAACCAATAGTTATAAAGTGGTTTGGTTGAAACTTTCTTGCTCATGCTCCTATTATCCATCATGTAGTTATATTTTATGCGAAGGCAGACGACTGGTGGTTTAGTATTTTGAGTAATAACTTTTTGTTAAATCAGAATCCTTTGTCTATATCTATTTATCTTTTTACTAATAAATTCATATTTCTATGAACAAAAATTAAAA
The DNA here is from genome assembly GCA_963693315.1 of Diogma glabrata. Taxonomy (NCBI): domain Eukaryota; kingdom Metazoa; phylum Arthropoda; class Insecta; order Diptera; family Cylindrotomidae; genus Diogma; species Diogma glabrata. The sequence goes on from OY856186.1 coordinate 370,129,071, forward strand.
AATATTTGTGATAATTAACCTAGGAAAGGGCGGTGATAATTCGAAATAATGTTTTGCAAAAATTTCGAAAGTAGGTGTGTAACGACCGGCCTATTTCGATTTCTACTCGAAGACAAAAGTTTGCAATATCTAAAAAATATTCCATAATCTGATTTTTTTGCCATTTCGGTTGCGGCGTTATTTCAACTCATACTCTATATTGGGAATCAAAATCAAACACAAAAACAATAAGTCAAAAATTTATAAACGTCTTCTTATACAGTAATTTAAACATTTTTGTGAAAGCTAGAACCAATAATAAAAACTGCCACATGCACAAACATTATGAATGCATGTATGAGCTTTCGTTGTTCAATTACGATTGTTCATGCTTTTTTTTTTATTTTCGTGTTATTGATTTTTTTTCGTTGTATGATAATTTTGAGATTATGAGGAATTATTGTATTGAACGTAAGGGTGATCAACATATATAAAAATGAAACAAAAAATAGAAAATTCTAGCTATAAATTTGATCAAATTGTGTAATCGGCTGATTATCATATTTTTGGATATCAATCAAAAAGCATTAGATTTTGGAAGTTTACCGGTCTAGAATTGTGTAAAAAAATTTGACAAACGAAAAATATAATAAGATTGTTGTATAAGAAGATTGTTATCAAAGTTAATTCGAGATGGATAATGAATTTTTGATTCTATTTAAAAAAAATTCTTAATAGAAAAAACAATTTATTTGTGCATCAAGAAATAATTATATTTTTATGTGAATATTTACAACAAAGATCTAAATTTATAAAATAAAAACTGGATATCAAGTTTAAAGTATTCATTGTTTTTTTCTTATGATCAAGGCCTTTTCCACATTTTTATGCACAGCAACACATCACTTCTTCGTTCCTTACCTCTTTACCTATAAATTAAATTGGAGTTATGATATGAGGTAAGAAAAGAAGAAGTGGTGCGTTGCACTGCATACAAGTGAGAAAAAGGCGTTGTGAAAATCGTTGTTATATAAAATAAATTAATAGAATGCCATTCATTGATTGAACTATGTAGGAATTACAGTTAGCTGTTCAATGGTGACAGCGGTTTTCCTAATACGATAAAAAATTGTATGCGGCTGTAACATTTAAAATATATATGGTACAGGAAAATACCCTGGCCAGAAGATAAGAAAATAAAAGATTGAAAGAAGATTGCAATCACGATGGATCGGACGATTTGTGTAGAGTTAATTAGAAAACCACTGGAAAGTGATTCAAAACTTCAATCTTAAAACATTATTTACTTGATGAAATTTTTGTTTTTTGTATTACTAATGAGAGATATACCCGTTTTATTTAATTTTTTGTAGAAACAAGCCCGAACTCTATAATTGGATTGGCAATACTCGAGGAATTCTTGGGGAATTTTCCAAAACATTATGAGACTTGATCACCAATCGAGGGAAAGTCACAATTTATTAATTCATAATTCAATTAATTCACACTTTTATTGAAAAAAATATATGTGTTACCTTCCCTAGGGGAATTATCAGTGTAATTAAAATGTGATTGGACAAATTCAATATTTCGTTTTATTTCATAGAATTTCATTGGACTAAATTCAAATAAAAATAAAGCAAAACATGTTCAGATAAGTTTTAATAAAATTTTAGGGAGGGATTAGGGAGGAATCAGAAAATTGCTTGACTAAACTCTTTTACAGAAACCACTCGAGTATTTCACCGGTGACTTGTGGTTTGGTTTAGTGAATTGAAAAATAAAGATCATTAAGCTGTAGTTTTTTCAATGGTGTTACCGATTGCACTTGGAAAAAAGTACCTTTACTCGTATTTAGTGGCTTCTTTTCGAAGGTTTCAAGTTTGTTACTTATCAATGCTGTGTTGCCCAAAAATGTACTTCTAAAGGATTAATAAGGATTATACGTTATTATGTAACTACCATAAAAAACCTACTAAATAGGCATTTTCTTTTAAACTCTAAACCACACAGTCCTCACAATATTCATACTATAAATTCTACATTCGTTCAGTACTATCAAACAATTTAAGATCGTTTCAAAATACTATCTGATCGTATACGGCGTTCCATTGTATCCATAATTCGTATTTTGGTAAATAACGTCACATGTTATTTCCTCCAATTCATTTAATTAGTTGTTATATCTCTGTGTATAATCAATTGTTGTTTTTCTTTCTTTTCCTTCTATGTGAAACGAATATAGTTTTGCTTGTTTTAAACAAAAAGCAAACTAAAGTAAATGGATCATGCGCAGACGCGTTGATGTTGATAGAGTACTTCATATTACGAGTTTTGTCTGTATTTTCATGTATATATAAACATTATATTCTGAAGTTTCGTTTTTCTCTGTGGGCCTTGTGGTAATTTAGTTTTTTTTTTTTCATATTGTAAGCTCCCGGTATAAACCGAATAACGGTTTATAACAATTAATATAAAAACTTTTTTTTATTATTAAATATACGAATAATTAATACTACACACTATCTACAGTACTACACAAAATCTACAACATTGGATAGAATTCCAATCGTAGCATAAATGGAATTTACATGTAACTTGCTTCACTTTCTTTAAAAAATTAAAACTAATAGATTTTATTTAATTTAAAAAATGTTGCATGTCTAGTATAACGAATCCCAAAGGATCCATCGGACTGCAGGGCAACAAGAAAATATATTGAGGACTTGGTGGTAGGCATCAGCTCGAATGTTGAAAAAATTAATTTAATCAACTTAAGCAAACACTAAACCTAATTATAATACTTTATTTCCTCCTAATCTCAATTTTTGTATAAAGTGTTAAAATAAGAAATCCAAAATATAGTAAGTCAGTTTGCTTTATTTCAACTACTTATAAGTAAAATTATATAAAAAAAATATAATGTATATAATCTTTGTGTTATAATATATATAATCTTTGTGTTTATAGTAGAGTAAGTAAACTGGTCCTTCGAGCCTGATTGCTATGAATTGTCTATCTGTATATTAAAAATAATGACAAATCATCAATGCATACATTTCTGAAAAAAAAAAACGTGCCACAAACAAGAATTTCAGAAAACCATTTTAAAATATGTTTTTCTCTTAAATCAACTATCTCCAATTTATTATTACATACATAATTATTCCACATTAATAGGAACTAATAGTAGTAGTAACAAAACATGAAAACCACCAAATAACGGTAATTGCATATAAATAAATAATATTTAATTAATAATATCAATATCGATTTTACAGTTGTTATTTTACTATTTAAACGGATTTTAAATTATTTATAAATTATAAAAATGAGGTTTCTAAAAAGACATAAAAACACTTAACAGTGAACTTGAACTAAAGTAAAATTTTATAAAAGAAAGAGAACAAACAATAAAAAAGAAATATTTCAATTTCAACAAAACATCCATTTTAGTTTTATTTCTTGTTTTTTTTTTTTCTCAATTTGTATTAGTAGTGAATAGCTTTTATTAAATTTCTTTAATTAAATGAAACTGTTACATCCGGTTTTTGTTTACATTGAAAATTTTAAGTGGGAAGAGTAAAATGAGGTTAGGTTAGGAGAAAAAATTTGATTTATTTTTAAATCATTTCAGAACAATGATATAACTCTAGCTAACCCAAAAAAAAATTTACAATTATCTTACCTACTGTACGATGATTCTTTATTATTATATAACAAACATAACCTTAAAAAGTTCATTTCTCTATTGTCAAACGAAAAAAAAAAAACAAAGAGAGTGGTGATAGGAAATAATATTTCTTAAAACGATAATATATGCACACATTTTTATTCATTTTTTATTCAAGTGAGAGAATAACTATCTAGCTAACTAGCTCACTTTATATGTATAAATAAGTTTCTTAAAGATGTGCGATCGTTTTTTTTTTAAATAAAATTAAAAACAAAACTGATGTTAAAAAATGACGGTTGTTTTGTTTAGTTCATTCAACTTCTATACCAACAACAAAAATTTAATCCTATCTGCGCAATATTTTTTTTTATTTGATAAATAAAAGCAAAAATCAATTAAATAAACCAAAATTAATTTTGATAATTAGATAAATGTCAAAATAGAGATTACATATTCATCCGGTAGAATTGCAACAGGTAAATATTTGATTATCAGTATATGGTTATGTGAACGTGGCATTAGAAATAAAATAAAAATTCAATTCTATTGTGTTGATTTTATCATATCTTTGCTATTAAGTGATTGAATAATCATGTTTTGTTGTTGTTACTATTAAACAAAAAAAAATTTTATTTGATTATTTTGAAATGACCTTGAATATTGATATGTGATTACATGATTAGAAATGGAAGAATTTTATTTTGTTCGTCATATTTTTTTTTTAATAATTGTTTAGAAACGTTTTAAATTTGTTGTGTCTTGGCCGTTTGTGAATGGAGTATATTTTTTATGTTTGAATTTATTTGAAATGAATTTAGGTTTCTGGAATAAGTTATTAAGTGTAATGTACATAAATGATAGTTGTTACGTAGAAGCAGTAAGAACACAAATATTTCGAAACTCGGTAGCAAATGCCGAATTCTACTTTCACGTCAGTGCTACTTGGATAACCATAATAGAATAAGATGTTGTAGTGAAGAGGATACTGAGAGAAATTATACTAGTTTGTTATTAATCTAAGTTCAAGGCAAGCGTCAGATTTTTATGTTAGAGGTGAATAGTACCATCTTGGATTGAAAGTGGTTAAGACGTTTCTGTAAGTACGTAAACCTTTAATGAAAAGGGACGCCACGATGGAATTTCGTTCTTTTTTTTCTTTTAATAAAATGTGTTGTATCAATACAGCGATACCTATCTCGATACCCATGAGCGAAATTCCTGAGGACTTACAGTATGTAATTCTTTTTCTCTACAAAAACACAAAAACGTTGCAAAAGCAAGCAAAAAAAAATGCAGGGGTTTAGGGTGTTGGTTTTGTAAGTGAACGCAGGACTCCTGAGTAGTTTGTTCGATTCTGTTCTGTAAATTTTGACATTAAAGATGCGCCTCGCTCTGCCCGACCAGTCGCAATAAGTGTTCAGCACATAGCGGATACACTGAACTTCAACCATATGACATTTTGGAATCATTTGAAAAAGGTTGGCTACCCAAAGAGGCTCAATTTCCCTGAGTGAAATGCTGCTAAATTGTAACGAAATCGATCCATTTCTAAAGCGAATAACAAATGTTGAAAAATGGGTTAAATATAATAAAAATAAATGTAAACAATCATGGCCAAAGGCCGGTAATAAGAAACAAACGCCTCCAAAACCTGAATCGACATCTAATATAAGGTGATGCTGTGTTTATGATGAGATTGCAAATGAATTGATTATTGTAAGCCACTAACTCCTCACCAAACGATAAATTCAATCTTCTAGCGTTAACAATTAAACAAATTAGTGCCAGCAATGCAAACAAACAACGGCGTGGTCTTCCAATATGACAATGCCAGACCATATACATATTTGATTTGATTGATTTTCAATAAAGAAAAATCGCATTCGAAAATTGAACAAAAAACGGTGCATACATTTCATATAACCTAAAATACTAATGCATAAAAGTTGTAATAAAGTTACAAATATTCTAATTAATTTTACCATCAATCAAATTTCCTTCTTTTTAAACAAACAAAAAAATATATTAATTTTAAAACTTGTTATACGCCCATAAATTAATTACAACTTAAAATATATTTTTTTTTCATTTGTTTGAAAATGAAATAACAATTTTACCGTTATTTGAATATCATTTGTTTTGTTTTTTATTTTCTGGTTTTGTTTATTTAGTAGACTATGCTCATCGTAATGAGACGGTATTAGTCTTGTTTTTTGAATTTATTTTTTATTTAATTGTTTTCAAAATATAATTATACTTTGTAACCTTAGATTTAGTTGAAATTATGTAATTTTTTTGTAATTTGAATAAATCCTATTTGATGTTATTTGTTGGTTTTTTATCTTTCTAGAATGAATCATTATTCTCTATACGAAATAAAAACCACATCATAATATTTATATAATATATGGTTACGATAAGTCTAATAATTCAATTATTATTTTTACTGTAAGAATCTTCCGTAAACTTTTAAACATAGGAAATAACGTGAATAACTAAAGATTATCTAATTCACAAAAAAGAACAATGTGATATCATGTTATTGATTCAACGAAATTCGATTGATTGATAACAAAAACACACAATCGTTAGTTAAATGTATTTCCATTCAAAGTTCTAAACAGAATTATCGAGAACATTTTTTTTGTACTTGTCAAAATAAAAAACGTCATCTTATCTGGTTTATTTATTTGTTACGTAATTATTTTATCTACAAAAAAATAATTGTATGATAAACCACAACAAAACTCATTTCCGTGTATTTGATGAATACACACAATCATACATATGTTTTTATTTTTAAGTATTTTTTTTAAGTTTGTTTATATTTTTAAAAATAAATTTACGTGTACTTAACCTAATTTAAAAAAAAAAATTGCGATGTTTTCTATTTGAAATAGTCATTGTATTTTCACACAAAAACAAAAAGAGACAGTGAAAATCTGTTTTCTTAGTGAAAATTAAAAAGACAACAAAAAATGTAGAATAAAGTAAAAGTCGTTTGATGAATAAATAGAAAATGTTTCTTTAAGAAAAAAAAATCAGTTGATAGAAAAGTATGTGGGAAAATTGTTGTGGGTAAATTTGTTTTTAATTGACTTCCGATTAGCTCTGTATAATTGACGAATAAGTGGGTCATAGTGAAACGGTTCGATTGTTAGTTGTCACAATTTCAAATGATTTACATTGGAACTATCATATCATCCAAAACTTAGCCTTTTCATAACGTCTCTATATAGAAAATGTTTTCATATTGTTATAGTTGTTGTATCCGTATTGTTACAATGGCGCCCATTTCTATCAACTAAACTAAAAAGAAATAATCTTAAGCTTAATTTTTTCTTAATTTCATAAAAAAAAACAGACATCCAAAGTTGTTCTATCATTCATTACATTGTCTGTCCATTGACTTATCAACAAGTTTTTAACAATAAAATTTAAGCATATCAGAAAAAAAAATATCAACCAAAGCGCATCATAAAATGCTAAAAAAATTTGTCAACAATCCAATAAAATTTATCAAGTCAACAATAATAAAAGAAATATTTCGGTTTTGTTTTACCTTAAATATTTCTTATTAATACACAATATATAACGGTCAACGAATAACAAATGACGTTAATTCTTATTCCATTTAATTAAAACTTAAGTCGCAATAAACAAACAAAAAAAAACAAATTATATGAATTTATAATTAAAGACTATATATTCAATCTATAATTTGTTGAAATCAAAAATTCTAAAAATTCAAAACTCTTATCAGGCAACCCTAATAATATTCTCTTCATGTTATGCAACATAAAATCTTCTATTATATAATTTTTGGTTTGTTTCATATTCACAGATTCTTGATATATCTATTTTTTTTATAAGATGATGATTTTTTATAAATACAAATACACAAAATAAAATACAAAAAATGAAAACATGATTAAATTTATTTTCTTACGTGTCATATATGCGTGAGTAATAAAAACATTTTAAAAAGAATTTTAGAATAATCTTCAAATAAAAACAAATTTCCGATATATTCACTTACGTGACTAACATCAGATTGTAATGAAATAAAAATGAATAGTAAATATGTGTTTGAATATTAAAATTAAAAACAAAATTAGTTTTTCCAATCAAATAAAATAAATTAATTAAATTTTTATTTGATAAAAATTACTTTGAAATTTATAAATGAATCAACACGACTAAAGCGAAGTTTGTGATAAGAAAGTTGTTTATAAATTTGCTTGAGGTATCAGTAATCAGTAGTCGTTATAAATTAAAGTTCTTTGTTTAATTTTAAGAAAATAAAGATTGAGGTTATTACCCTCAAATATACATACATATATACATTCATGTTTAATGGATCATCGTTGAAAGCAATGTTCTATATCTTTTGGTAAACATGTTTGTTATTTTATTTTCTAAGATGATCCACCTTTTTTTTTGGCGATGAATAAAATGGTTAGGATGATCCAACAAATGAAAAATTATTTTATTCAGAGAAATGAATAACAACACCTTGAGTCATATCATATTAAATAATATATTATATCCTTTGTTCATAGAAAAAAAAGTTTTCTCTTCGTTCTTATGTAAAAATCTATCCCTATTCTATTTCTATTTTCAAAAACAAAAAAAAAATTTTTTCATTATAAAAATAATATTGACACATTAATTCAAAACAACTTAATTTTTCTCCATTTAAAATAAAATAAAAATCACCATTGGATAATATCCAAAATATAAAATGTTTTCAGCACCTGCTACCATTTGAATTTAAAAAAAATGATATGTCTTATATAACATATTATATAAAAAAAATTAGAACACTTACAACTGTCAAATAATTATTAGTCTTATATAACTTTAAAAATTCTAACGACAATAACGAAAATAAATGGAATCATTATAATTTTAATAATTAAATTAAAATTGTGAAGGTGTAAACAAAAATTACATGATGTCATTCATCATTTTTTACTTTATAACCTAACTTATTGTCTAATTATGGAAAATGTATATTTATATTCATAGAATCTTAGAACAATTATTTATATTTTATATAACAATGAAGTTAGCTAATTGGATCAACAAACGAAAACTCCACCCACAACTTTATATAAAAACATTATTAAAATAAATTTAATATCTAAGATGAAGAAAAAAAAAATTAAATTAAAATAAAACTTACGCTCACTTTAACGAATTATATAACTAAATTTTATTTTTAATACACAATTTATTTTTTTTACATAATTATATTTTTTTTCAGTTTCATTTATAGACTGACTTATTTAATTCAAATATTAATATAGAAAAAAAATACTGGAGAAAAAAGATTGAGGTTATATTTGCAATAAGGTTTTATAATATTCATGTAATACTTTTTGAATTACAGGTATAGATAGATTACATATAAAATTGAAATATCACGAAAAAACTTTATATTAATTTGGAGTTGTGACTTGATTTCTAAATATGGAATTTTGTTGGTTTTTTTTTGGTTTATCAAGAAAAATATGTGAAATGATTCTCCATTATATGTTTACATATTTTATAAATAAATATATGTACTTTAGACAGTAACATATGAAGTAGACGAATTAGGAAAACATAAACATGTCAAGTTTAAAACGATAAGCGGAAAACGAAAAGCAGAATTGTTGGAAACATGGTTATGAGACGTTAATCGTAACAGATTGGTAGTTGTTATAACCGAAAATTAAAGAGAATTATGTTTAGTTTTTCATGGTCACTTTTTTATTTTGATTATTGGATTGTGTTCAGTCTTATGTTGTTAGTAATTATATTTTAGTTTTAATTTTCAAATGACACACTTTGGATTTATCTTTCACTTTTTAAGAATCTGTGTTTAATCTCAATTTTGGGTGAATAAATCTTTAAGTGGTGGGTAACTTGATAGTTTTACTATACAAGAGCTTAATAGCTACACTAGATTCTCTCGATATTTATTTACAGTGGTTGTGGTTTTTTTTAAATTTAAAAACAAACAGTCAACACATTAATCATAACATCATTCCGTAATATCAAACAACTTAAGACCATTTCGCAAATAATATATGACCGTATACAAAGTTTCACTGTATAACTAAACTCATCTTTTAGCTTATCTTTCATGCGAACTCAATTAACGGTATATAATAAATTGTTGTTTTATTTTATTTTTATAATAAGAAACAAATATGTTTTTTGTTGAACAGATCTTGCCATCACTAATAGGGTGATACTTGAACTAAAATATATTCGCAATATTAATAATTGATTGAATTTTGAAGGTCCTTATTGTTATGATTTGATGGTGGTAGACGGTTTGTTTAAATAATTTTTCTCTGTCTGTTTCATTTGTTTTTTACGGCAGATTTTCAACATATGGGATAATTTTTGTTATTGAATTGAATAAGAAAACTAAAGCAAAAGAGATAAATAGAATGCCTTTTTAAATAACTAAGTCGTTGTGTGAAACAATATTAATTTAAATTTTAGTTTTTAGCTTTGATTTGGGATATCAGTTACATAAATTGGAATTAATTAAAGTTTGGTTTTATATAAAGTTATAAGAAAATTGTGAGCCAAAATTTATATAAAACATCAGCCTGATTGCGTACGTGACACTGTGAATTTATTTGTGGAAATCTTGGTAATGATAAGAAGAACTTGGAATAAGTGCTTGGAATCAAAAATCAAATCTGTTGCTACTAAATGGGCTATCTAGCTGTTTTTTTATTGGACAAGAGGATTCGACGTACTACATTCAACATCAAATTAAGTTAAATTTTATTTTATATTACTGATAAAATTTCTTTATGATAAGTTGCTGATCGATTGAAATAAATTTGTTTTTAATAATTTTTTTAAAAAAATTTGTACGAACAAAACTAAAATTGGATCAGTGGCATATTCCCTGATCATTTGACGCACTATCTTCCTCAATAATTACAGCTCAGATATAGAGTTATATGAGGGTTCGTTTTTTTGAGCAAGAAGAAATAACATGCCATCATCAAGGAATATTCCATAACTAGGATTGAGCATACCATAGTTGACTGAATATAGTGCATCAACTAGCACTCTTCAGATATTAACTTGGTCAGCTTTGTAGATCAAATATTAAAAAATTGGCATATCAACAAAAACTGATCGATAATCTAGTGAATTGACAAAAAGATAAATTGGTTAGTGAAAGGCAATTATTCTTTTGTCGCATAAAAAGTTGTTGAATTTCGGCGAGAAACAGTTCCAGCATCACTTCCCACGGAAACCACTTACTATGGCAGTTGAATTAGTTAATTATTAAATTGACCATCAAACGGAGAAAACGAGAAAAGAAGGCTTGACATGTTAGTTTTTAGACTTTGTAAATTTAGCGGTTATATCGCCCTAAAATTCCGTCCCTTGTGCTTATATCTGAATTCGTTATTGAAAAGAAATATTTTGAGAAGTTTTGCCCAGTACGAACACGCAAATTTCGTCCAATTTTTCTGGATCTAGCAGGTTGTCCTTTTAATCATCAAGTAAAAATTGCCCCTTGGCAAACAAGCGAGCTTATTACAAGTTTATGTTCGTTTTCGAATGTTTTTCTTAAATCAATTCCACATCGCTATTGTGATAACAATTCTCTTTCAAGTCAAAACTGATTGTTAGATTTGAGCGTGTATAATCAAGATGTCGTAGTTGACTGGAAATAAACTGAGATTTTGTCAGTTACTTAAATGAGTTTGTGACCTACTGAAATGATGTAAGATAACAAGAAAAAAGAATCGTAAAAATTCTATTTCGCAGGGAGAACTATTTTATTATTGCTGGAAAAATTTTGTTTGAAAATGCAGGCGGCATTGCGCCATTATAAAACAAACTTCAAAAGCTGTATTGTAAAAGTCAGTTGTAAATTAGGGCTGTTGTTTTTAGTGGATGTGACGACGATGGCTTTCTTAAATATAATAGTCAAATCACGATAAAAGCTTATTTGGCGATTTGTTAAAAAATATTTTGATTAAGGGTTTTTTGTGCTATTTAAGTTAAATGACCTTTGAAGCATTTAAAATGTTGAGTCTTTTTCTCCCACATAATAAATATATAAAACAGATGCCGCAGGTTGGTTTTTAGAATTGATTATCTATCCATATATAAGGGTTGCTTGGCAATAATTTTGATTTGATTTGCTATGTTTGTAAGTTATTGTGTAACCGATTTATTTAATCATATTTTGGATGACTTAAAAAAAATTGTTTCGTTTGTTGACATTTGTTTGTACCATATTTATTCGTTAAAGTGTCGATCAATGTAATCTGTAATCCGTTTTATGTAAGCTATTTGTTTTGTGTTACTTAGTGTTCTTAAATCTTTTTTGCTCGTTGGTATAGTGCTTAAACTTTGAATCGGATTATTGTTAGTTGGTAGTATTTGATGTTGGTGTAAATGTTGTTATTTAGAATATTTCATTGCGATTGTAAAACCAAAAACCTCACATCAGAAAGACATACAAATGAATTTTCAACAAAACATGCGTTAGCTGTTGCAAATATATTACACTGAACCAACAAGCATACAAGTCATAAAACGACTCAAAGAACAAATCAAAGTAACAACAAAACAAAACCGAAATCAAAATAAAATTAAAGTAAAATCACAAATTTACTAATATAAAAAACATGTATGTTATTGATCGAATCACGTAAGATCTAAAACTAGATGGATCTTTTGGAGTGATAATATTTTATGATAATACACAATGATAATATTTTAAATGTCAACATCAATACAAAAACTCACATTATGCAGAACCTGATTTTGATGCAAAAAACGGATCTGAAATTAGTTTATATAGAAATAAAGGAAAATTTACGCACAAGTTTATATTTTAAAACAAATGGGCGTTATACAGAAATACTACGTTTTGGTAGCACGTTTTAATGTTATAAAGGGATCATACATCAGTCAAAAATCCTAATGTTTCTTTTTTTCTTCTAGCTAGGCATTTGCAAAAAGAAAACACAAACACTATTAGACCATTTATTATTTTTTATCGATGAAAATATAGAATGTGAGGGTAGGTTTGATACGTGAATATTATTTGACTTTGATAATTAAATATTATTTCCTACAATATTCTACAATTTTCTTCAATATTCTACAATATTCTGAAATATGTTATTTTATTCATTTTGATCTGAGGTATCTTTAAAACAGACGTTTCGAGCTTATTCGTTTAAAAAACTTTCGACAAATTTAAAGATGTCGACCATTGCAGTAGTTTATTTCATATGAGATCTCAAAGAATAATAGTTTAGAGAAACAATTTTAACAACATGGTTTACAATAATCCATTACTGTGTTAAAGTTTCTATTGGACCAACAGGAAGATCATAAATATGAATTTACTTAATATAGAAAAAAATTACATGTTTTGCAATAATCGAAAATCGATAATATAATTTTTTACTATCTGATCTATCTGTTAATACAATAAACAACCTATACTAAAGCTCCATCTGTTATCAGGTTTAATATATTTTATTTTTGTATTTTTATTACTGTCAATATTGTTAAACTGATAACAAAATTCAATAATATATAAAAACAGTATAAACAAACTTAAAATGATAACAAAACAAATGTTTTTATTACTAATATCCATTATTTTTATTTGAAGAATGATGTTACGAATATTCCAACTTATTATTACCAAAACGTTTGATGTTTGTTGTTTTAACTATTTTTATTTTTGTAATTCCATTATGATATAACAAGTAACAACACAAAGTGTAAAAGATAATAATAAAAATATTCTACGTGAAAATTGAATTTATAACTTCAAGATTAATGCGTCAACTTGTGTTATATAAAGTAAATATATAATTTTTTTTAGATTGTAATTTGCAATACAAAAATTATGAACTTTTATTTTTAAATGGAGAAAGATATACATAACAAAAGTAAATAGTGATAGGTAAATATTTTGCGATTACATTCATAATCGATTATTAGATTATGTAGGATTTAATGTAATTATATAAGATAAACCTATTATACAATATTTTATTCTGGATCATTTTTTAACAGATATTTTCAACGATTATTATTATATAATGTTGATTAGATAATTGTGATGGAAAATAAATGCATGTTATGAAAAAAATTCGAGGTCAACATTTATAGTTCTTCTTTATTTAATTAAAATCCCATTAAAACTATAACTACAAAAATTCAAAAATAAAACAAATAAATTAATAATTATTTAATATTAACTTACATAATTAATTAAATATTATGAAGATACTCAAGTAACCCTAATTAAATGAATTATAATTGTTATGAGTTTGACTGTAAATATCATGATAAACTAAAATACATACATAAATAATAAAGTAATATAGTCATAGTAAAAGGAAAGAGAAGAAATAAAAAAAAGGGGAAGGGATTTACATATCTCATTTAATATCAACGAAATTGTCGATATTGCAGAAAATAAACAAAATATATTTTTAACCGATGTTTATTTAATTTTAAACACTAAATATTTTTATTCTTTTGATTAACAATTGCAGTATTTTTTTATTTTTACAATCATAATAGTATGTGTAAGCGTAAGTGATCAATAACAGCTGTTTTGATTATTAAACTAGTCTTAAATTTAAATGAACTTGAGCATATTGCAAGACATCTAAGAAAATGTTTTATCTGGAAAGGTTTGTAGTATTTTGCTCAATATGAGAGAAAATAAAGCACATGCAACAACTCATCCATAATATACTATTATTTAATGTTACACCAGATAACTGAATTACATAATCTATACATACAACAAAAACATGCGCATATATAAATAATCTACAATTACCAACAACAAAGAAATTATTCTTAATTCTTGATATAAAAAAAATACACTAAAATCCTTATGATTATGTAAAGAAAATAGCAAAAAAAAATTATATACGATTATTATCATAAAGAAAAAAAAACAGGAGGTGAAAATACTTTGCGTAACTTGCCAACATAAACAATTTATTTAATTTTTTGTTGTTGGTGTTATTGTAAGCATATGTTTCAACTTTGATTGTGTCAAATATTTTGTGTTTTTTTTTCTTATGTTAATTGAAGATAGTAAGAATTCGCTTAATTATTTTCAAATTGAATGCAAAAATTTTCTTATACATATTTTAAATGTTTAATTAATTCAACATTGTAGATGTAAGAATTATATAATAAATATGTTTATGATAGTCGTTTATGATGTTAGATTGGGTTATATTTTGTTTAAAATGATGGGCGTAATCATATGCACAGTCCAATTGTGGATCGTTTAAGTTATCTACCGTTTTTTATTCTGACAGTAAAAGTAACCAGAACTTGCGAAGACCTCTGTCATTTTAACTTTGTGCTTTCATCACTTATGATTATCCCACTAATCCCAAAATTGGTGACCTCAGTAACACCCACAGTAAGTAAAAAATTTTCTGTTTCAAGAGCAACCTACCACCCAACAAAATATATTGCCACTTAAAGATTTTAGTTTTCATTACATAAAATCACTTTTCATTAAATCCACCGTTTCAGATTTTGTAAGAAAGTAGAAATCTGAAAACAAAATTGGCTTACACATTTACAGGCTTCATTCATAAGTGAATTACATCAAATGTGAATAGGTAAATTCGATGTATATTGATCTAATTTAAATTTTAAAACAACTAGAACTTCATAACTCAATCTCCGAAACTAAATTCTAATAACATACGAATCGTGTCATCAGGATCGTGTTTGTCATGAGGAAATAGATGTCTAATTTTTATTTAGTTTTTTTTAGTGTTTTTTAACTCAAGTTTGCAATTTTTATAGGTTATCAACATCTAATCCGTTTACGTTAAAGTTTGATTCAAATGATCTAGAAGAGAAAGAATTTGTTAAACTTCTAGGAGTTGAGATTGAAAATAGTGTGAAATGAAATTCTCATATTTTTTGCCTAGCGAAGAACGCTGTTCAAAAATTAGATTTTTTGGGTTCTTGTCGGAAGGTTTTTGATAGCGTGCAGCTTCTTTTAATATATAAATCATTTATTCGTGCCTGCATGGAATATTTTTTTTCACATATAGGGTGGAGCCTACAAGTATTTTGAAATGTCTTGAATCTATTCCTTGCAACGTAGAACAGACGTCGCTGATGACGGTATTTTACAAGTATATTATGGATAAACATACGTCTGCGGCGATCAAATCGATTTAGCCTGAAAAAAACAAACGTGTTTTTACGGTTCGAGAGACAAAATGTAGAACTGTCGCTTTTCAACGAGATTTTCTTAAGAGTCTCTCATCTCTGGAATGCCCTACCAGCATGGGTCTTTCCTGATAAGTTTAATACTCAAAACATTAAGATCAACGTTAATAAATTCCTCAAAGCCAATTTATTAATATTCACAAACGCTAGTTTCCTAATTAGCATGGCATCTGCGGATATTCAGAGACGCTAATCTATAATGGTTAACACTAAAGGGGCCTAACATTGAATTAATCAAATCAACATGTTTGGCATTGAATCCCAGCAATTTTATATCCCCATTTGCCCATTCTTCCAATTTATTTTCTTTTACTATACTTTCAGATTGATCAAATAACAACCCGGTCTGAAAACACACAAGGTTACAAGGCTAGCGCTTTAACAACTGAGTGAGCTGGAACAGTGACAAGCGTCTCATGTAGATTGTAAAATTTTTATGATATTCACATATTCAAGAACTGACATTTTCTAGTACAAACCTCCCAAAATGTGTTTATGTTTGTCACTCATCAGTAGATGATCTACTGTAGATCACCATTATTTTGCAGTGTGAGTGGCTTAGAATTATTGTTTTTCAGGTAAGAGTATCTAAGTAGTTCTATGTCTCACTTCTGAAGTAAACATCAAACTTTGATATCTCGAAGAAGGTTTTGTCCGACCCAACTCAATTAGCCACCGTTATAGTTTCTTTGTTAACAACGTTATTACTATTATCCAAAAGAAAACAGAAACACTTAGACTATCATCACTAAAATTTTTTTTTATTATTTACGTGATTGCGGCGGCACCTCCTAAGGAAAAAATCTGAATCAAAATAAGAAGTAAAACTAAAAAATGTTTCCAAGTGAATTCACGATAAGAACGATTTAGGACAGATTCAGAAAAACTTTACCTGACCAACAAGGCGCTTGCAGTCGGTATCAATCAAACAACTACTATTTTGATAATCTAAAAAACCAAACGGATTATCTCCTCTCCCTAACAAGATCATTGATTCTAACCACTTCAGTATATGGAACTAATTTTATTGTGTTTTCTGTTTAAAAACCATTCAAACAAAACATATAAATATTATATTATGTTTTCACAGAATTATTGTTTTAGCTAACATATCCAATTGTTTGTACTTATCTATTTTACATTAGTTTGAAATTAATTTAATTACCGTTTAATATTTTATACTAAATTAATTACAATTACTAATCAAGATAAACAGTTGGTATTTATAATCATCTACCGGCGACCACAAAAACCTAACAACTGTCAAAAATACAAATAATTATCTAACCTCAAAAAAATTTTCCTCAATAACCAAAAAAAATTGACACATGTTATTTAATAACCTTGGAATAAAAATTCAGACATAACTTTGATTAATTAAAAAAATATTGAATAATCAACAGTTATTCATCCGTTCAATTACAAATCAGAAAGTTTTCAGATTTTTTTTTGTATATTTAATCTTACATCATCTTCAAGTATAAATTCTTAAAATCTATAATCAATTATGTAAGTGAATAAATCTTATTCTTCTTTTTACTAGGTTTATTGACATTTACATTTTTTCCAATAGAAATAATCCCTTTATACTTTGTTAATCAACTGTGCTTGCTCTTTATGCTCTATAAATTAGTTGTACCACAACGAAAATTTTATTTCAAGAAACTTCGTGAGATAAATTCAGTTACATAACGTTACATTATATTTTTGTTCTGTTACTAAAGTTTTGGTCCTTATAAATTTGGAATTTTATTTCATATAATGTAAAACTTAAAAACAAAACTGTATCGTAACGCCTAATGTAATGTTATATAATGCCATTCGAGTTTTTATTTTGTTTCATTTTAGCACTCGAAGTGTTGTTTAGTTGTTTATAAACCCTATCGATATAGTTGTCGGACTGCAGTCATCATTTCACTTGCTAAGTTTGCAACTTCCCTACATCAATCAAACAGTATCAGACAATTTATCACGTGTTATCTAATAATGGGTAATCACTCAAAAAGTTCAAATTTGACTCAGAGAATTTTAAAGTTTAACAATGTGCCAACTTAAAAAAAGGAATGGTTGATTGACTGGTGGGCGTTACACCTCAAAAAGGAGTTGCAATTACTCCTCCGAGATCAAAGATTTCAAGTCAGCGAAACAACGGTTTCACTCTCACGTTTATTAACAACAATACTATTTTAATAATATAAATTGTTGCAGCAACAGTTTTGTTACATTGCAACAGAGTTTTGTGCCTCGTGGTCTGACTCCCACAGTGAATTATTGGATATATAAAGGAGCGAAATAAATTTTCTAAAAATCAGTTTTCGCTCCTTCAGAAAAATTATATTGTATAACATTTACCCCACCCAACCCAACAAAAACTGTATCAATAAATCCCATGTTTTCTAGTGACTTGAACATTTAGCTTTCATCCAAAATCTTTAAACGAGGCTGTGCTTTAGTTTTTTTTACATGTTTATTTCATTGCTAGCTATCAAATCTTGCATCTTTAATAATCCCATGTTGTCTAGCAACTAGAATATCATGTTTTCATTCAAGAATGTTGTTAACTAAATACATAAACTTTTGATATCTAAACAAATAATACGGTCTTCCAATTTATTAACTATGATCAATTATTATTTATGAGTATATTTTCTTGACGTAGTGAATTTTCTTAAGGTTTTATTTAATTTCCAGGAAATTTAGAATATTAGTTATAATACTTTTTTAACTGTTAAAAAAGAAGAATTTTTAATTAAAAACCTATTTTCAAACAAAAACAATTATCTTACCTTTCTCTAAGCTTTGATTACAGCATCTTAATGCATCATCCAATGAATTTGTATCCAAATATCCTAATATCTCATCATTAATCTCATTAACTTTAATTTCACTGGGCCACCATTTTTCAATTAATTTTTTTACTAAAATATCTTGTTCAAAATTTTGTCCCGTAAATTTAACACCACAATCTGGACATTGAATTTTTGTACAAATACACTGACGGCAAAATGTATGTCCACAAGTTGTTGTTATTGGTTGCACTAATATTTGATGACATATTGAACACAATAAAGGATCATAAATTTCATTAACTGTACTATTATTAGTTGAATCCAAATTCCGTCGTGTTGAGGATAGTTTCACAATGTTCTCCAACAACGAATAGGTAAGAATTTTCAATTGATCACTTGTTAGATGATATGTTATTGAGCTACAAATATGTGAATATACATCGAATGCATCTTTTATTCGACCAACACGACATAATGATTCACCATATAATAAATAATATTCACTTTTCGGTGGATAACGTAACTCATTGAATCCCCGTTCAAATAATTCATTAGCTAATATATAGTTATAACTGTTAAATGCTGTTTTAGCTGATTCTAATAAATTTATTGATTCCATTGTTATATAAAATTTTAAATTATTATTTAACCTAAATATTTTTCACACTGAACTGATTTTTTAAAACAAAATAAAAACAAAAACCGAGGCTAAATTTTGTTGTCTTGGAGACAGCAATCTTCTTCACAATCTACTTTTTTTTAAATTTTTTTTTATGTTTTTCTAATTATTGAAATTCTAATTAATATTTTTAAGAAAAACTATGTTAAACATGTAATTATATATATGTACCTATATGCATATATATTATGCATACATAATTCAATATTTTTTTATGTTAAGTAATAATTCAGAGCATGTTATGCAAGCGAGTGTCGTTTAATTTTTATATAAATTTTTACATAAACACATACACAAACATATTAGTTTAATAATAATAAAAACACACACTAAAAATATTAAACACACTTTTAATTTTTTTTTTATATTTAAGAATAGAAAAAAAACTCAGATGTATTTATGTTTGTAACGCACCCGCATGTAATTTTTATGCATAATATTATGTTATGACAACAAATTTTTTTATGTTTCACTTATTTTTAATTTATTCTTTAATTCACGTTTTTTCTTAATAAATATTTATTAATAATTCACTTTTGTTACAAATAAAATTGACAATGGAAAATGATTTAAATTTATATATTATTTGATTAAAATAATTTTATTGTTGAATAACACAAAAAAAAAAAATTATGTAACAACAATGAATACGTAAGTTTTATTACACATATAGATATAAATATTTCTTAAATCACTTTTGTTTTATCGATAGTAAAATTTATATACCATATTTGGGATAATATAAAACTAGGTAATAGTAATTCCTTTTTTTAATTTGGCCTTCTAATTATATCCTTTTTTTTATTTATTACATAACGGTAACTCTTAATTTATAACACACTAAAATAAACTATATTACACAATAATTTTAATTTATATCAATATATTATAATATTATCACGAAACGCGCATCTGTGAGAAAACTTAATTTAATTTTTTATTTAAGTAAAAAAAAAAAGTACTGTTATAAAACAAAAATATTTTGTTATGTGACTGTTTTTTAATTTTTAACTGTAACTTTCACGTCCTCACAGTACAAGAGTAACTCACGAAGTAAATTTGTTAAATAATATTCTTTATGAACCGAAGAAGTTGAAAATAAAAATATAAAGAGAGAAAAATAGATATGGAAGAGAGTGAAATAACGTAATAAAAACAACAAGAAACATTCGTTTTTTGTTTTTAAAAAATTGTATAACAGAGTAGAGATAGTTATATGCATTTTTTGTATGAAATAAAAGAGATAAAAACGCTTTTTTTATTTGTTAACAGTGTAATCGAATTATTTATTTTGTGTATATGTAGATAAAAATATTGTTTGTACCTCGTGTTGTCTCGTCTGCGCATATTTTTTGTTTTTGCAATCTAGTAAATTGTGAGTGAATTATTGTGAACTGTTATAATTATGTGTAGATGTGTGTGATTCAAAACAAAGAATAAGATAAGAATGTATTGTTGTTTTTAAAGATTGTGTGTGAAAAGTTTGCCAAGAAACGCAATTGAGCAAAAATTATAGTGACAATAAAAGCTATTATGTTATAACATTTTTTTGTTTTGTAAAGATGATCAAGAGGTTGCGTATGACGCCGGTTGCGTTAGCAAATAGCAATGAGCTGTTATTGATGATTGAATTAATGAATAAAAGTTGAAACATAATTCATAACAGAAAACATCTTCTATATAACACGAGAAGAAATCGTCGCTTTAATAATGAAACAACGTATGCTATTTATACGTTGTTTTTATATAATAGGTGCGCTGCATTCCCCATAAGGGTATCTTTGAATTGACGTTTTTACATTTTCGAATTATTTTATGACTGGGGGTAAAAATTAATAAATTATAAATTAACGTCCATGCAAATGCATGCGCACATCAAACTTTAAACTCAAATATCTCGAAACTATACTTTTGCGTATACGTCATTTCATTATTAAAGCGACGAAATTATGACCAACAGATATTGGGGACTTCAGTGTACAGGTTGAGTTGGATGGAAGTTGGAGTTGAGTTGGGTGTAATAATTTCTACATGTTTTGGAATTAAATAGAATATTTTCGATGAAATTTGAAACTGTTCCAAAATTCTGCCACTCGGGATTTTTTTAGATTGAATAATAGGTCTCAACTGGCTATGTCAAGTTTAGGAGCAAAAAATCCGGCTCGTAGGACCATAAAATAAATGTTTTTAAACCAAAGCCTCTCCTATCGATCCGTGGAGTAAATAAATATAAATCTTTTAAGAATTCATTAGAGAAATACAACACAACACAGCGGGAGCCCTATATTATGTAACAAATTTTTTTCAACAAAATTCTATTCATAACAAAATCCACATTATAAAATTTACAAAAAAAAAATAACAAACCTTTGAATTTCCCTTCTTATAACTATATTTAAATCCTTTTCTATTTATAAAAATAAAAATTCAATCAAAATAAAATCATAGAAATTTTTTTTTATTTCTAAGAAAAGAATTTTTTACACACCGAAATAACGTACAAGAAATAAGAGGAAAAAATTAAATTTTCCTTTTGATACAACCAATAAAAAAAAAAAACTGAAAAACAAAAGATATATTAAGAATTTTTTTTTTATTGTAAGTAAAAATAAAATTTTTATAGAATTAAAAAAAATAGTCATTATAATTAAATAATGAAATAAAAAATAAAATTTAAAGGAAATTTGTTTGTTTATTTTTATTAAACAATTATTATGTTTTCTTGCTTGTTGCAATTAACAAGTCGAAACATAAAAGATTTTATTTATTTTGTTTTTATCAAGTTAGCTAAAAAGTGATCGTTAGCATGGCATCAAATCTTTAAATAGTTTACTTTTATTACATTTACTTGATAAATAATTTGCAGTAGCATTTCCCTCCCCCCTCCATCCTTTTTTGTTTTTTTTTATAGAAATAATTACTTATCAATTTTACCCTTTTTGACATTATAAATAAAAATATGAAGAAAATATTGTATAATTATAGAACATTTATTTTAATTAAAGAAATTTGATTAAGTAAATATATATTTTTTGTTTGACGAATATTTTATAGAAAGGGAGGAAATTTCATAAACATTAAAAACATGTTGATAAGTATGACGTAATTAGATTTATTACTGGTTGGTTTCTTTTATGTATATTTAGATATCTTAATTGAAAATAGATTGAGATTGTGATATAAATAGGAAAGCAAATGAAGGACTATGGGAGGTTATGATTATGTAAGGTTGTGATAATCATCGTTAGTTTGACTATGTTTTTTAGTATTTATTATGTACTATAGATAGAATGGTTTGGTAATTATTTATTGTTTGGAAATTTCTATGATATCTATGACGTAGAAGCCGAACATTTTTTTAAAGTTGTTGCTATTATATCAATAGGTTATATCAACAGTAGGTAAGCAGCAAATACTCGAATAAGCAGTCTTGTAATGAAGAACGGATATATCCGTTGAGTAGGCCACGCACCTAGTGAGGTTTTATACCCGTACTTAGCTTAAGCTTGTGGGTCAGAAAGATTTAATCTATTACTCCAGCACAAATTAAGCAGTGTGCGCGTGTCAAGCGACAATACCAGATTAAAAAAAAAATTAAAAAAAAGGAGAAAAGAGATTCTGGGGGTCCTATGGCCGAAGAAGCCGCGACCGTCACGTTCACCCCCTTAATCTACGTCACTCTCACGCACACGCACACTCACCACCCACACTCACACACACACACACACACACACACACACACACACACACACACACACACACACACACACACACACACACACACACACACACACACACACACACACACACACACACACACACACACACACACACACACACACACACACACACACACACACACACACACACACACACACACACACACACACACACACACACACACACACACACACACACACACACACACACACACACACACACACACACACACACACACACACACACACACACACACACACACACACACACACACACACACACACACACACACACACACACACACACACACACACACACACACACACACACACACACACACACACACACACACACACACACATCCACACGCATACATCCATACTCATATACACACATACACACATGTATAAACACACGCCTACACATCCATGCACATAAATATATATACCAAGGTACTCACCCCATATCTAGCCTGGATACCCCAATCTCCACTCCTTAACACATGGTCTTGCCTAGCCCTTCATAAAATACTTGGCAGCCAATAATATTCTTATGATTAAAAATATCGTTTTCAGTATGGATAGTAAGATTATTGCCATTCCTATTGCTACTGATATGAGGGTTATTTGAAATTATGGAAACCTCATAAAATAATATTATTAAGATTATTAATGTAATCCTCTCCGGCTGTAGTTTGATAATCAAATTTTGTCAGACGGTTTTAAATGCTGATGATGTACCGCTGATGATTGTTCACCACCCGGTATTAGAGGATGATCCGGATAAATAAATGATTTATAAATGTATTTTGTTTGAATATAAATTGACGATATATGAATGCAAGTGGGTAGCCTATTAAAATAGTTAAAAGTAAACGTAATGATGATTAAAAAGCCCCTAATATTGATGCCAATATACCAACATAACCTAATTCTGCTGACGACATTTTTCAATATTGTGTAAAGCCATTGGGTTTTATTATAAAAATAAAATAGATGCTTTATCTAATTATCCAAGGGAGTACTTTAAATTTTCTTGAATGATACAGAAATGTACGGACAAAACGATTGATTGAAAAAAAGGTTATTGAAAAATGCCAAGTAGTCATATTATAAGATAATGGAAAAGTGTGGTGATTGAGCAGGAATGTAGCTTTGACTGTTAGTAGGCCGTAACCCTTAACTACCAAAGTCAACATTCCTTTCAATCCACCGGTACTGAACCTGAATTTGTTCTGGAGTGCACGTAGATCTTCTCATAAATGCTACCGGTCAGATATCCGTCAAATTGTGGGCATTACAATTGTTTTTTTTTATTTATAACTAAATATTTCTTTAAATATTTATTTATAACTAAAATAATCAAATAAATTCTTTTTATTTATAACTAAATAATAAAAATGATTATAACAATTGTTCCTTGTTTGTATTTGTTAATTTTTTAATAAAAACATTTGTACTAATAGAAACATTTTAAGTTTAATTTTTCAATTGAGTTTTCACTTTTGAAACAATCACTTTTTACACTGAAAAAGAATTTTTAATTAAATTATTAATGAAACGCGGGTTGATCAACATTTTAATGATAAATTGTCAAATTTTGCGGATGAAAATTTTTCTTTCTACTTACATTTTATTAAAATACAAGAAAGAAAAAAAAGTGAATTCAAAAAACAAGAAATTCATTTTCTTGATATGCACAAATATGAAATCGAAGGATGACAATTGAACAATTAAGAGAATGCGCGTAGGGGGATTCACGTATTTATAGATTTTTAATAACATCGAAAACATCGATTTTTCATCGTTGCGGCTGGTCTCATGCATCTCCATAACAGTCTCCGACCAAAAGCACAACACAATCAAATACAAGAGCGTCTGTCCTACAGTACCCGGCTTACTGGTCAGCGCGATTTTTTTTTCATGCTAGAAACGCCTGTTTAATTTTCTCTGGCAGTAGGTTTAAAATGCTAAGAGAAAAAATCCTCCGAAAATAAACAACATGAAGAGTATTTTAGGATCAAACATTACAGTGCTGGGAACAGGAACCCCAGAACCAGCAGCTGTAGGGAGTGAGCAAGCAGGCTTCCAGTTGTCAAAACTCAGCGAATGATACAGTGATGATAAACATGGCCTCTATGCCAGCTACTACTACAAGGGATAAACTGATGAAGCCAAATCCGGCATTTAGCAGCAACAGATTGATGTCAAGATCACCATTAAAAAGAAACGTTAGCTTGAGCGAAAGTCCATATACATCGGCTGGATTGCAAGCAAAAAATGATAAATTGGTGCCAAAATGGCCTACTGTTCCAGTTACTACGAGAAGCGCAAACCTCAGTAGATCACACTTAAACGTCACGGCGAAGGGAGTTAATCCAAAACAACCAGCGACCAACCCTGTGATACAAGTAGGAAGTACACAGAGTATCAATAATTTCATAGAAACCTTATTGGTGTTTGTTCTAAAATTCAACAGCTTCAAAAAATGATGCCGAACACACGTTCTAACGTTTAGGAACGTTCTTCACGACATTAAATTGTTGCTCATATCTGGTTTGAATGACCTCACTGCTGTCCAAAGCGTCAGGCCACAGGTGCACAAATAGTGCCAGGCTTAACTAACTTTAAAAACACATGTCGATGAAACAGCAAAAAGACGTCGAAGTGGAAATGGTGAGGACATGAGAGTACTGCCTTCGCCACAGAAAAGTAAACGGCCAACAGGATCTTGAAAGAACATAGATCAAGATCCAAGAAGAAAGGATCCAACCGAAAGAAACGCAGTTTGAGTCTAAGAACCTAAACGTACTCCTCGAGAAGACGTAAAAGGAAAGAAATGCGTCCTGTTGAGACTATGCGAAGCGAACCATGCAAACCTCGGGAAAGAGCAAAACGTTCGGATGCTATAATTATATCTAGGTCCGATGAAAAATGTTTTGCGTAAATGCTTAAAGAGATGAAAGCGAATCTGGAACTAAAAGAGCTCGGGGATTGTGTCACTAAGATTAGGAAGACAGCAAAAGGTGAAATGCTTCTTTCAGCTTCCAGAGACTCAGCGAGTGTTAGGTTGGTGTGTCAAGAAATTCTTATAGAGTGTCGTGATATATACGAGGTAACAACGAAGGACGATATCTACATTCCATTCCACACCCAATTTTCTAGAAGTCTCCCTGAACGATCAGCATATACGCTTGTTGCGTCTGGGCACATTCGAATGGGATGGAAAATATGCAGACTGCGCAAATCACTCCAAAATGCTGTTTCGAATGCCTTGATTACGGTCATGTAGTAAGGCACCGTATGTTTTAGATGCTGAGGGATAGGCCATAAACCAAAAGACTGCAAAAAGCCTCCAAATGTGCTTTTTGCCTGCCGGGAACCACAGAAAGTAATGACCATTCTATAGGAGGCAGTAGATGGAAAGGCTACAAAAAGCCCTGGAGCTGGCTTCTTCCAGATAAATCTTAACAGCTGCAGGGTGCCACAGGACCTACTAATACAAACTGTTAGAGACCAGTAAGTGGACGTGGCATTGATTTGCGAATAATATAGAACCCCTGTTGCCTTTGGGAATTTGGTTGAAGAGTGGACGAGCAAAGCTGCTATCTGGACCTGCAATACTCTTCATTTTGAACGCAGATCTAGTCATCAGCATGAGGTTTTTGTCAATTCTAAGATCAAAGGTGTCCACTTCTACAGCTGCTCCATTCCTTCTAGTACTTCACTGGTCGTATTCAAAGAGACACTTGACCGATCGAATATCAGACGTCATTGTTCAGTAATCCACTATAATTTCGGGGTATTTTAACGCGTAAGCCTTTGAATGGGGAAGTAAACGTACTAACCCTAGAGGTAGGGAATTACTTGAGGCATTTGCCAGACTTGATTTGGTACTGCACAACGATGGTATCAGGAAGACATTTAATAAAGGAGAAGCAGGTTCAATTATGGATATCACTTTTGCAAGTGGGACACTCGAGAGTAGTACAATGGAAGCTATCTGACTTGTATACGGATAGTAATTCTTGTGCTATCATATTTGAAACGCAACCATCACAGCGGTTTGAAAGGCGCCAAGTCAAGCAGAAGGCACGGTAAAATGGGTGGGAAATCTAACAGTAGGACACAAAAATGCAGGACTACATGGTTGAATGCATACCAATACTGGATGGTGGTGTTAAGATAGGAGAAAAATTTACTGCAAGATATCTTAAAAGCACCTGTGATGCATCTCTTTCGCGTAAAAGCAACGGTGATGGACGGTACCCACTATCCTGGTGGACTAAAAATATTGCCCGTTTGAAGAAGGAGTATCTCAAACTCCGGCGGAAATATACACCGAGGGGAAATCATGAGCAGTTCCAAAGTGATTTTCGAGAACAGCGGAAAGAATTGCGGCAAGCAATTGCTAATAGTTAGAGCAGATCATTTCAGTGTCTGGTAGATGAAGTAACAATAATCTATGGGGAAGTGCGTACAAAATTGTACTCACTAAACTAGAGGGTGCTCAATCAGCTGCACCAGTG
This sequence comes from Diogma glabrata, assembly GCA_963693315.1. Classification (NCBI taxonomy): domain Eukaryota; kingdom Metazoa; phylum Arthropoda; class Insecta; order Diptera; family Cylindrotomidae; genus Diogma; species Diogma glabrata. The sequence goes on from OY856186.1 coordinate 370,156,727, forward strand.
TACCCAGATATAATGGCTAAAATTGTGTCTGACCTTTTTCCACACCACGGTGACTTCCCCCTACCTCGTGAGCTGATGATTGAGGATAACTCAATTTTGGCTGTCACCCCGAAAAGGTCCAAATATCGTTCTAAAAACTGCGATAAAGTAGCCGATGATATTCGATAATATCTAAATTGTGTGCCTGAGAGAAAGGATATTTCCTAAGGAATGAAAGTGCCAACGCCTTGTGTTTATACCAAAGGATAACGAGCCTCATTATCATCCAAAACGAGCCTGATTATCATTCAATGTTTGGGCTTTATCGTGCGAAAAACAGTGCGTCACATGGTCAAGGAATATGTCTCTACCTGCATAATTGGTACATTAGTTCGTTTGATTCCTACAAAAATTTTTAAAAAACTTTGCTTCTTTCTTTTATTTCTTCGATCCGAGCACCTATAGGTTTAAAAGATTTTTCGGTGTTGACACATATTGTAATTTCTACTGTACAACATTCTTAATATGGAAAAAAGCAATTAGCATTTTAGAAAAAACAGCTTTTTTTCATGACATTTTATTGCAAAATTGTTTTTGATTTTTTTTCACTTATCTTTTTTCAATCTTTCTCAGTCCTTAATAATTTCAATAACAAACAAAAAACTTACACAAACTTACTAGAATTTTTTATTATCAAATAATAATATGTATTATAACAGCCTTTGCAATAATAATAATAAATAAGAATCCTGGCTGATAAATAACTTAAATCTGTGATAATTAACATAAATTATAAAATGTCAACTTATTTTTAAATTAAAATGAAGAGAAAAAATTATTTGGAACAAAATTGGTGCGTTTTTGATTATCTTCGTAACAAATCGTGGGGATACCTAACCGTCCTCAAAAAGTCTCAAGCCGGAAACAGTTCCAAAGATAATTGATGCCAATTTTTCACTATACCAATATTTGAATTTTACGTTTAAATCTAAAGTAAGATTATTTGAGTCTTTAAAATTGGATTTTTTTTTATCATAATTTATGTATAAAATACACATTTACCCTGTTTTTATACATATATAGCTTAAGACTTCATCGGTACAGTGAACTTGGCCTACTTGGCCTACAATGCATTCCAACTTGTTAGTGCTTACATTTTAGGGAACCAAATTGAGATTATGTTTCAGAAAAAACGAGCTTGTTGGAGTTTAATAATCGAATCAATGATATTGATTTACCCTACGCCAACGATTGTTTCCAGTAAATGAAAGCAACATCAGTGTTAACATGAAACATAAAGATTTAGAAAAGAAATGAATCCAATTCAAAATCAAAATATGGAGGGGCTGAAATCTCACAGCTCTGAGATATCAAGGCTTCAGTCTGAGTTAAGGATTTTGATATAGTTTTCGGCAAAAAACTTTTATGAGGACATGGTTTTTAGTTTTGGGCAGCGATATATATCAAACATAACTCTTTGTTAAAGTACAAGTATTTTTTATCTCTGTTTAAAAATTTATTACAAAACTAACACGAAACATCAATACGTTGCCGGAAAATTATAATCAAAATTCCAAAAATATTGTTAAATTAAATAAAATCAAACTTTTTCAAAATTCCAAAAATATTCCAAAAATTAGAATAAAATCAAATATTTAAACTTTTTCTAAATTCCGATAATATTCCAAAAATTGGACCTTAAAAAAAAACTGTTTTATTTTTTGTGCGACACTCTCTTATTTTGTGTCAATGCCCATAAAAAAAATTATGTGTAAAAATTGAAATCAATCGGTCAACTCTAGGGTGCCCCGGTCACTTAAAGTTGAGAGGTTTTGTTGTGGCCATTACAAAGAAAAATTTAAATTTTTTGTACGACACCCTCCCATTTGGTGTCAATACCCATAAAAATATTATGTGTAAAATTTGAAATCAATCGGTCAACTCTAAGGGGTGCCCCCGGCCACTTAAAGTTGAGAGGTTTTGTTGTGGCCATTATAAAGAAAAATTTAAATTTTTTGTACGACACCCTCCCGTTTGGTGTCAATACCCATAAAAATATTATATGCAAAATTTGAAATCAATCGTTCAACACTAAGGCGTGCCCCCGACTGAAGGGAGGGCGTCGCACAAAAAATAAAATTTTTTTTTTAAGGTCCAGAACAAAATTTCTCAACTTTGAGTGGACGGAGGCACGTCTTAGAATTGACCGATTGATTTCAAATTTTGTAAATAACATTTTTAAGGGTATTCACACAAAATGGAAGGGTGTCGTACAAAAAATTTAAATTTTTCTTTGTAATGGCCAGAACAAAACCTTTCAAGTTTAACTGGCCGGGGGCACGTCTTAGAGTTGAACGATTGATTTCAAATTTTATACATAATTTTTTTATGGGTATTGACACAAAATGGGAGGGTGTCACAGAAAAAATAATATGTTTTTTAAGGTCCGAAATGAAATTTCTCAACTTTAAGTGGCCGGAGGCACGTCTTAGAATTGACCGATTGATTTCAAATTTTGCAAATAATATTTTTACTGGTATTGACATGAAATGGAAGGGTGTCGTACACAAAATTTAAATTTTCTTTGTATTGGCCAGAACAAAACCTTTCAAGTTTAAGTGGCCGGGGGCACGCCTTAGAGTTGAACGATTGATTTCAAATTTTACACATAATTTTTTATGGGTATTGACATGAAATGGGAGGGTGTCGCTCAAAAAATAAAATTTTTTTATTAAAGGTCCAGAACAAAATTTCTCAACTTTAAGTGGCCGGAGGCACGTCTTAGGATTGACCGATTGATTTCAAATTTTGCAAATAATATTTTTACGGGTATTGACATGAAATGGGAGGGTGTCGCACAAAAAGTTTAAATTTCTCTTTATAATGGCCAGAACAAAACCTCTCAACTTTAAGTGGCTGGGGGCGTGCCTTAAAGTTGAACGATTGATTTCAAATTTTGCAAAGAACATTTTTAAGGGTATTCACATGAAATGGGAGGGTGTCGTACAAAAAATTTAAATTTTTCTTTGTAATGGCCAGAACAAAACCTTTCAAGTTTAAGTGGCCCCCCCGCACGTCTTAGAGTTGAACGATTGATTTTACATTTAACACATAATTTTTTTATGGGTATTGACACGAAATGGGAGGGTATCGTACACAAAATTTAAATTTTCTTTGTAATGGCCACAACCAAACCTCTCAACTTTAAGTGGCCGGGGGCACCCCTTAGAGTGGACCGATTGATTTGAATTTTTACACATAACTTTTTTATAGGTATTGACACGAAATGAGAGGGTGTCGCGCCAAAAATAAAAAAAAAATTTTTTTAAGGTCCACAACAAAATTTCTCAACTTTAAGTGGCCAGAGGCACGTCTTAGAATTGACCGATTGATATCAAATTTTGCAAATACTATTTTTATGGGTATTCACACGAAATGGGAGGGTGCCGTACAAAAATTTAAAATTTTTGTTTTTAAGGGCCACCCTAATATATATATATATAAAATTCAAAAATTCTATTTTTTTCAAAATTCTAAAAATATTGCAAAAATTCTTACAAAATTAACAATTGAAACCTTTTTCACAATTCCAAAAATATTCCAAAAATTAGAATGAAATCAAATATTTAAACTTTTTCTAAATTCCAATAATAATCCAAAAATTCTTAAAAATTCAAACTTTTTCCAAAATTCTAAAAATATTGCAAAAATTATTACAAAATCAAAAATTGAAAATTTTTTCAAAATTCCAAAAATTATAATAAAATCAAAAATTAAAAATTTATCAAAATTCTAAAAATATTCCAAAAATTCTTACAAAATCAAAAATTAAAACTTTTTCCGGAATTCTAAAAATATTGCAAAAATTATTACAAAATCAAAAATTCAAACTTTTTCAAAATTCCAAAAATACTTCAAAAACTATAACAAATTCAAAAATTTCCATGACCAATTTCATTTTCAATTACATTTTCAATTACAACAGATTTTCCAAAAAATTGGCTAAAAAATAAATGAAATCATTTTTTGACACACTTGACATTATTTTTTTGACAAACTTATAATGCCATAATTCTCTATAATAATAATAAAATTTCATGTCATACAAACTATTAATTTTATTTTTTTTCTAAAAAAACAGACACACTTGACAACAATTTTTTGACAAGCTGATAATGCCATAATTCTCAATAATGATAATAAAATTTCATTTCAAACAAACAATTTTATTTTTTTCCGAAGAATTGGGTAAAAAATAAATCAAAATCTTTCTTTTGACACACGTGACAACATGTTTTTGATAAACTTATAATGCAATAATCTAGTTTCTGATCTCACATACCAATCCCTACCATCAAGATTTCTCCAAATTTAATGTTCCTACTCGCAATCACTTAAACTGAACGTTTTTTAAGCCAATAATATGAAAATTTGTTATTTTTGACACACATAATGATTTTTTGACACACTTCCGGTACAGTTATCAAACACAGCGTCCTTTCGGACCTGTCCCTTGAGTTTACCTATTTTTAGAAAAAAAGTTTTTGAAATCCCTTCAGCGGTTTTCCCTGTAGGTAATGACAGACAGACATACATTTTTTTTTGCTTTTTTAGAATCAGGAGGTCCTAAAACGTCGAGAAATGTCAAAAAAAGTGGGGGTAAGAATTTCACTTTGAGCTCATAAATGTAATACTTAGGTCTTTCAGACCGAAGTGAAAATTCGAAAATGAAACGAAACCTACTATGTTTTTATCGTCTGCTATACTGACTTTGAATCACGCTATGTTTCTATATATGATAAAATTATCACCAAACCAACCAATTAATATGGTTTTATGCATTCTTATTGTTATTGTAATTTTGAATATGGAAATTATTAATTAAATTACATACTTTTGTTTTCTAGTAACGTATAATCATGGTCAAATAAAAAATAACAATAATAAGGAAAAAGCGGACTATGTGTGTATTATCTGTTTGCTTTAAATTGTATAGTTTCGTCCATAAAATCGACTTGGGTTTGGTGGTATAGATCATCAAAAATTTTAAATTAAGTTACAACTTATGTAAAGCTTCAA
>OY856186.1:370161984-370266984 GCA_963693315.1 Diogma glabrata
ATCAATACCACTTGCTTGAAGAATTTTTCAAAAAATTATGAGAATTTATCAACGAACGAGGGGAATTCGGTTAGAAAATGTTTTGCCATTTTTCATTTCTTTATATATTTTTTATGAATTATACGTTGGCCTACTTTGATATCAGTTAATTATTTCAAAATTAGATTGATAATTTTTAATATTCCAGTAGGCCAGACGTATAAATATTTGTTTTTAGTATAATTCAAATGTTATTGGTGAAATTGAATGATGTCATTACATTTTAGATAATTTCATTGGTTTAAATTAAAATAAAACTAAGGCAAAAAATGTTCAACCTAATTTTGAAATAATTAACTGATATCACAGTAGGCCAACGTATAATTCATAAAAAATATATAAATAAATAAAAAAAGGCAAAACATTTTCTAAACGAATTCCCCTCGTTCGTTGATAAATTCTTATAATTTTTGGAAAAATTCCTCAAGCAAGTGGTATTGATAAAAGCCCTCGGTCTACGGCCTCGTGCTTTTATCAATATACTTGCTTCCGAAATTTTTATTTTGAATTATTCAAGTTGCGTTTTGTATGAAATCCTATATAAATTTTTTTGAATTTATTCTCTTATCCCCCTTTTGCTGCGCCATTACGGTAAACACAGGAACAGAAAAATCGCTCTATATTTAAAAACTTTAATGTTCAAGTGTTTTGATGAAAACCAAAATATTGAATTTCAACATTAGGGATTTATTTCGAGGATTATTTTTTTTGAAACGGCTTTGAAGCTAGTGAGACCGTTGCGTTTTATTTAATAAAAATATTTGCCGTTTTTGTTAATTCATTCGCAATAGAATAGATAGAGTAGATTGTTCTAATTTCGAGCACATTCTGTCAAAATTTTCAAAACTAGTACATTCAGAATATTCCGAATGAATTAACGAAAACGCCAATTATATGACATACAAGGGTGACAAGGCGTCTGTTTCATAAAGTGTTTGATTTATTTAACCGAAATATGTTCGTATGTTGGAACCATATATGTAGATACAATTGATGATTAATGGAAAAGATATTGTGTGTCAGTCGTACTTCCATTTCTCGTTCTCTTTACCTATAGCAATATACTATACAGTTACTCCAAATTATCAAAAACTTTTCAACCCACTTGTTTGTAAAAACAAAGACATTTATTTTAAATATTGTGAAGTAAATCGAACACTTCAGGGAAGATCGTCTCATATTCGTTTTATTTTCCATATAGTTTTTTCTAACTATGGGAAACTAAAAAGAAGTTAAGTTTTTTTGTTAATTGTTTTTTTATTGTTCTTTTGTTAATTTTTTTATGTTTGAAAAAAATTGAGTGAGTTGGGGTTTGGAAAGTGTTGCAACAAGTTGGTTGGGTGGAGTTTTGAACGGTGATGTTCAGTGGTCGTAGAGTTAAATGATAAGCTTCTTCTCTCAATTTTTTTATAAAGTTTTATTTTATTTATCTTATTATGAAAGTCAAATCAAATTAAGTATAAGAAAAAAAAATGAAAATTTAGTACTGGAATATCTAGGAATTGATTTAAGAAAATTGTTAAATTAAGTATCTATTTATGAAAGTCAATCCAAATAAAGGAATTAGAAAAAAACAATCCGTGAACTTCGATTGTATTTTATTTCTACAATAACCAGATATAATGAATCAAAAAAGTGAAACAGAAAGTCAGTGAATATCAGAACCAGCCGTTAGATATTGTTCGGGATAATGAAAAAGATTGGGTTGTGAGATTTTTAATTTGTTTTAGATTAGTTGGGGAAGAAAATGCAGAAAAGCCAAAATTGGACCATCAGCGAGGGTGTAGTCAGAGAAGTTTTGTTACTTTATGTTTTTTTTTGTGTTTATATATTTTTTCTGTTAATTATGGTGTGGTAATGTAAATAAGTAAGGAAGAGTTGTGGCACAATAGTGCAACTTCGGCGAAAGTCTGGGGGTGTTTTGAGATGCGCTATTTTTTTATTCTAAATTTCTTGTAAAGAGGTTGTCGGAAGAACCTTCGCACAACCTACTGGTAGACGTTCACTGTCTACAAAATATATCGCAACAACAACTCCAACAAGCGACTATCTCAATTACCGATTCCACGCCATGAGATACAGTAACAGTGGTAATGCAAATCGCGGAAAACAAATTATTTTTGTTATTTAGATTCGTTAAAACAAACAGATAAATTAGACAATTGAACAATTGGACTGTTTTCAATATAAATATACTGCACTACTTAAGTCACATTAAATCATGATTTTTCAAATCTCATTCATTTGCGTCAAACATTTATAATTTGTAACAAATATAAGTTAAAAAATAGCCTTCACAAAAAACATCATAATCCGATTGAACTCAAAAATCATCATTTCACACTCAACACACCAACCAACACAAGAAAATCATGCTGACAATCATTTTCCTGTTAATTCATAATTGATTATTTTTAATTGTGTTGAAGTAAAAAAAAAATTGTTATTCACCAACATTATGTGAAAATGGAAAAATTAAAAACAAAATAGAAAATATAATAACCAAAACAATGTAATAACACAAATACACATTTTCATGTCGTTGAACTTCAAGGGTTAACGACTCAATTCATTGTATATGTATTGATGAAAGTAATTGAATTTCAGTAAGATGTTCGACTTTCTTATTTATTTAAACTGCTAATAATAATTAGTACATTAGTTGTTAATATATTTTCTTGAGATAAAAATAAGTGTGGTAACCTTTTCAAGGACATCGAACTGATATAAAAATTTAATAAAACAATAAAATGGTTAAGAGTGTAGAGTCTAGACGGTTGATAGATAAATCGCATATTAAAACCACCGTCAAACTTTTCATTGTATTTTTAGTTTTTTCTGCTGCAATAGTCAGTCATTATAAGATTACATAACAAAATTAAAAATGAATGAATGAATCATAAATTTTTTTATTTGTGATTCGATGAACACAAAGTAATATATCTATCGTTTATGATTCGTCATCATATCTTATGAGTCAATTGAAATATTCCTTTGTTGTATCATATTTATAAGAAGCTCGCATAATACACAGGACATTCACATGAGATTTTCTTTGTTTAATATAAAAGCGACTAGATGCGATAAATTTCAAGTGGATAGTTAAAGCTCAAAGAAATGTTTTGATTATATTTGTATATAATTTTTAACCAACGGATACGAATATTTAATTTAATTTTGTGTTGGTTGGTTTGTGGTAGACGATTTGAATAATCATAAAAGAAATTAAATTATACAATTTATTTTTAAAATAGTGATTTGTTGTGAGAAAGAGGAAAATAAAATTGAATAAACAAGTCATTGCCGTACAATCGATTAAGCTTTTTCAAGGACAGAATGTGACATTGAAGAGTTCGAAACGAAAGGTTGTGCTGAATTTTGCTAGTGTTGTGCTGCAATGCGCTGTTTTATAAATATCTATGATGAAATTTGACATATTAACTCAGTTTTCGGAGTAGAGCTAATCCCCGCAATTTCTAACATAAATACGAACTCCGGTTAAATTGGATCCGTCATTTATAAACTATAACAAAAAAAGTTTTGCTGAATTGTACAAGGATTGTGCTACAATTTGGAGTTTTATGAAGTTCGTTATTCTCATTAGAAAAAATTTGACAAATTAGCTGATTTGTGTTAGTGTTGTGTTTGCAAAGCAGCTGATCTTTAATATTTGTTTTCTCTGATAGACAAAGTAAATCAGTTAAAATTTGTCATTATTCAAATTTTGAAGAAAATTAAACTCCATCATTTATGAAAAATAACATTGTGCTGAACTGAACAAAAAAGATGTGTACTGGGTTCTTGACAACAAATGGTAAAAGTTGCAAAAATGGTCTAACAAGCACATAGCTAACGCAAATTTGCACAACTTTTGTGCAACTTAGCCTGCATGCATGGTTGTTGCAATTTTATTCCATTTCCCTTCCAGGCCAAAATCTGTACTTATGAGTATGTGGTCCATAATATTTGAAGTTATGTCTAGTTTTTACTCCAAAATTTTTAATTAAATAAGCATTGAAAGCTCTTATTAAAATTAAAAGTTTTTATATTAAACCTTCAATTTGATTTGCAAAAATTGTATGCGGAATCGCTTCATTAGTTTACATTATAACCAACAGTTATAAAGTGGTTTGGTTGAAACTTTCTTGCTCATGCACCTATTATCCATCATGTAGTTATATTTTATGCGAAGGCAGACGACTGGTGGTTTAGTATTTTGAGTAATAGCTTTTTGTTAAATCAAAATCCTTTGTCTATATCTATTTATTTTTTTACTAATTAATTCATATTTCTATAAACAAAAATTAAAAAATGTTTGTGATAATTAACCTAGGAAAGGGTGGTGATAATTCGAAATAATGTTTTGCAAAAAATTTCGAAAGTAGGTGTGTAACGACCGGCTTATTTCGATTTCTACTCGAAGACAAGAGTTTGGAATATCTAAAAAATATTACATAATTTGATTTTTTTGCCATTTCGGTTGCGGCGTTATTTCAACTCATACTCTATATTGGGAATCAAAATCAAACACAAAAACAACAAGTCAAAAATTTTTAAACGTCTTCTTATACAGTAATTTAAACATTTTTGTGAAAGCTAGTACCAATAAAAAAACTGCCACATGCACAAACATTATGAAAGCATGTATGAGCTTTCGTTGTTCAATTACGATTGTTCATGCTTTTTTTTTTATTTTCGTGTTATTGATTTTTTTTGTTGTATGATAATTTTGAGATCATGAGGAATTATTGTATTGAACGTAAGGGTGATCAACATATATAAAAAAGAAACAAAAAATAGAAAATTCTAGCTATAAATTTGATCAAATTGTGTGATCGGCTGATTATCATATTTTTGGATATGAATCAAAAAGGATTAGATTTTGGAAGTTTACCGGTCTATAATTGTGTAAAAAATATTGATAAACGAAAAATATAAAAAGATTGTTGTATAAGAAGATTGTTATCAAAGGTTAATTTGAGATGGATAATGAATTTTTGATTCTATTAAAAAAAATTTTTAATAGAAAAGACAATTTATTTGTGCATCAAGAAATGATATTTTTATGTGAACAAAATTTTTGTGAAAAAGATCTAAATTTATAAAATAAAAACTGGATATCAAGTTTAAAGTATTCATTGTTTTTTTTTATGATCAAAGGCCCTCTCCACATTTTTATGCACAGCAACACATCACTTCTTCGTTCCTTACCTCTTTGCCTATAAATTAAATTGGAGTTATGATATGAGGTAAGACGGCAAAATGGGAAGAAAAGAAGAAGTGGTGTGTTGCACTGCATACAAGTGAGAAAAAGTCGTTGTGAAAATCGTTGTTATATAAAATTAATTAATAGAATGCCATTGATTGATTGAACTATGTAGGAATTACAATTAGCTGTTCAATGGTGACAGCGGTTTTCCTAATACGATAAAAAAATGTAATTGTAAACTACGTCTGGACGTTCTCCTTACTAACGCCCTACGTATCTGCTAAAATAAAAGCATATGTAACAAAAGTAGGGAGACCTCTACAGGGTCATACCAAATCATAGGCTCGGTGGCCTTTAGACCTCTTGAACATACCTCTTATTATTGTCGAAATAAAACTCCCAAATTTTATAGTTCCTTTTTAATTTTTATTATAAATTTCTATATGAAATAATGTTTTCTCCTGAAGTACCTTACTATACTTTTTAGATATAAAATTATACTTATTCTATCTTCTGAAAATTTCTTATTATATATATCCAAAAATTCCTCATCACACGTTTCCGTGTACATACATCTTAAACAAGAAATCTTGTTCAAGCTTTATGTTATGAAATATCATCATAACATAATTCTTGAACAATTTTTAAAACAAAAAAAACAAACATCATTGTGAAAACAAAAATTGTTTGCTTTTTTGTTTGTTTACTTCAAAAAATTTATTTTTTAGTTAAAGTAAGTAAACAAAACAAAAAAACAATATTTCCGTAAATCAGCAGTTACAACTTTTATTTTCACAATTTAAATTCCACGATAGGTAAATAAACCTATAAACATAATTTTACATATTTATTTAATTTGCAATCTGTTCATAATTTATTATGATTATTACATAATTAAAGAAAATATGAAAATATTCAACCTTCATAACTGTGTCAAAATATACGTACTTGGACTTAATTTGTAATTCATTTTTGATTAAACATTTATGCGTTCGACTTTGACTTATATGATTTTTAAAAAAGGGTTGAAAATCTTCACATTATCTTGTACAAAGGTTTGACTTAGGAAAATGGATATAAGAGTAAATGGTTCCTCAGATACCATTACATCCGGGACCTTTAGAAGTGAAACAAACTATCAGAAAGTTTGTTTTACTCTCTTTTTACTTAAACTTTTGGAAAAAATTAATCAATAACATTTACAAATTTACAAAATTTTGACTTATCTATATACATATTATGCTACATCACAATTTATAATATTTGAGATTATTTATCAGTATAACAAGCACTATTTCTTATCTTATGTTTTATTATTTTATGTATTTAATCTGAGAAAATTTTATAATATCATCAGCTTAATTCTACTATGAGCCTAATCTACCTTACATTTCTTTTTTAATCTGTTCTTATGAATAAATTTTTCTATATTGCCTATCTTAATTTTTACATTGCAATCCTTAATCTCTAAAACTTCATATGGTCCACTAAATGGTGGATCCAATTTCTTCCTCTCTCCTTGTTTTAACCAGACTTCATCACCTATACTAATATCTAACGGATTTATGACTCTATCGTACGTGTTCTTTCTATTAACCTTTGCCGCAATTAGTAAATCTCTTGCTCTATTATGAGCTTGCTGCAAGCGAAATCTCAGTTCATCAGCGTACTGATCAAAATTATAGATTGGCGCATTATTTACAAATCTTTGATCTGATGGGAGAGTTATTAACTTCCCAAAAACTAACTCATATGGACTATAACCAGTATCAGAATGTGGGGTTATATTATAACAAAACACAAAATATGGAATCCATTCTTCCCAGTTGTAATCATTTGTGAAAGACAACAAGTATTCATTCAACACTCGATGGTTTCTTTCGATAGAACCAAGTGTCTCATGATGATACGGTGTCGAAGTTACATGGGATATTTCAAAGAATGTACACACATTTTTCATTATTTCGTTTACAAATTCTGTACCCAAGTCCGTTTTTAAAGTCTTAAAATTCCCGTACTTTAAAATAAATTTCTCTGTTAGCGCTTTGGCTATGGTTTTCGCCTCTTTGTTCTCGATAGGTATTGCTTCAACATATTTCGTCAAATCACATTGAATAGTCAAAATATACCTATTGCTACCCGTTAATCGCAATGGACCGACAGTGTCCATCGAAATTGTCTCGAAACTCGACGTAGGTGTGTCTGTTATGGTTAATTCTTCTTTTGTATTCCTTATCTGTTTATTCTTGGCACATAATTCACAATTTCTAACATAACTTTTTATCATCTTGCTCATATCCTTCCAAACATATTTCTGTTTCAATTTATTCATGGTTCTTTTGACACCTGAGTGCCCGCCTGTATGTGGTGTGTTATGGTAAATCTCTATCAACTCTTCCATTTTGCCTTTATCCATAATCCTTTGTGGAGCTTCATATAATACTATCTTTAAATCTGTTTCCTTTTTATCTATATTATTTAATTTATACTGCAGTTTATTAAATTCTTCCTTGAATTCAGTGACACCTAAGTGTTTGAATATATTATCGTTCATCTCTAGCGCTAGATAATCTATATTTTTACTTTTCATTCCAAATATAAGTTTCTCCAATACATTCCCTAAGGTGATGCGCGGATTTTCACTGTATATTACTAAAATTCCTTCTTTCATTTTCTTACTTAGTTTTCTTATTTGGAAACCTTGTTTATTATCTTTGTAATCCATACATTTCTTTAAAATCTTCTCACGTGAGTTTATATTTTCAAATGACAATTTTCTCATATTTTTAACTTCTGTTATCGAGGTACAGTTCCATGAATACAGCGTGCACTCCGTTTTCATCTCTGTGGTCTTATCCTCAATCTTCTCCTCCTTTCTTGTCATAGCTCTCGTCTTTACGGCATTTACAATGGAAGTCGGTATCATCGCCTTCAGCGTGTCCGAATTTATCTCTATTCTCGACAATGCATCTGCATCCGTATTAATTTTACCTTGTTTGTAGACTATCTCGAAGTCATAATCAGATAGATCTAGTCTGATTCTTGTTAATTTTGATGATGGGTTCTTATGTGTGAATAAACTCACCAGTGGTCTGTGGTCTGTCACTACCACAAACTTTCTTCCATAGACATACGGTCTAAAGAAATTTATAGCCCAGTGTATACTTAACAACTCCTTCTCTATTATCGGCTTACTCAACTCATGCTTGTTCAATGACCTACTAGCATACGAAATTGGTAGATCTTTCCCTATCTCGCCCTGCGATAATACAGCTCCAAGTGCAAAATTTGATGCATCTGTAGTTATAATAAACTTCTCTTCAAAATTAGGATATCTTAAAATGGGTGGATTGATTAATTTGTTTTTTAGTGTTACAAATGCTTCTTCACATTCTACAGTCCACTCAAATGGTACATCCTTCTTACTCAATCTATTCAGGAGTTTTGCAATCTCTGCGAAATTTGGAATAAATCTTCTGTAATAATTACAGAATGCGGTGAATCTCTTCGTTCCGTCTGCATCTGTTGGAACAGGATAATTCTTGATAACTTCGAATTTCCTTGGATCTGTCCTTATTCCTTCGCTCGTTATCTGATGACCTAGATACGTCACCTCTGTCTTCAGGAAATTACATTTCTTTGGATTCAACTTCAAATTGTACTTCCTCAGCCTTTCAAAAGTCTTAATCAAGTTCGCATTATGATGGTTTATACTGCATCCAAATATTATAATGTCATCCACATAAAGAAATGCCTCGGCTTCTAGACCAGCTAGAGCTATCGATAACATCCGTTGAAAACTATTAGTTGATATTTTCAAACCAAAAGGTAAACTTTTGAATTGAAAATGTCCTTTATTTGTTGAAAATGCTGTCAATGGTCTTGATTCTTTTTCCAGTTCTATTTGGTGAAACGAGCTTGTTAAATCTAAAGTTGAAAAATACTTTGCTCTACCAAGATTATCCAAAATATCATCTAATCTTGTTAAGGGGAATTTGTCATCCATAATCTTTTTGTTCAATTGCCGAAAATCAACAACCAAACGCCACTTCTTTTCCAAAGAATCACTGTGTTTTGGCACAATGAGTAATGGTGAATTAAAAGGACTCGTTGAGCCTTCCACTATGCCATCTTTTACTAATTCATCAACTTGCTTGTTAATTTCCTCTATTTGCGATTGCGGTAGTCTATAATTTTTTATATAAACTGGACTTTTATCTACTGTAGAAATTGTCTGCTTGTAGAAATTGTTAGTTGTTAACTTGTCCCCCGTTAAGTGGAAAATATCTGCATACTGCTCACATATTCTCAAAATCGAATTTCTTGCTGCATCATCTAAGCTGTCTATTTCTAGTTCTTCCAATAACCTCTTATACCTTTCTTCTTTATCTGACTTCATGACGTTTTTCTTCTTGAAAGTGTTGATCACGTAATAGTCACGTAATGGTGTCATCTTTGGTGAAAAATTTTCTACTATTACATCTCTATCTAAGGTATTTACAATTTTTACATGCACAATTCCTTTTGATGGAACTAAGGAATTGGCAATAAATACACCCTCTTGTAGCTCCTCGTTAAGTATCACACTATCCTCAGCAACGCTCATGTCCATAGCTTTAATTATCTGAGTTCGTGCTGGTATCACAAATCTATTATTCTCTGGTAACTTCGTTTTCATTGGAACAAAAATTTCTTTGCCGTTCACATAAATTGACAATGTAAATGTCTCATAGTCAATGATACATAAGTTCCTTTTCAAAAAATCTCTGCCAAGAATTCCGTCCGTGCCTATCGGAAATTCTTCGTTCACCACATGTAATTTCTGAACCACTTCTACATCATCAAAATTTATTCTTACTGTCGTCATCCCTAATGTATGTGACTCCTCTTTCGTTACACCAATAATCTTACACCGTTCATCTATCAGCTCTATATCCCTGCTGATTACATTTTCTTTAATGAGCGAAATATCCGCTCCCGTATCAATCAAAAATGATACCATTTTTCCCGTTATGTTAGTCTTTGTGATTACAAAATTTGATGTGCTACTCCCTATATTAAAAATTTTTAGTGGTTCTTTATTATCATTAAAATCTACTATTCTTGACTCTCTGAGCCTCTCGAAACCACTTCTTCGGAGACTAACTCGTCGTTTCCCGAGCTAACTACATTAATTCTCCTATTTCTATTCTTATTACCACTTGTATTATTGTAACTATTATTACGGTAAGTATCAGACCTTCCTTTATTATTATTATTATTATTATAATTTTTATTGAAATTATTATTATTAAAATTATTATATCCTCTTCTGGGATTAAAATTCCTATTTACTACTTCTCTTTGATGGAAATTATTCCTATTATAATTCTTATTTTTCTGGAACCTAGTTCCATAATTCAGTACCTGGGCTTGGTTTTGGTCATCTATCTCTCTTGCCAACTCAATAGCATCCTTTAAGCTACATGGCCGCGACGCGTTTATCGTTGTTCTCAGTGGCTCATTTAACCCTGACTTAAAAATGTTCAACCCTATCTGGTTGTTTAAGTCTGAGATTATGTCCCTGTTCGTTTCGCCCTTTTCTGCGATTTGAACCGCGTTGAGTTTTGCAATTAAACTTTCTATCTTGTGACCATACTGGTCTGCAGACAAATTCGCTTGTCTGACATTCGATAATTCAGCATGTATCTTTGAAGCTGAAACACGACTTTTAAAAGCAGTTTTAAATAAGGTTGTAAACTCTTCCAAAGAGTTGGGTTTTCTATACGCAGCTAGTGAAATTTTTGCTTTTTCCGATAACTTGGTTTGAAAAATGAAGTCTATTAACTTCGATTTTTCCACCTGGTCCCTCAAAGTATCGTGTAGAAACTTAACTAAGTTTAGAAAATTTTCTACCTCTGTGTTTTTGCCTTCAAACTGAGGAATCAGTTTGTAAGTAGCAACAATATCGAAACTAGACATTTTTGCACTTTCACTAGACTTTATCGAATATTCAGATAATAATTGCTTCACCGATCTGAAGCTTGTAGTGAACCGCTTCTTTAGTTTATCAAATTCGGCACTATCAAGTTCGAGAATTAAAGTCTTGGATAAATCCCCAAATTTATCCCTTAATCCTTCTAAATCTTCAGAGAATTTCTCTAACACATGCGGTGTTACAGTTTTGTCTTCTTTTAAAATTGACTCGATGACACAAACCTCTTTAATCAATTTTTCAGCCCTAATCAATGTATCCATCAAAATTTAAAAATAAATAAAAAAATGTAATTTATCTTTCTCTATATATATTTTGGTCTGTTACAAAAATAAAAAAAAAATTCTTTCTAATCTAACTTATATTTATCTATTTATAATATTGCTAACGCTTTTCATTCTTCAGCATTTTCTTATATCTCCTTACTTCTTTCTTCTGTTGCCTTAACGATCTTATCTTTTGCAAAAATATTTCCCGCTGTGCTCCAGTCGTTACATGTAAGATCCTATAAGCTTCAGCTATGCTCTCGCGAATAGCTGCCTCCGTTCCTCTACGTGGTTTTTTTTGCTTAATCACTACTTCGGTTCTGATTGCTTCCGGTTTTCTGATCCGTCGCTTATACTCTTCTATCGTAATGGGCCGTGGTCCCACTTTCGGGTCCTTCAGTAATTCTGCCAAAGGTATCTTTTGCTGAACCGACATCAGAATATGTTGAATTAATGCTGCTTAGGTGCTTTCGACTCGTCAATCTGCTGCTTTTGTTGAAAATTCTCGTTGGTCCGTTCGCTTTTTAGGTCGCCATAAACTACGTCTGGACGTTCTCCTTACTAACGCCCTACGTATCTGCTAAAATAAAAGCATATGTAACAAAAGTAGGGAGACCTCTACAGGGTCATACCAAATCATAGGCTCGGTGGCCTTTAGACCTCTTGAACATACCTCTTATTATTGTCGAAATAAAACTCCCAAATTTTATAGTTCCTTTTTAATTTTTATTATAAATTTCTATATGAAATAATGTTTTCTCCTGAAGTACCTTACTATACTTTTTAGATATAAAATTATACTTATTCTATCTTCTGAAAATTTCTTATTATATATATCCAAAAATTCCTCATCACACGTTTCCGTGTACATACATCTTAAACAAGAAATCTTGTTCAAGCTTTATGTTATGAAATATCATCATAACATAATTCTTGAACAATTTTTAAAACAAAAAAAACAAACATCATTGTGAAAACAAAAATTGTTTGCTTTTTTGTTTGTTTACTTCAAAAAATTTATTTTTTAGTTAAAGTAAGTAAACAAAACAAAAAAACAATATTTCCGTAAATCAGCAGTTACAACTTTTATTTTCACAATTTAAATTCCACGATAGGTAAATAAACCTATAAACATAATTTTACATATTTATTTAATTTGCAATCTGTTCATAATTTATTATGATTATTACATAATTAAAGAAAATATGAAAATATTCAACCTTCATAACTATGTCAAAATATACGTACTTGGACTTAATTTGTAATTCATTTTTGATTAAACATTTATGCGTTCGACTTTGACTTATATGATTTTTAAAAAAGGGTTGAAAATCTTCACATTATCTTGTACAAAGGTTTGACTTAGGAAAATGGATATAAGAGTAAATGGTTCCTCAGATACCATTACAATTGTATGCGGCTGTAACATTTAAAATATATATGGTACAGGAAAATACCCTGGCCAGAAGATAAGAAAATAGAAGATTGAAAGAAGATTGAAGATTGCAATCACGAGGGATCGGACGATTTGTGTAGAGTTAATTAGAAGACCACTGGAAAGTGATTCAAAACTTTAATCTTAAAACATTATTTACTTGATGAAATTTTTGTTTTTTGTATTATTAATGAGAGATATACTCGTTTCATTTAATTTTTTGTAGAAAAAAAAGCCCGAACTCTACAATTGGATTGGCAATAACTCGAGGAATTCTTAAGGAATTTTCCAAAACATTATGAGAATTTATCACCAATCGAGGGAAATTCTCAATTTATTAATTCATAATTCAATTAATTCATACTTTTATTAAAAAAAATAAATGTGTTACCTTCCCTAGGGGAATTATCAGTGTAATTGAAATGTGATTGGACAAATTCAATATTTCGTTTCATTTCATAGAATTTCATTGGACTAAATTCAAATAAAATCAAAGCAAAACATGTTCAAAAAAGTTTTAATAAAATTTTAGGAAGGGATTAGGGAGGAATCAGAAAACCTGAAATATTGCGGGAATGAGCATGGGTATTCATACTTTGCTGTAAAATCAATTATTTCCAGTGCGCATTGCTTGACTAAATTCTTTTACAGAAACCACTCGAGTATTTCACTGGTGACTTGTGGTCTGGTTTAGTGAATTGGAAAATAAAGATCATTAAGCTGTAGTTTTTTCAAAGCGGTAACACCATTGAAAAAACTAGCTTAATGATTACACTTGGAAAAAAGTACCTTTACTCGTATTTAGTGGCTTCTTTTCGAAGGTTTCAAGTTTGTTACTTATCAATGCTGTGTTGGTCAAAAATGTACTTCTAAAGGATTAATAAGGATTATACGTTATTATGTAACAAAAATAAAAAATCTACTAAATAGGCATTTTCTTTTAAACTCTAAACCACACAATCCTCACAATATTCATACTATAAATCCTACATTCGTTCAGTACTATCAAACAATTTAAGATCGTTTCAAAATACTATCTGATCGTATACGGCATTCCATTGTATCCATAATTCGTATTTTGGTAAATAACGTCACATGTAATTTCCTCCAATTCACTTTATTAGTTGTTATATCTCTGTGTATAATCAATTGTTGTTTTTCTTTCTTTTCCTTCTATGTGAAACGAATATAGTTTTACTTGTTTTAAACAAAAAGCGAAATAAAGTAAATGGATCATGCGCAGAAGCGTTGATGTTGATAGAGTACTTCATATTACGAGTTTTGGCTGTATTTTCATGTATATATACATTATATTCTGAAGTTTCGTTTTTCTCTGTGGGCCTTGTGGTAATTTAATTTTTTTTTCATATTTGTAAGCTCACGGTATGAACCGAATAACGGTTTATAACAATTCTTCACAATTCTTCAATTATAACAATGCTTCACTTTCTTTAAAACTAATAGATTTTATCTAATTTAAAAAATGTTGAATGTCTAATATAACAAATTCATAAGGATCCACCGGACTGCTGAGCAACAAGAAAATATATTGAGGACTTGGTGGCATCAACTCGAATGTTGAAAAAAAGTCAAATTAACCAACTTAAGCAAACACTAAACCTAATTAGAAATACTTTATTTCCTCCTAACCTTAGTTTTTGTAGAAAGTATAAAAATAAGAAATCCAAAATATAGTAAGTCAGTTTGCTTTATTTCAACTACTTATAAGTAAAATTATATAAACAAAATTTAATATATAATCTTTGTGTTTAAATTATAGTAGAGTAAGTAAACTGGTCCTTCGAGCCTGATTGCTATAAATTGTCTATCTGTATATTAAAAATAATGACATATCACCAATATATACATTTCTACAAAAAAAAAACGTGCCACAAACAAGAATTTCAGAAAACCATTTTAAAATATGTTTTTCTCTTAAATCAACTATCTCCAATTTATTATTACATACATAATTATTCCACATTAATAGGAACTAATAGTAGTAGTAACACAACATGAAAACCACCAAATAACGGTAATTGCATATAAATAAATAATATTTAATTAATAATATCAATATCGATTTTACAGTTGTTATATTACTATTTAAACGGATTTTAAATTATTTATAAATTATAAAAATGAGGTTTCTAAAAAGACATAAAAACACTTAAAAGTGAACTTGAACTAAAGTAAAATTTTATAAAAGAAAGAGAACAAACAAAAAAAAAGAAATATTTCAATTTCAACAAACATCCATTTTAGTTTTATTTCTCGTTATTTTCTCAATTTGTATTAGTAGTGAATAGCTTTTATTAAATTTCTTTAATTAAATGAAACTGTTACATCCGGTTTTTGTTTACATTGAAAAATTTAAGTGGGATGAGTAAAATGAGGTTAGGTTTTGGAAAAAAATTTGATTTATTTTTAAATCATTGCAGAACAATGGTATAACTCTAGCTAACCCAAAAAAAAATTTACAATTATCTTACCTACTGTACGATGATTCTTTATTATTATATAACAAACATAACCTTAAAAAGTTCATTTCTCTATTGTCAAACGAAAAAAAAAACAAAGAGAGTGTGATAGGAAATAATATTTCTTAAAACGATAATATATACACACGCATTTTTATTCATTTTTATTCAAGTGAGAGAATAACTATCTAGCTAACTAGCTCACTTTATATGTATAAATAAGTTCTTGAAGATGTGCGATCGCTTTTTTTTTGTAAATAAAATTAAAAACAAAACTGATGTTAAAAAATGACGGTTGTTTTGTTTAGTTCATTCAACTTCTATACCAACAACAAAAATTTAATCCTATCTGCGCAATATTTTTTTTTATTTGATAAATAAAAGCAAAAAATCAATTAAATAAACCAAAATTAATTTTGATAATTAGATAAATGTCAAAATAAAGATTACATATTCATCCGGTAGAATTGCAACAGGTAAATATTTGATTATCAGTATATGGTTATGTGAACGTGGCATTAGAAATAAAATAAAAATTCAATTCTATTGTGTTGATTTTATCATATCTTTGCTATTAAGTGATTGAATAATCATGTTTTGTTGTTGTTACTATTAAACAAAAAAAAAATTTTATTTGATTATTTTGAAATGACCTTGAATATTGATATGTGATTACATGATTAGAAATGGAAGAATTTTTTTTGTTCGTTATATTTTTTTTTTAATAATTGTTTAGAAACGTTTTAAATTTGTTGTGTCTTGTCCGTTTGTGAATGGAGTATATTTTTATGTTTGAATTTATTTGAAATGAGTTTAGGTTTCTGGAATAAGTTATTAAGTAATGTACATATATGATAGTTGTCACGTAGAAGCAGTAAGAACACAAATATTTCGAAACTCGGTAGCAAATAAGGAATTCTACTTCCACGTCAGTGCTACCTGGATAACTATAATAGAATAAGATGTTGTAGTGAAGAGGATACTGAGAGAAATTATACTCGTTTGTTATTAATCTAAGTTCAAGGCAAGCGTCAGATTTTTATGTTAGAGGTGAATAGTACCATCTTGGATTAAAAGTGGTTAAGACGTTTCTGTAAGTACGTAACCCTTTAATGAAAAGAGACGCCACGATGGAATTTCGTTCGTTTTTTTCTTTTGATAAAATGTGTTGTGTCAATACAGCGATACCCATCTCGATACCCATGAGCGAAATTCCTGAGGACTTACAGTATGTAATTCTTTTTCTCTATTGCAAAAGCAAGTAAAAAAAATTGCAGGGGTTTAGGGTGATGATTTTGTAACGCAGGACTCCTGAGTAGTTTGTTCGATTCTGTTCTGTAAATTTTGACATTAAAGATGCGCCCCGCTCTGCCCGACCAGTCACAATAAAAGTAAGTTTTCAAGACATAGGGGATACACTAAACATCAACCATATTTTGGAATCATTTGAAAAAGGTTGGCTAGCCAAAGAAGCACAATTTCCCTGAGTGAAATGCTGCTAAATTGTAACGAAATCGATTCATTTCTAAAGCGAATAACGAATGTTGAAAAATGGGTTAAATATAATAAAACTAATTGTAAACAATCATGACCAAAGGCCGGTAATAAGAAACAAACGCCTCCAAAACCTGAATCGACGTCTAATATAAGGTGATGCTGTGTTTATGATGAGATTGCAAATGAACTGATTATTGTAAGTCGCTAACTCCTGGCCAAACGATAAATTCAATTCTAGCGTTAACAATTAACCAAATTAGCGCCAGCAATGCAAACAAATAACGGCGTGGTCTTCCAATATGACAATGCCAGACCATACACATATTTGATTCGATTGATTTTCAATAAAGAAATATTGCATTCGAAACTTGAACAAAAAACGGTGCATACATTTCATATAACCTAAAATACTAATGCATAAAAGTTGTAATAAAGTTACAAATATTCTAATTAATTTTACCATCAATCAAATTTCCTTCTTATTAAACAAACAAAAAAATATATTAATTTTAAAACTTGTTATACGCCCATAAATTAATTACAACTTAAAATATATTTTTTTTTCATTTGTTTGAAAATGAAATAACAATTTTACCGTTATTTGAATATCATTTGTTTTGTTTTTTATTTTCTAGTTTTGTTTATTTAGTAAACTATGCTCATCGAAATGAAACGGTATTAGTCTTATTTTTTAAATTTTTTTTTATTTAATTGTTTTCAAAATATAATTATACTTTGTAACCTTAGATTTAGTTGAAATTATGTAATTTTTTTGTAATTTGAATAAATGCTATTTGATGTTATTTACGGTTTTTTATCTTTCTAGAATGAATCATTATTCTCTAAACGAAATAAAAACCATTTCATAATTTTTATGTAATATATGGTTACGATAAGTCTAATAATTCAATTATTATTTTTGCTGTAAAAATCTTCCGTAAACTTTTAAACATAGTAAATAACGTGAATAATAAAGATTATCTAATTCACAAAAAAAGAACAATGTGATATCATGTTATTGATTCAAAGAAATTCGATTGATTGATAACAAAAACACACAATTGTTAGTTAAATGTATTTTCATTCAAAGTTCTAAACAGAATTATCGAGAACATATTTTTTTGTACTTGCCAAAAAACGTCATCTTATCTGGTTTATTTATTTGTTACGTAATTATTTTATCTACAAAAAAATAATTGTATGATAAACCACAACAAAACCCATTTCCGTGTATTTGATGAATACACACAATCATACATATGTTTTTATTTTTAAGTATTTTTTTAAGTTTGTTTATATTTTTAAAAATAAATTTACGTGTACTTAACCTAATTTAAAAAAAAAAAATTGCGATGTTTTCTATTTGAAATAGTCATTGTGTTTTCACACAAAAACAAAAAGAGATAGTGAAAATTTGTTTTCTTAGTGAAAATTAAAAAGACAACAAAAAATGTAGAATAAAGTAAAAGTCGTTTGATGAATAAATAGAAAATGTTTCTTTAAGAAAAAAAATCAGTTGATAGAAAAGTATGTGGGTAAATTTGTTTTTAATTGACTTCCGATTAGCTCTGTATAATTGACGAATAAGTGGGTCAAAGTGAAACGGTTCGATTGTTAGTTGTCACAATTTCAAATGATTTACATTGAAACTATCATATCACCCAAAACTTAGCCTTTTCATAACGTCTCTATATAGAAAATGTTTTCATATTGTTGTAGTTGTTGTATCCGTATTGTTACAATGGCGCCCATTTCTATCAACTAAACTATAAACAAATAATTTTAAACTTAATTTTTTCTTAAATTTCATAAAAAAACCAGTCATCCAAAGTTGTTCTATCACTACATTGTCTGTCCATTCACTTATCAACAAGTTTTTAACAATAAAATATAAGCATATCAGACAAAAGAAATTATCAACTAAAGCGCATCATAAAATGCTAAAAAAATTTGTCAACAATCCAATAAAATTTATCAAGTCAACAATAATAAAAGAAATATTTCGGTTTTGTTTTACCTTAAATATTTCTTATTAATACACAATATATAACGGTCAACGAATAACAAATGACGTTAATTCTTATTCCATTTAATTAAAACTTAAGTCGCAATAAACAAATAAAAAAAACCAATTATATGAATTTATAATTAAAGATTATATATTCAATCTATAATTTGTTGAAATCAAAAATTCTAAAAATTCAAAACTCTTATCAGGCAACCCTAATAATATTCTCTTCATGTTATGCAACACAAAATCTTCTATTATATAATTTTTGGTTTGTTTCATATTCACAGATTCTTGATATATCTATTTTTTTTATAAGATGATGATTTTTTATAAATACAAATACACAAAATAAAATACAAAAAATGAAAAGATGATTAAATTTATTTTCTTACGTGTAATATATGCGTGAGTAATAAAAACATTTTAAAAAGAATTTTAGAATAATCTTCAAATAAAAACAAATTTCCGATATATTCACTTACGTGACTAACATCAGATTGTAATGAAATAAAAATGAATAGTAAATATGTGTTTGAATATTAAAATTAAAAACAAAATTAGTTTTTCCAATCAAATAAAATTAATTAATTAAATTTTTATTTGATAAAAATTACTTTGAAATTTATAAATGAATCAACACGACTAAAGCGAAGTTTGTGATAAGAAAGTTGTTTATAAATTTGCTTGAGGTATCAGTAATCAGTAGTCGTTATAAATTAAAGTTCTTTGTTTAATTTTAAGAAAATAAAGATTGAGGTTATTACCCTCAAATATACATACATATATACATTCATGTTTAATGGATCATCGTTGAAAGCAATGTTCTATATCTTTTGGTAAACATGTTTGTTATTTTATTTTCTAAGATGATCCACCTTTTTTTTGGCGATGAATAAAATGGTTAGGATGATCCAACAAATGAAAAATTATTTTATTCAGAGAAATGAATAACAACACCTTGAGTCATATCATATTAAATAATAATATATTATCTCCTTTGTTCATAGAAAAAAAAAGTTTTCTCTTCATTCTTATGTAAAAATCTATCCCTATTCTATTTCTATTTTCAAAAACAAAAAAAAATAATTTTCATTATAAAAATAATATTGACACATTAATTCAAAACAACTTAATTTTTCTCCATTTAAAATAAAATAAAAATCACCATTGGATAATATCCAAAATATAAAATGTTTTCAGCACCTGCTACCATTTGAATTAAAAAAAAATGATATGTCTTATATAACATATTATATAAAAAAAATTAGAACACTTACAACTGTCAAATAATTATTAGTCTTATATAACTTAAAAAATTCTAACGACAATAACGAAAATAAATGAAATCATTATAATTTTAATAATTAAATTAAAATTGTGAAGGTGTAAACAAAAATTACATGATGTCATTCATCATTTTTTACTTTATAACCTAAGTTATTGTCTAATTATGGAAAATGTATATTTATATTCATAGAATCTTAGAACAATTATTTATATTTTATATAACAATGAAGTTAGCTAATTGGATCAAAAAACGAAAACTCCACCCACAACTTTATATAAAAACATTATTAAAATAAATTTAATATCTAAGATGAAGAAAAAAAAATGAAATTAAAATAAAACTTACGCTCACTTTAACGAATTATATAACTAAATTTTATTTTTAATACACAATTTATTTTTTTTACATAATTATATTTTTTTTTTCAGTTTCATTTATAGACTGACTTATTTAATTCAAATATTAATATAGAAAAAAAAATACTGGAGAAAAAAGATTGAGGTTATATTTGCAATAAGGTTTTATAATATTCATGTAATACTTTTTGAATTACAGGTATAGATAGATTACATATAAAATTGAAATATCACGAAAAAACTTTATATTAATTTGGAGTTGTGACTTGATTTCTAAATATGGAATTTTGTTGTTTTTTTTTTTTTGTTTATCAAGAAAAATATGTGAAATGATTCTTCTTTATATGTTTACATATTTTATAAATAAATGTATGTACTTTAGACAGTAACATATGAAGTAGACAAATTAGGAAAACATAAACATGTCAAGTTTAAAACGATAAGCGGAAAACGAAAAGCAGAATTGTTGGAAACATGGTTATGAGACGTTAATCGTAACAGATTGGTAGTTGTTATAACCGAAAATTAAAGAGAATTATGTTTAGTTTTTTATGGTCACTTTTTTATTTTGATTATTGGATTGTGTTCAGTCTTATGTTGTTAGTAATTATATTTTAGTTTGAATTTTCAAATGCCACTCTTTGGATTCATCTTTCACTTTTTAAGAATCTGTGTTTAATCTCAATTTTGGGTGAATAGATCTTTAAGTAATGGGTAACTTAAAGAATTTTACTATACACGAGCTTAAAAGCTACACAAGGTTCTGTCGATATTTATTTACAGTGGTTGTAATGACTAAAAATCTGATCAGTGGACATTTTTTTTAAATTTAAAAACAAACAGTCAACACACTAATCAAACATCATTCCGTAATATCAAACAGCTTAAGACCATTTCGCAAATAATATATGACCGTATACAAAGTTTCACTATGTATAACTAAACTCATCTTTTAGCTTATCTTTCATGCGAACTCAATTAACAGTATATAATAAATTGTTGTTTTATTTTATTTTTATAATAAGAAACAAATATTTTTTTTGTTGAACAGATCTTGCCATCACTAATAGGGTACTTCATTTAGTGATACTTGAACTGAAATTTATTCGAAATATTAATAATTGATTGAATTTTGAAGGACCTTATTGTTATGATTTGATGGTGGTAGACGGTTTGTTTGAATAATTTTTCTCTGTCTGTTTCATTTGTTTTTTACGGCAGATTTTCAACATATGGGATAATTTTTGTTATTGAATTGAATAAGAAAACTAAAGCAAAAGAGATAAATAGAATGGCTTTTTAAATAACTAAGTCGTTGTGTGAAACAATATTAATTTAAATTTAAGTGTAGTTTTTAGCTTTGATTTGGGATATCAGTTACATAAATTGGAATTAATTAAAGTTTGGTTTTATATAAAGTTATAAGAAAATTGTGAGTCAAAATTTATATAAAACATCAGCCTGATTGCGTACGTGACACTGTGAATTTATTTGTGGAAATCTTGGTAATGATAAGAAGAACTTGGAATAAGTTCTTGGAATCAAAAATCAAATCTGTTGCTACTAAATGGGCTATCTAGCTGTTTTTTTTTATTGGACAAGAGGATTCGACGTAGTACATTCAACATTAAATTAAGTTAAATTTTATTTTATATTACTGATAAAATTTCTTTACGATAAGTTTTTCGATCGATTGAAATAAATTTGTTTTTAATAATTTTTTTTTAAAAATTTGTACGATCAAAACTTAAATTGGATCAGTGGCATATTCCTTGATCATTTGACGCACTGTCTTCCTCAATGATTAAAGCTCAGATAAAGAGTTATATGAGGGTTCGTTTTTTTGAGCAAGAACAAATAACATGCCATCATCAAGGAATATTCCATAACTAGGATTGAGCGTACCATAGTTGACTGAATATAGTGCATCAAATAGCACTCTTCAGATATTAACTTGGTCAGCGATATCTCCCTGCTATTGCCAGTGGTATGTGATATCTCACTTGAGATCGTATGCAAATAGCAGCTACTAGAGTACACCAGGTTGTCTCATTTGTAGATCAAATATTAAAAAATTGGCATATCAACAAAAACTGATCGATAATCTAGTGAATTGACAAAACGATAAATTGTTTAGTAAAAGGCAATTATTCTTTTGTCGCATAAAAAGTTGTTGAATTTCGGCGAGAAACAGTTCCATCACTTCCCACGGAAACCACTTACTATTGCTCCGCAGTTGAATTAGTTAATTATTAAATTGACCATCAAACGGTGCAATCGAGAAAAGAAGGCTTGGCATGTTAGTTTTTAGTGCAAAGAAAAGCGATAGGTAGACTTTGTAAATTTAGCGGTTATATCGCCCTAAAATTCCGTCCCTTGCGCTTATATCTGAATTCGTTATTGAAAAGAAATATTTTGAGAAATAAGTTTTGCCCAGTACGAACACGCAAATTTCGTCCAATTTTTCTGGATCTAGCAGGTTGTCTTTTTAATCAAGTAAAAATTGCCCCTTGGCAAACAAGCGAGCTTATTACAAGTTTATGTTCGTTATCGAATGTTTTTCTTTAATCAATTCCACATCGCTATTGTGATAACAATTCTCTTTCACGTCAGAACTGATTGTTAGATTTGAGCGGGTATAATCAAGATATCGTAGTTGACAGGAAATAAACTGAGATTTTGTCAGTTACTCAAATGAGTCTGTAACCTACTGAAATGATGTAAGATAACAAGAAAAAAAAATCGTAAAAATTCTATTTCGCAGGGAGAACTATTTTATTATTGTTGGAAAAATGTTGTTTGAAAATGCAGGCGGCATTGCGCCATAATAAAACAAACTTCAAAAGCTGTTTTGTAAAAGTCAGTTGTAAATTATGGCTCACTTATTTTTAATGGATGTTACCACGATGGCTTTCTTAAATAGAATAGTCAAATCACCATAAAAGCTAGGTTATTTGGCGATTTGTTAAAATTTTTTGGATTATGGGCTTTTTGTGCTATTTAAGTTATATGGCCTTTGAGGCATTTAAAATTTTGAGTCTTTTCCTCCAACATAATAAATATATAAGTAGAACAGATGCCGCAGGTTGGTTTTTAAAATTCAATATCTATCTATATCTAAGGGTTGGTTGGTAATAATTTTGTTTTGATTTGCTAAGTTTGTAAGTTATTGTGTAACCAATTTATTTAATCATATTTTGGATGATTTAAAAAAAAATTGTATCGTTTGTTGACATTTTTTTGTTCCATATTTAATTGTCAAAGTGTCGATCAATGTTATCTGTAATCCGTTTTATGTAAGCTATTTGTTTTGTGTTACTTAGAGTTCTTAAATCTTTTTTGCTCGTTGGTATAGTGCTTAAACTTTGGATCGGATTATTGTTAGTTGGTAGTATTTGATGTTGGTGTAAATGTTGTTATTTAGAATATTTCGTTGCGATTGTAAAACGAAAAACCTCACATCAGAAAGACATACAAATGAATTCACAAAAAAACATGCGTTAGCTGTTGCAAATATATTACTGAACCAACAGGCATACAAGTCATAAAACGACTCAAAGAACAAATCAAAGTAACAACAAAACAAAACCGAAACCAAAATAAAATAAAAATCACGAATTTACTAATATAAAAAACATGTATAATCACGTAAGATCTAAAACTAGATGGATCTTTTGGAGTGATAATATTTTATGATAATACACAATGATAATATTTTAAATGTCAACATCAATACAAAAACTCACATTATGCAGAACCTGATTTTGATGCAAAAAACGGATATGAAATTAGTTTATATAGAAATAAAGAAAAATTTACGCACAAGTTTATATTTTAAAACAAATGGGCGTTATACAGAAATACTACGTTTTGGTAGCACGTTTTAATGTTATAAAGGGATCAAACATCAGTCAAAAATCCTAATGTTTCTTTTTTTCTTTCTAGCTAGGCATTTGCAAAAGGAAAACACAAACACTGTTAGACCATTTATTATTTTTTACCGATGAAAATATAGAATGTGAGGGTAGACTTGATACGTGAATATTATTTGACTTTGATAATTGAATATTATTTCCTACAATATTCTACAATTTTCTTCAATATTCTACAATATTCTGAAATATGTTATTTTATTCATTTTGATCTGAGGTATCTTTAAAACAGACGTTTCGAGCTTATTCGTTTAAAAAACATTCGACAAATTTAAAGATGTCGACCATTGCAGTAGTTTATTTCATATGGGATGTTAAAGAACAATAGTTTAGAGAAACAATTTTAACAACATGGTTTACAATAATCAATTACTGTGTTAAAGTTTCTATTGGACCAACAGGAAGATCATAAATATGAATTTACATAATATAGAAAAAAATTACATATTTTGCAATAGTCTAAAATCGATAATATAATTTTTTACTATCTGCTAATACAATAAACAACCTATACTAAAGCTCCATCTGTTATCAGGTTTAATATATTTTATTTTTGTATTTTTATTACTGTCAATATTGTTAAACTGATAACAAAATTCAATAATATATAAAAACAATATAAACAAACTTAAAATGATAACAAAACAAATGTTTTTATTACTAATATCCATTATTTTTATTTGAAGAATGATGTTACGAATATTCCAACTTATTATTACCAAAACGTTTGATGTTTGTTGTTTTAACTATTTTTATTTTTGTAATTCCATTATGATATAACAAGTAACAACACAAAGTGTAAAAGATAATAATAAAAATATTCTACGTGAAAATTGAATTTATAACTTCAAGATTAATGCGTCAACTTGTGTTATATAAAGTAAATATATAATTTTTTTAGATTGTAATTTGCAATACAAAAATTATGAACATTTTATTTTTAAATGGAGAGAGATATACATAACAAAAGTAAATAGTGATAGGTAAATATTTTGCGATTACATTCATAATCGATTATTAGATTATGTAGGATTTAATGTAATTATATAAGATAAACCTATTATACAATATTTTATTCTGGATCATTTTTTAACAGATATTTTCAACGATTATTATTATATAATGTTGATTAGATAATTGTGATGGAAAATAAATGCATGTTATGAAAAAAATTCGAGGTCAACATTTATAGTTCTTCTTTATTTAATTAAAATCCCATTAAAACTATAACTACAAAAATTCAAAAATAAAACAAATAAATTAATAATTATTTAAAATTAACTTACATAATTAATTAAATATCATGAAGATACTCAAGTAACCCTAATTAAATGAATTGTAATTGTTATGAGTTTGACTGTAAATATCATGATAAACTAAAATACATATATAAATAATAAAGTAATATAGTCATACTATAGTAAACGGAAAGAGAAGAAATAAAAGAAAAAAGGGGAAGGGATTTACATATCTCATTTATTATCAACGAAATTGTCGATATTGCAGAAAATAAGCAAAATATATTTTTAACCGATGTTTATTTGATTTTAAACACTAAATATTTTTATTCTTTTGATTAATAATTGCAGTATTTTATATTTTTACAATCATAATAGTATGTGTAAGCGTAAATGATCAATAACAGCTGTTTTGATTATTAAACTAGTCTTAAATTTAAATGAACTTGAGCATATTGCAAGACATCTAAGAAAATGTTTTATCTGGAAAGGTTTGTAGTATTTTGCTCAATATGAGAGAAAATAAAGCACATGCAACAACTCATCCATAATATACTATTATTTAATGTTACACCAGATAACTGAATTACATAATCTACACATACAACAAAAACATGCGCATATATAAATAATCTACAATTACCAACAACAAAGAAATTATTCTTAATTCTTGATATAAAAAAAAATACACTAAAATCCTTATGATTATGTAAAGAAAATAGCAAAAAAAATTATATACGATTATTATTATAAAGAAAAAAAAAACAGGAGGTGAAAATACTTTGCGTAACTTGCCAACATAAACAATTTATTTAATTTTTTGTTGTTGGTGTTATTGTAAGCATATGTTTCAACTTTGATTGTGTCAAATATTTTGTGGTTTTTTTTTCTTATGTTAATTGAAGATAGTAAGAATTCGCTTAATTATTTTCAAATTGAATGCAAAAATTTTCTTATACATATTTTAAATGTTTAATTAATTCAACATTGTAGATGTAAGAATTATATAATAAATATGTTTATGATAGTCGTTTGTGATTTTAGATTGGGTTATATTTTGTTTAGAATAATGGGCGTAATCCTATGCACAGTCCAATTGTGGATCGTTTAAGTTATCTACCGTTTTTTATTCTGACAGTAAAAGTAACCAGAACTAGCGAAGACCTATGTCATTTTAACTTTTTGCTTTCATCACTTATGATTATCCCACTAATCCCAAAATTGGTGACCTCAGTAACACCCACAGTAAGTAAAAAATTTTCTGTTTCAAAAGCAACCTACCACCCAACAAAATATATTACCACTTAAAGATTTTAGTTTTCATTACATAAAATCACTTTTCATTAAATCCACCGTTTCAGATTTTGTAAGAAAGTAGAAAATTGAAAAGAAAATTGGCTGACACATTTACAGGCTTCATTCTGAAGTGAATTACATCAAATGTGAATAGGTAAATTCGATGTATATTGATCCAATTTAAATTTTAAACCAACTAGAACTTCATAACTCAATCTCAGACACTCAATTACAATAACATACGAATCGTGTCATCAGGATCGTGTTTGTCATGAGGAAATAGATGCCTAATTTTTATTTAGTTTTCTTTAGTGTTTTTTAACTCAAGTATGATATTTTTCTAGGTTATCAACATCTAATCCGTTTACGTTAAATTTTGATTCAAATGATCTTGAAGAGAAAGAATCTGTTAGACTTCTAGAAGTTGAGATTGAAAATAGTGTGAAATGAAATTCACATATTTTTTGCCCAGCGAAGAACGCTGTTCAAAAATTAGGTTTTTTGGGTTCTTATCGGAAGGTTTTTAATAGCGTGCAGCTTCTTTTAATATATAAATCATTTATTTGTTCCTGCATGGAATATTTTTCTCACATATGGGGTGAAGCTAGTGATGTAAAAGTGTTTAATACAATGGTATAATACGCGGTATTATACGTAAAATACCGTATTGTCCAAAACGTTGTAAAATACGTGGTATTTTACTAAAAAAATTATTTTTTATTCTGATGGCGCGCGAAGTAGCAAGTAGCCATTTGACTAAAATTGGTGCGTGGATTATTAAAAGAATTTATAGCTGTGAAAATATGTCTACGATTACATCTATAAGATATAAATGACGACGAGGAAATGAATTTTTTGTACGCCTTGCTACTGTGCGTTTCTAAGTAATGTTTAAATTCATTTGTACTAAGATTGTTCTAATATCAACAGAACACAAACATCAACAATCGATTATAGTTGCTGAGAAACAACCGTTACAGTGAATTTTTTAATGGAGCACATCAAAATTTTGAAACATGGATTTGTCACTCAATTTAATAACTTTGAGTAGTCCCAGATAACATGTAGAACGTGTAGAAAATAATACCAAAAGTAATTATCTCGATTATGTTAAACATGATTAAGACCTCTAAAAGTTTAATTAATGGGAAATGGTAGGGATCCAATCTCAATACAGCAGCATGTAGGTAATGAAGGTGAAATAAATTGAAACTAAGCATCAAGATAGTTTTGATCAGACCATCCACATGAATTAGAGTCAGATGAATATATAGGTCTTCTTAGCATTTATTTAAGGAATATATATAGATAAAAATAACGATAAGATATCCAAATTCAGATATTTAGAAAAAATGAATTAGATGTAATTCAAAATGATGATGGAAGTCATTTTTTGTTGTTATACCATTCACATCCTATAACGGATATTACAATTTTGTACAGAATATACGGTATTTTATTTTGTATAATACAATGTATAATACGCTGTATTATACAAAAAAAATAAAATACGGTATTTTAACATCTCTAGGTGAAGCCTATATAAGTAGTTCGAAATGTCTTGAATCTATACAGTGGAGAGCTGTTAAACTGATTGGTAACTTAAATCTTACTAACGCGCTTGATTCCTTGCAACGTAGAACAGACGTCGCTGATGACGGTATTTTACAAGTATATTATGGATAAACATACGTCTGCGGCGATCAAATCGATTAAGCCTGAAAAAACAAACGTGTTTTTACGGTTCGAGAGACAAAATGTAGAACTGTCGATTTTCAACGAGATTTTTTTAAGAGTCTCTCATCTCTGGAATACCCTACCAGCATGGGTCTTTCCTGATAAGTTTGATACTTAAAACATTAAGATCAACGTTAATAAATTCCTCAAAGAAAATTGATTAATATTCACAAACGCTAGTTTCCTAGTTAGCATAGTATCTGCGGATATTCAGAGACGTTCATCTATAATGGTTAACACTAAACAGGCCTAACATTGAATAAATCAAATCAACATGTTTGGCATTGAATCCCAGCAATTTTATATCCCCATTTTTCCATTCTTCCAATTTATTTTCTTTTACTATACTTTCAGATTGATCAAATAACGACCAGGTCTGAAAACACACAAGGCTACAAGGCCAGCGCTTTAACAACTGTGTGAGCTGGAACCGGGACAAGCGTCTCATGTAGATTGTAAAATTTTTATGATATTCACATATTCAAGAACTGACATTTTCTAGTACAAACCTCCCAAAATGTGTTTATGTTTGTCACTCATCAGTAGATGATCTACTGTAGATCACCATTATTTTGCAGTGTGAGTGGCTTAGAATTATTGTTTATCAGGTAAGATCTCACTTCTGAAGTAAACATCAAACTTTGATATCTCGAAGAAGGTTTTGTCCGACCCAACTCAATTAGCCACCGTTATAGTTTCTTTGTTAACAACGTTGTTACTATTATCCAAAGGAAAACAGAAACACTTAGACTTAGAAAACAGAAACACTTAGTTTTTGCCGATGAAAATATGAAAAGTGCATGTAGACGGTTTTGTTGGAGCTTGTAAATTGAAACCTCTTGCGTTGGATAGTTAATTTTTTGTGTGAATATAGTTAAAATAACATTTTTAAGTTAAAGTAGGTTTGATAAGTTAATGGTATTTTTTACAATTTTTATAGATATTCTACAATTTGCTAAAACATTCTACAATTTTCTAAAATACGTATTCTACATTTTGTTAAAATATTTTAAAATGAGATCAATAATATTATGGATGCTATTTGTAATATAGTAGATAAAATAAGATAATTTCTGCTTTAAATTTTGTGTCTAATGTGAATTTAAAATAAAACTAAATTTTGAAAGTTGAGCAGTTTTATCATCACTGAAATTTTTTTTTAGGATTTACGTGATTGCGGCAACTCATAAGGAAAAAATCTGAATCTAAATAAGAAATAAAACTAAGAAATGATTCCAAGTGAATAAACGATAAGAACGATTTAGGACAGATTCAGAAAAACTTTACCTGACCAACAAGGCGCTTGCAGTCGGTATCAATCAAACAACTACTATTTTAATAATCTATAAAACCAAACGGATTATCTCCTCTCCATAACAAGATCATTAATTCTAACCACTTAAGTATATGGAACTAATTTTATTGTTTTTTCTGGCTAAAAACCATTCAAACAAAACATATATATCTGTAGGTGGGAGGTAAACTACACCAAGTCCAATTTTTTCAAAATACGTTTTTTTATACTGTTAGAATCAGGATTTTGTTCTCTACCGAGAGGTTAATAGCACTGAGTCTTAACTAGTGTAGTTTTCGAGATAGAACAATTTTAAATAGTCCAAGTCCATAGTAAATAGTCCATTTTCAAACAGTTTTTTGGCTTTCCTGTAAAATTTTAAAAATGTGACTTGGTGTAGTTTACCTCCCACCTACAGATATATTATATTATGTTTTCACAGAATTATTTTTTTAGCTAACATATCCAATTGTTTGTACTTATCTATTTTACATTAGTTTAAAATTAATTTAATTACCGTTTAATATTTTATACTAAATTAATTACAATTACTAATCAAGATAAACAGTTGGTATTCATAATCATCAGCGACCACAAAAAACTAACAACTGTCAAAAATACAAATAATTATCTAACCTCAAAAAAATTTTCCTCAATAACCAAAAAAAAAATTGACACATGTTATTTAATAACCTTGGAATAAAAATTCAGACATAACTTTGATTAATTAAAAAAAAATATTGAATAATCAACAGTTATTCATCCGTTCAATTACAAATCAGAAAGTTTTCAGATTTTTTTTGTATATTTAATCTTACATCATCTTCAAGTATAAATTCTTAAAATCTATTATCAATTATGTAAGTGAATAAATCTTATTCTTCTTTTTACTAGGTTTATTGACATTTACATTTTTTTCAATAGAAATAATCCCTTTATACTTTGTTAATCAACTGTGCTTGCTCTTTATGCTCTATAAATCAGTTGTACCACAATGAAAATTTTATTTCAAGAAACTTCGTGAGATAAATTCAGTTACATAACGTTACATTATATTTTTGTTCTGTTACTAAAGTTTTGGTCCTTATAAATTTGGAATTTTATTTCATATAATGTAAAACTTAAAAACAAATTTGTATCGTAACGCCTAATATAATGTTATATAATGCCATTCGAGTTTTTATTTTGTTTCATTTTAGCACTCGAAGTATTGTTTAGTTGTTTATAAACCCTATCGATATAGTAGTCGGACTGCAGTCATCATTTCACTTGCTAAGTTTGCAACTTCCCTACATCAATCAAACAGCATCAGACAATTTCTCACGTGTTATCTAATAATGGGTAATCACTCAAAAAGTTCAAATTTGACTCAGAATTTTAAAGTTTAACAATGTGCCAACTTAAAAAAGGGATGGTTGATTGACTGGTGGGAGTTATTCCTCAAAAACGAGTTGCAATTACTCCTCCGAGATCAATGATTTCAAGTCAGCGAAACAACAGTTTCACTCTCACGTTTATTAACAACAATACTATTTTAATAATATAAAATTGTTGCAGCAACAGTTTTGTTACATTGCAACAGAGTTTTGTGCCTCGTGGTCTGACTCCCACAATGAATTATTGGATATATAAAGTAGCGAAATAAATTTTCAAAAAATCAGTTTTCGCTCCTTCAGAAAAATTATATTGTATAACATTTACCCCACTCAACCCAACAAAAATGGTATCAATAAATCCCATGTTTTCTAGTGACTTGAACATTTAGCTTTCATCCAGAATCTTTAAACGAGGCTGTGCTTTAGTTTTTTTTACATGTTTATTTCATTGCTAGCTATCAAGTCCTGCATCTTTAATAATCCCATGTTGTCTAGCAACTAGAATATCATGTTTTCATTCAAGAATGTTGTTAACTAAATACATAAACTTTTGATAGCTAAACAAATAATATGGTCTTCCAATTTATTAACTATGATCAGTTATTATTTATGAGTATATTTTCTTGACGTAGTGAATTTTCTTAAGGTTTTATTTAATTTCCAGGAAATTTAGAATATTAGTTATAATACTTTTTTAACTGTTAAAAAAGAAGAATTTATAATTAAAAACCTATTTTCAAACAAAAACAATTATCTTACCTTTCTCTAAGCTTTGATTACAGCATCTTAATGCATCATCCAATGAATTTGTATCCAAATATCCTAATATCTCATCATTAATCTCATTAACTTTAATTTCACTGGGCCACCATTTTTCAATTAATTTCTTTACTAAAATATCTTGTTCAAAATTTTGTCCCGTAAATTTAACACCACAATCTGGACATTGTATTTTTGTACAAATACACTGACGGCAAAATGTATGTCCACAAGTTGTTGTTATTGGTTGCACTAATATTTGATGACATATTGAACACAATAAAGGATCATAAATTTCATTAACTGAACTATTATTACTTGAATCCAAATTCCTTCGTGTTGAGGATAGTTTCACAATGTTCTCCAACAACGAATAGGTAAGAATTTTCAATTGATCACTTGTTAAATGATATGTTATTGAGCTACAAATATGTGAATATACATCGAATGCATCTTTTATTCGACCAACACGACACAATGATTCACCATATAATAAATAATATTCACTTTTCGGTGGATAACGTAACTCATTGAATCCCCGTTCAAATAATTCATTAGCTAATATATAGTTATAACTGTTAAATGCTGTTTTAGCTGATTCTAATAAATTTATTGATTCCATTGTTATATAAAATTTTAAATTATTATTTAACCTAAATATTTTTCACACTGAACTGATTTTTTAAAACAAAATAAAAACAAAAACCGAGGCTAAATTTTGTTGTCTTGGAGACAGCAATCTTCTTCACAATCTACTTTTTTTTAAATATTTTTTTATGTTTTTCTAATTATTGAAATTCTAATTAATATTTTTAAGAAAAACTATGCTAAACATGTAATTATATATATGTACATATATGCATATATATTATGCATACATAATTCAATATTTTTTTTATGTTAAGTAATAATTCAGAGCATGTTATGCAAGCGTGTGTCGTTTAATTTTTATATAAATTTTTACATAAACACATACACAAACATATTAGTTTAATAATAATAAAAACACACACTAAAAATATTAAACACACTTTTAATTTTTTTTTATATTTAAGAATAGAAAAAAAAACTCAGATGTATTTATGTTTGTAACGCACCCGCATGTAATTTTTATGCATAATATTATTATGTTATGACAACAAATTTTTTTATGTTTCACTTATTTTTAATTTATTCTTTAATTCACGTTTTTTCTTAATAAATATTTATTAATAATTCACTTTTGTTACAAATAAAATTGACAATGGAAAATGATTTAAATTTATATATTATTTGATTAAAATAATTTTATTGTTGAATAACACAAAAAAAAAATTATGTAACAACAATGAATACGTAAGTTTTATTACACATATAGATATAAATATTTCTTAAATCACTTTTGTTTTATCCATAGTAAAAATTATATACCATATTTGGGATAATATAAAACTAGGTAATAGTAATTCCTTTTTTTAATTTGGCCTTCTAATTATATCCTTTTTTTTATTTATTACATAACGGTAACTCTTAATTTATAACACACTAAAATAAACTATATTACACAATAATTTTAATTTATATCAATATATTATAATATTATCACGAAACGCGCATCTGTGAGAACAAAACTTAATTTAATTTTTTATTTAAGTAAAAAAAAAAGTACTGTTATAAAACAAAAATATTTTGTTATGTGACTGTTTTTTAATTTTTAACTGTAACTTTCACGTCGTCACAGTACAAGAGTAACTCACGAAGTAAATTTGTTAAATAATTTTCTTTATGAACCGAAGAAGTTGAAAATAAAAATATAAAGAGAGAAAAATAGATATGGAAGAGAATGAAATAACGTAATAAAAACAACAAAAAACATTCGTTTTTTGTTTTTTAAAAATTGTATAACAGAGTAGAGATAGTTATATGCATTTTTTGTATGAAATAAAAGAGATAAAAACACTTTTTTTATTTGTTAACAGTGTAATAGAATTATTTATTTTGTGTATATGTAGATAAAAATATTGTTTGTACCTCGTGTTGTCTCGTCTGCGCATATATTTTGTTTTTGCATGCTAGTAAATTGTGAGTGAATTATTGTGAACTGTTATAATTATGTGTAGATGTGTGTGATACAAAACAAAGAATAAGATAAGAATGTATTGTTGTTTTTAAAGATTGTGTGTGAAAAGTTTGCCAAGAAACGCAATTGAGCAAAAATTATAGTGACAATAAAAGCTATTATGTTATAACATTTTTTTGTTTTGTAAAGATGGTCAAGAGGTTGCGTATAACGCCGGTTGCGTTAGCAAATAGCAATGAGCTGTTATTGATGATTGAATTAACGAATAAAAGTTGAAACATAATTCATAACAGAAAACATCTTCTATATAACACGAGAAGAAATTATGACCAACAAATCTTGGGGACTTCAGTGTACAGGTTGAGTTGGATGGAAGTTGGAGTTGAGTTGGGTGTAATAATTTCTACATGTTTTGGAATTAAATGGAATATTTTCGATGAAATTTGAAACTGTTCCAAAATTCTGCCACTCGGGATTTTTTTTGGATTGAATAATAGGTTTCAACTGGCTATGTCAAGTTTAGGAGAAAAACAATCCGGCTCGTAGGACCATAAAATAAATGTTTTTAAACAAAAGCCTCTCCTATCAATCCGTGGAGTAAATAAATATAAATCTTTTAAGAATTCATTAAATAAATACAACACAACACAGCGGGAGCCCTATATTATGTAATACAATTTTTTCAACAAAATTCTATTCATAACAAAATCCTACATTATAAAATTTACAAAAAAAAAATAACAAAACCTTCTTATAACTATATTTAAATCCTTTTCTATTTATAAAAATAAAAATTCAATCAAAATAAAATCATGGAAATTTTTTTTTATTTCTAAGAAAAGAATTTTTTACACACCGAAATGACGTACAAGAAATAAGAGGAAAAAATTAATTTTTCCTTTTGATACAACCAATAAAAAAAACAAACTGAAAAACAAAAGATATATTAAGAATTTTTTTTATTGAAAGTAAAAATAAAATTTTTATAGAATTAAAAAAAATAGTCATTATAATTAAATAATGAAATAAAAAATGAAATTTAAAGGAAATTTGTTTGTTTTTTTTATTAAACAATTATTATGTTTTCTTGCTTGTTGCAATTAACAAGTCGAAACATAAAAGATTTTATTTATTTTGTTTTTATCAAGTTAGCTAAAAAGTGATCGTTAGCATGGCATCAAATCTTTAAATAGTTTACTTTTATTACATTTACTTTATAAATAATTTGCAGTAGCATTTCCCTCCCCCCCTCCATCCTTTTTTGTTTTTTTATAGAAATAATTACTTATGAATTTTACCCTTTTTGACATTATAAATAAAAATATGAAGAAAATATTGTATAATTATAGAACATTTATTTTAATTAAAGAAATTTGATTAAGAAAATATATATTTTTTGTTTGACGAATATTTTATAGAAAGGGAGGAAATTTCATAAACATTAAAAACAGGTTGATAAGTATGACGTAATTAGATTTTTTACCGGTTGGTTTCTTTTATGTATATTTAGATATCTTAATTGAAAATAGATTGAGATTGTGATATAAATAGGAAAGTAAATGAAGGACTATGGGAGGTTATGATTATGTAAGGTTGTGATAATCATCGTTAGTTTGATTATGTTTTAGTGTTTATTATGTACTATAGATAGAATGGTTTGGTAATAATTTATTGTTTGGAAATTTCTATGATATCTATGACGTAGAAGCCGAACATTTTATTTGAAGTTGTTGCTATTATATCAATAGATTAATTCAAAGACTTGCGAGATTTATATATAAACGGATAGTAAACGGCCTACATACACATATGTAGGTAAGCTGCAAATACTCGAATAAGCAGTCTTGTAATGAAGAACGGATATATCCGTTGAGTTGGTCGCGCACCTAGTGAGGTTTTATACCCGTAATTAGCTTTAGCTTGTGGGTCAGAGAGATTTAATGTAATACCCCAGCACAAATTAAACAGTGTGCGCGTGTCAAGCGACAATACCGGATTAAAAAAAATAAAAGAAGGAGAAAAGAGATTATGGCCGAAGAAGCCGCGACCGTCACGTTCACCCCCTTAATCTACGTCACTCTCACGCACACGCACCACCCATACTCACGCTCACACACACACCCACACGCATACACACATACTCATATACACACATACACATATGCATAAACACACGCCTACACATTCATGCAAATAAATATATATACCAAGGTACTCACCCCATATCTAGCCTGGATCCCCCAATCTCCACTCCTTAACACATGGTCTTGCCTAGCCCTTCCTAAAATACTTGGCAGTCAATAATATTCTTATGATTCAAAATATCGTTTTCAGTATGGATAGTAAGATTATTGCCATTCCTATTGCTACTAATATGAGGGTAATTTGAAATTTTGGAAACCTCATAAAATAATATTATTAAGATTATTAATGTAATCCTCTCTGGCTGTAGTTTGATAATCAAATTTTGTCAGACGGTTTTAAATGCTGATGATGTACCGCTGATTGTTCACCACCCGGTATCAGAGAATGAAGCGGATAAATAAATGATTTATAAATGTAATTTGTTTGAATATAAATTGACGATATATGAATGCAAGTGGGTAACCTATTAAAATAGTTAAAAGTTAACGTAATGATGGTTCAGAAGCCCCTAAAAGTGATGCCAATATACCAACATAACCTAAGTCTGCTGACGACATTTCTCAATATTGTGTAAAGCCATTGGGCTTTATTATAAAAATAAAATAGATGCTTTATCTAATT
Organism: Diogma glabrata; assembly: GCA_963693315.1. Taxonomy (NCBI): domain Eukaryota; kingdom Metazoa; phylum Arthropoda; class Insecta; order Diptera; family Cylindrotomidae; genus Diogma; species Diogma glabrata. Next base: position 370,198,997 of record OY856186.1, read on the forward strand.
ATCCAAGGGAGTACTTTAAATTTTCTTGAATGATTCAGAAATGTACGGACAAAACTATTGATTGAAAAAAGGTTTTTGAAAAATGCCAAGTAGTCATATTATAAGTAAGATAATGGAAAAGTGTGGTGATTAAGCAGGAATGTAGCTTTGACTGTTAGAAGGCCGTAACCCTGAACTACCAAAGTCAACATTCATTTCAATCCACCGAGAACCTGAATTTGTTCTGGAGTGCATGTAGATCTTCTCATAAATGCTACCGGTCAGATATCCGTCAAATTGTGGGCATTACAATTGTTTTTTTATTTATAACTAAAATAATCAATTAATGATAATAACAATTGTTCCTTGTTTGTATTTGTTAATTTTTTAATTTTTTAATAAAAACATTTGTATTAACAGAAACATTTTAAGTTTAATTTTTCAATTGAGTTTTCACTTTTGAAACAATCACTTTTTACACTGAAAAAGAATTTTTAATTAAATTATTTATTAAATTTTTTAATTTAATTAATGAAACGCGGCTTGATCAAAATTTTAATGATAAATTGTCAAATTTTGCGAATGAAAATTTTTCTTTCTACTTACATTTTATGAAAAAACAAAATGGAAAAAAACGTGAATTCAAAAAACAAGAAATTCATTTTCTTGATATGCACAAATATGAAATCAAAGGATGACAACTGAACAATTAAGAGAATGCGCGTAGGGGGATTCACGTATTTATAGATTTTTAATAACATCGAAAAGATCGATTTTTCATCGTTGCGGCTGGTCTCATGTATCTCCATAACAGTCTCCTACCAAAAGCACAACACAATCAAATACAAGAGCGTCTGTCCTACAGTACCCGGCTTACTGGTCAGCGCGATTTTTTTCATGCTAGAAACGCCTGTTTAATTTCCACTGGCAGTAGGTTTAAAATGTTAAGAGAAAAAATCCTCCGAAAATAAACAACATGGAGAGTATTTTAGGATCAAATATTACAGTACTGGGAACAGGAACCCCAGTACCAGCAGTTGTAGGGAGTGAGCAAGCAGGCTTCCAGTCGTCGAAACTCAGCGACTGCAATGATACAGTGATGATAAACTTGGCCGCTATACCAGCTACTACTACAAGGGATAAACTGAAGAAGCCAAATCTGGCATTTAGCAGCAACAGATTGATGTCAAGATCACCATTAAAAAGAAACGTTAGCTTGAGCGACAGTCCATATACATCGGCTGGATTGCAAGCAAAAAATGATAAATTGGTGCCAAAATGGCCTACTGTTCCAGCTACTACGAGAAGCGCAAACCTCAGTAGATCACACTTAAACGTCACGGCGAAGGGAGTTAATCCAAAACAACCAGCGACCAACCCTGTGATACAAGTAGGATGTACACAGAGTATCAATAATTTCATAGAAACCTTATTGGTGTTTGTTCTAAAATTCATAAGCTTCAAAAAATGATGTTGAACACACGTTCTAACGTTTAGGAACGTTCTTCACGACATTAAAGTGTTGCTCATATCTGCTTTGAATGACCTCACTTAGTGCCAGGCTTAACCAACCTTAAAAACACATGTCGATGAAACTGCAAAAAGACGCCGAAGTGGAAATGGTGAGGACATGAGAGTACTGCCTTCGCCACAAAAAAGTAAACGGCCAACAGGATCTTGAAAGAACATAGATCAAGATCCAAGAAGAAAGTGATCCAACCGAAAGAAACGCAGTTTGAGTCTAAGAACCTAAACGTACTCCTCGAGAAGACGTAAAAGGAAAGAAATGCGTCCTGTTGAGTCTACGCGAAGCAAACCATGCAAACCTCGGGAAAGAGCAAAACGGTCGGATGCTATAATTATATCTAGGTCTGATGAAAAATGTTTTGCGTAAATGCTTAAAGAGATGAAAGCAAATGAGGAACTTAAAGAGCTCGGGGATTGTGTCCTAAGATTAGGAAGATAGCAAAAGGTGAAATGCTTCTTTCAGCTTCCAGAGACTCAGCGGTTGGTGTGTCAAGAAATTTTTATAGATTGTCGTGATTTATACGAGGTAACAACGAAGGACGATATCTACATTCCATTCCGGACCCAATTTCCTAGAAGTCTCCCTGAACGATCAGCATATACGCTTGTTGCGTCTGGGCACATTCGAATTGGATGGGAAGTATGCAGACTGCGCGAGCAAATCACTCCAAAATGCTGTTTCAGATGCCTTGATTACGGTCATGTAGCAAGGCACCGTATGTTTTAGATGCTGAGGGATTGGCCATAAACCAAAAGACTGGCAAAAGCCCCCAAAATGTGCTTTTTGCCTGCCGGGAATCCCAGAAAGTAATGATCATTCTATAGGAGGCAGTAGGTGTGTAGGCTACGAAAAGCCCTGAAGCTGGCTTCTTCCAGATAAATCTTAGCAGCTGCGAGGTGGCACAGTAAGAGACCAGAAAGTGAACGTGGCATTGATTTGCGAATAATATAGAACCCCTGTTGCCTTTGGGAATTTGGTTGAAGACTGGACGAGCAAAGCTGCTATCTGGACCTGCAATGCTCTTCATTTTGAACGCAGATCTAGTCATCAGCATGAGGGTTTTGTCATTTCTAAGATCAATGGTGTCCACTTCTACAGCTGCTCCATTCCTTCTAGCACTTCACTGGACGTATTCAAAGAGACACTTGACCGATCGAATAGCAGACGTCAGTGGTCAGTCATCCACTATAATTTCGGGATATTTTAACGCGTGAGCCGTTGAATGGGGAAGTAAACGTACTAACCCTAGAGGTAGGGCATTACTTGAGGCATTTGCCAGACTTGATCTGGTACTGCACAACCATGGTATCAGGAGGAAGACATTTAATAAAGGAGAAGCAGGCTAAATTATCGATATCACTTTTGCAAGAGGGATACTCTCGAGAGTAGCACAATGGAAGGTGTTTGACTTGTATACGGATAGTGATTATCGTGCTATTATATTTGAAACGCAACCACCACAGCGATTTGACAGGCGCCAAGTCAAGCAGAAGGCAGGGTAAAATGGGTGGGAAATCTAACAGTAGGACACAAAAATGCAGGACTACATGGTTGAATGCATACCAATACTGGAGAGTGGTGTTAAGATATGAGAAAAATTTACTGCAAGATATCTTAAAAGCACCTGTGATGCATCTCTTTCACGTAAAAGCAACGGTGATGGACGGTACCCAGTATCCTGGTGGACTGAAAATATTACCCGTTTGACGAACAAGTGTCTCAAACTCCGGCGGAAATATACATCGAGGAGAAATCAAAAACACTATGAGCAGTTCCAAAGTGATATCCGAGAACAGCGAAAAGAATTGCGGCAAACAATTGAAGAACCCTCCTCCTACCACTGCCCACAATGTATGCTGTACACAATTGGAAAGATTTTTTAGAGAACAATTGGTTCTCGACTAGAGCAACATGCTGAAGGCGCACAACTTGACCGACAGTTTGGTTTCAGAGAGAAACGCTCTACCCTTGATGCAATCTCTGCAGTATGTGCTTTGAGTGGTAAAAGATGGTTAGAGGGTAAGAAACATTATAGTGCTGTTGTCACCATGGATGTAAAAAAATACCTTTAACTCTGCCAACTTGAACCAAGTCCTGAGAACCCTAGACGAACTGAACGTACTTGACTATCTGTAACGGATAATAGTCAGTTACTTAATGGGAAGAACTTTGGTCCATGATACCGAAGCAGGTCCTAAGAAGTTAAATATAACAGTAGGAGTACCCAAGGATCGGTCCTTGTACGATGGTGTCCTCGGTGTACGTGTGCCGGAGCAAATAACGATTATCTGCTATACAGATCACGTTGCCATAGTTGTTGTAGTCAAAAACCTCACGGACAACACTTGCAACTGTAACCAGACCAAAACCAGTTGGAGCATGGACAATAAAGGACTAGAGTTGGCCGATCACAAAACGAAAGTCGTACTAATAAGTAACCTAAAAGTGGGGGAAAGCATTGATAGCCAGGTTGGTAAACAGATCATAACATCTGGCCAGCACCTGAAGTATCTTGGAGTCGTTCTAGACCACGGACTCAAATTTAAAGACCACATGATGTACGCCAAAGGCCTGATGTATAAAGCCAAACGAGTGGGGCCGCTCTTGCTAGGATTATGTAAAGATTATGTTGACCTGTTGGCTTATGTTAGACCTATCAAAACTGTCTATAGACTGATATCATTGTGCATATGCTATGCTTTCCGCATGGTGTCTGATGAGGCTGTAATTGTTATTGCGAGTAGGCTGCCGATCGATATTGCAGCAAAAGAGGTCGCATAGAATGGCAAGAAAAATGGGAAGCTTCCACCAACGAACGATGGACCTTTGTAATGATCCCAGATGATCTCAGGCCATGGATACTCATATTCATGAGTACTAATACAAGTACTCATGAGTACTAATACAAGTACGAGTATAAGCATGTAACGGACCCAAACTGTCTCTACTGTGAGGGAAAGGCCGAAAACACAGAGCACGCACACGCTAATCGTATGCGGAAGGCTTGCAAACGCTAAAAGACTTTTTGAGCAGCATATGGGAGCAGCAATTACTCCGCATAGCATTTTGCAATTTATGCTGAGCTCAAAAGAAAACTGGGACATAGTGAATAAGATCATCACAAGTATGATGGAACGACTGCGACAAAAACGAACGAAGAGAAGCAATATTCAATACAACGCGGCAAAACCACGAAAACACAACATTATTATAATCGAGAGAGCACTACACTCAACCCCTGCCCTGCAAAGGAATGCCTTAATAATTGGTGGTACCGCAGGGATACAATAGGATCACGAGCAAGGGATATGTTTTTGCCCGGTAAGAAAAACAAAAAAACACCCATTCACACATACACACAATAATATAAGGAAGTTAGAGATGCCAAAACGAGCCTCATTATCATTCAATGTTTGGGCTTTATCGTGCGAAAAACAGTGCGTGTAAACAAAATATGTAAAATGAATTATATTAATGCTAAGATGATAATGATGTAAACTTTAGAATCACCTTGTTTAGTTGTTGTATTAATTAACTTGTTTTGTAATTTATTATTGTACAGTTACCTTACTTTTATTATGTCCGTACCATTATCATCATTTGATATTATATTGTTAGTTAGTCGTTTGTAGGCAGTCAATATTAAAACATTAAAATTATAAAGTTGTACCATATTAAATTATTATTTTATTTATCAAAACTTAAAGTTAGTTTCAAAGAAATTAAGATTTGGCGACGAAAAAAGAACCCAAGTTATAAAAAATATTGTGAAATTGTGATAAAGTGCAATGGAAGCTTTCAAAGAAATTATGGTACAACAACAGCAATTTATGCAAGCAATGATAACGGAACAAAGGCAATGGTTTGAACGAAACAAAACAAGTGTTACTAGTGATCACGTGTCTTCAATTCCATGTTTTCACAAATTTGATAAAGAAATGCACAACTGGTCCACATATTTAATACAAATGCAGCAGCATTTTGAGGCATATAAAGTTTCTTTGGATGCTCAAAAGAGAGCTTGTTTTTTACCTTGGATTGGTGATACTACTTTTGAGTTACTTCAAAATCTATTTGGAACAGAAAGTCTGGTGAGTAAAACTTTTAAAGAATTAACCACTAAATTAACCGAGCATTTTACCTTAAAAACACATGTACTTGCTGCTCGATGTGCTTTCAAAAATACCGCTATGAAACCGGGACAGAGTTATTCTGAGTGGGTAGCGAAACTTCGAGGTGTTGCTCGTAGTTGTTTGTTTGTTTGCCAAAAGAAAGGATGTGGTGAGTCATATGTTGATTTTGAAATTCGAGATCGTATTGCAATCACTTCACCACATGAGCATGTGCGTTTTCAGGCACTACAAAAAACAAATCCAACTCTAGAGGAAGTCATGGAAATCGCCGACGCTTATGAATCGACGAAAAAATCATATGAAACTATTAAAGCCGAGAATTCCAGTTCGGAAGTTCATCAAATTCAACCAAAGGAAATAATTGTTAAAAAATCTTCACTACATCAATTTGGTAATCACAGAAGTAGTAGTCGAACGCGTCACAACAACTTTTTAAATCGTGGATCATCTTATTCAAGTAAGCCAAACTTTAATAATTATAACACTAATAATTATAATAAACCAAGAAAATCGTGCCCTGGTTGCGGTTTCAGTCATGCACGTCGTGATTGTTTTCACATTAAATCTGTATGTAAAAGCTGTAACAGATCAGGTCATATATCTACTGTTTGTTTATCGTTCTTATCGAGACAAAATTGTTCTAGAGGTCAAAGTAAAAGTAAAAGCCCCAGTAGAAAGTTGCAACGGGATTTCTCAATAAATTCTGTTAACACATCAACATTTGAAGATGTTAATATAATAGAAAGTATAAGTACAGTTAATTTAAATGAAATAAATATTAATAATAATAAAATTATGGTGAATTTAAATATAAATGATACAGATATGTCATTTCAATTGGATACTGGAGCATCGTGTTCAATAGTAGGGTTATGTGGTTATGATAAAATAGGGTCACCGACGGTTAAACCAAGCAACAAAGTATTAAAAGCTTATGGTGGTCATACCATTCCATTGAAAGGGGTATCTATGGTTAAGGTAAAGTGGGATGAAAGTATTATGCAGCTTCCACTTATGATAGTAAATAGTCAAATAGCATCAAATATTTTAGGTATGGATTGGCTTAAAAATTTTAATATTAAATTAAATTTTTCTTTAAACTCAAAAGATTATGAGAGTAATGTGAACAATATTAAAGTAAATTCAAGATTTTTTTTTTTATTAAGAGTTTAGCAATGGATCTAACCATTATGTAGTTTAGAATTCTAAGACACTAGAAATGCATGTATTCAATTGAATAGAATGAAAAATTGCTTTGAAAAGTGAAAGATCCGTAACAAAAGTTTTATCTCAATTCCGGTCGGTTCGGGGAATCGAACCGGCGTCCCTCTGATCAAAGTTTATATGGTTAACCATTTAACCAACTCGACCAGCGACGAGATCTCGTCCGAACCGACCGGAATTGAGATAAAACTTTTGTTACGGATCTTTCACTTTTCAAAGCAATTTTTCATTCTATTCAATTGAATACATTCATTTCTAGTGTCTTAGAATTCAATATTAAAGTAGTTAGTGATAAACTAAGTTCACAGGCTAGTGATTTATGTTCGGAATTTTCATCTTTTGGTGGTTGCTGTAATTCATTTGAAGCTGAAATTATTTTGAAGTCAGATGCTCAACCAAAATTTTTTAAGGCTCGGAGTCTGCCTTTTGCTCAAATCTCTGGAGTACGTGAAGAAATAGACAGACAAGTTGCTGATGGTCTTTTGAAACCAGCAAAATTTAGTAGATGGTCCGCACCTATAGTCGTTGTTACTAAAAGCAATGGAAAATTTAGAATATGTGGAGACTTTAAGGTCAAGATCCGTCAAGATCTGTCTTTTTACTGTCGTGTTTGCTCAATAATCTAAAAGAACCAACGAAGAGTCGTTACAGTGGTGTCAGAAGTGGGATTATTGAAACAATGGTCAAAACAGTAAATATTAGTGATCTCAGCCAGACCCAGCTGAAGGACGAGTTGAAGAAAAGGAATGCTCTAATCCATGGAACGAAGGCAGAACTTGCATTTCGGCTGCGTAAAGTTTTAGAAGAAGCAGGCCAAAACACAGAGGTCATAGAAGTAGAGCCGGAGGAAGCTCCGGTTCAGAATGCCCCAGTAATTGATCCGATGATGGTGTTGATGAAAGAAATGATGGCACAACAACAACAACAAAAAGTAGAGCAACAACAACAACTTGCTGATATGATGGCCCGACAAGAAAAACTGGCAGCGGAACAAAAAGTAGATCAACAACAACAACTTGCTGATATGATGGCCAAACAAGGAAACGAGCAACGACAACAGTTTGCTGATATGATGGCAAAGCAAGAAAGTCTACGTGAAGTAATCGAGTCACGTATATCCAGTGCAGAGGTCAAAATCAACAACATGGAAAGGGAGCTGCGGAAAGTTACCGAAGAACATGAAGAGAAATTACGCAAACTTTCAAGTGAACTCCGCCAAGAAATAGCACAAGGGAAGCCACGTACTGAGATATGTAAACACAGAAATAGTGCTAAACGCCACCAACGACAATGCTGAGGTCCGTGTTATTAGTGATGGACCAACTGAGATCCCGGCAAAATCTGAGAAAATCATATGGACTAAGCTACTAGATAAAAGTGACCAAAATTCACCTGTGATGATTGAGCCAGCTAACAACGACTTTGGGGGAAACATTATGATTGGCCGAACGCTAGTTGCAACAAAAGAGGGAGTAGTTCCAGTGCAACTGATTAACTTCTCAAATAAACGAGTGGTCATCAATCATGGAGAAGAAATCGCCAAATGCAGCACCATAAAAGAGATAATCAGCTGTGAAGAAGAGCAAAAGGTCTTCATGCAGAGAAACAATCCCGCGTTAGTAGCAATACTTCAAGATCTTAGTAAAAGAATGAATCCAGCCGAATTCAAAGAAATCAAGAGGGTATTAACGAAGATGAGCAGTGTTTTCTCTACTGGAGATGAAGATGTTGGAAGAACAAACATCGTGCGACATAGGATCAACACTGGAAACGCTCATCCTATCAGACAGCCTCCTAGAAGACTACCACTGGCTAAACACGAGGAAGTGCAAGGAATGCTGGACAAAATGAAAAGTGATGGAGTCATCAGGCCATCTAAGAGTCCATGGAGCTCACCAGTGGTGCTAGTTAGAAAAAAAGATGGGTCAGCTCGTTTTTGTGTAGACTATCGAAGGCTCAATGAGGTAACCATTAAGGACAGCTATCCACTGCCACGAATTGATGACACACTGGATACACTATCAGGGGCCAAATGGTACAGCACATTAGATCTGAAGAGTGGCTACTGGCAAGTTGAAATGCATCCAGAAGATCGACGAAAGACAGCATTTTCTACTGGCAATGGGTTGTGGGAGTTCAATGTGATGCCGTTTGGTCTATGCAATGCCCCAGCAACATTTGAACGTCTAATGGAATGCGTGTTGCATGGTTTAACCTGGAAGGCCTGCCTATTTTATTTTGATGACATCATTATAATGGGTCGCAACTTCGAAGAGCATCTAATGAACCTCGAAGAAGTACTCAGAAGAATAAGTAATGCCAACATGAAGTTGAATCCGGTAAAGTGCAATCTCTTCCACAAAGAAGTGAAGTACCTTGGACACATCATTACAGAACATGGAGTCAGAACCGATCCCGAGAAGATTGATGCTGTGAAAAATTGGCCAGTACCGAAGAATGTTCATGAGCTACGCAGTTTCCTTGGCTTATGCACCTATTATCGAAGATTCGTGGAGAATTTTGCGAATATCGCCAAGAGTCTACATAAATTGACAGAGGCAAATACCAAGTTTCTGTGGACAACCGAATGTAATGAGGCATTCTGCCGTTTGAAAGAAAAACTATGCAACACCCCTATACTAGCCTATCCAGAATCCGGAAAGATGTTCATTCTGGACACAGACGCAAGCAATGTAGGAACCGGAGCTGTTTTGTCACAGAAAGTTGGAGACGATGAGAAAGTGGTGGCGTACTTCAGTAAAGTTCTGTCAAAGCCGGAGCGGAATTACTGTGTCACGAGGAAGGAGTTGCTAGCTATCATCAAGGCTGTGAAACATTTCCACAAGTATTTGTGTGGACAACCATTCCTGATTCGCACGGACCATGCTGCTCTAAAATGGTTATTACAATTCAAATTTCCTGAAGGACAAGCAGCAAGATGGATAGATCCTGCAGAACTACAACTTCAAAGTTAAACACCGCAAGGGGAGGATCCATGGTAACGCCGATGCCCTGTCCAGAAGACCCTGTATAGAGGAGTGCAAGTCATGTACCAGAACTGAGGGAAATGAGGCAATGAAAGTGAACCAAATCAAGTTCCAAACTCCTGAAGATTGGTGTACCGAGGCAATTAAAAGAGAGCAGCTAGAAGATCCAGCTATGGCTCCAATATTGAATTGGAAAACTGAGGGAAGGCGACCGGAGTGGAAAGAGGTCGCACCTTTAAGTACGGAGGTGAAATGCTACTGGGCGCAATGGGACTCACTATTCATGGACAACGGGATACTTAAAAGAAAATGGGAGTCCGCTGATGGAAAGAAAGTGTTAGAACAACTGGTGTTGCCATCAAGTCGAGTGGAAGAGGTACTGGGAAAGCTGCATGGAAGTATTTCTGGAGGACACCTGGGAGTCAATAAAACCCTAGCCAAAGTAAGGGAGAGGTTTTATTGGGTAAGGTATCGAACAGACGTGGAGCAATGGTGTCGGCGATGCGATACTTGTACAGCGAGCAAAGGACCAAAAACTAGAACTCGAGGAGAGATGCAACAGTACAATGTGGGTGCCCCAATGGAGAGAATTGCTATAGACATCGCGGGGCCATTTCCGGAAACGACAAAAGGTAACAAATACATCATGGTGGTCATTGATTACTTTACAAAATGGCCGGAAGCCTATGCAATACCGAACCAGGAAGCAGTTACGGTCGCGGAAACATTAGTCAATGAATGGGTTTGCAGATATGGAACACCGCTCGAGTTGCATACCGACCAGGGAAGGAATTTCGAATCTCAACTGATGGAAGAGCTGTGCAGAACACTCGGCATTAGAAAAACACGAACTACACCTATGAACCCGCAGTCGGATGGCATGGTAGAACGATTCAACCGAACCATGGAAGAACATTTGTCAAAGGTAGTAGAAGCCAACCAAAGAAATTGGGACAAGGATCTTCCGTTATTCTTGATGGCCTATCGTAGCGCAGTGCACGATACGACAAGTGAAACGCCAGCGAATATCATGTTCGGAAGAGAACTACATCTTCCTAGTGACATCGAGTTCGGCATCCCTGGAGGTCTAGTATCCACGAAAACAGATTATGTGGGACAACTAAGGGAGAAGATGAATAAAATCCATCAGCAGGTTCGAGACCACATTAAGATTGCCAGTGACAAAATGAAAACCAGGTACGACATAAATGCAAATAGTGGCGGTTTTCAAGAAGGAGAATTGGTATGGCTATACAACCCCAGGAGAACTAAGGGAAGATCACCCAAGCTGCAGCCAGATTGGGAAGGCCCATATAAAATAATCAAACGAATTAATGATGTTATCTACCGCATCCAAAAGGGACCCCGTACCAAGATGAAAGTAATACATCTGCAAAGGTTGGCACCGTACCAAGGTAACAGCACCAATGCGATATCTGATATTGTTCGGGACGAACAAAACTAAATGGAGGGCAATGTAATAAACTTCGTCCAGAATGGGTTAATTTTATTTACTCATTCATGAATTGAAAGTTAACTCCTTTTTCAATCTTTTACTTGTATTACAAATTGTATTGCATAAATTAATGTAAATTAAATTTGTTATACAAATGTTTACATTAATGAATTAAAAGGAGTTAAATAATACATTTTGCATAAATTAAATTTGAGTTCGCTAATACAAATGCAAGTATAAATGAAAACAGGTGTGGCCTATTCAAGATGTACAGACTACGTAGTATTGATTTCTAGTGGATTATAGAAGTTTCGATTTATTTATTTTTCGATATAAATAAGCAAACAAAAATATCAGATAGTCAGTTTTAATTTTGCAATTAAAAGTGTTTTACAAATATTCGAAAGTATAAGGAATAATCGGTGGTACTTGAGCCTGGGTACTAATAGTGAAAGAATCTGAACTTAGTGGAATAGTAAATACAGATTTTACGATTCCGAATATTATTGATTCAAATTGTGGAAAAGCGGTGAAGTTTATGGTACATAAATTGGAAACCCTGGAATTTATTGTAAGGAAAAACGGAAGCTGCTGTAATTTGTTGACAAATAAAGTTTGAGATTCTGTTAACCAAAGATCTGTCTTTTTACTGTCGTGTTTGCTCAATAATCTAAAAGAACCAACGAAGAGTCGTTACAATATGAATTTTGAATGTTTTATTGTCGATTTATAACTTTGTAATTTATAGTAAATATCGATTATATATTAGTATCATAGAAAAAATTGCATTTCCTACGCGAGATAAAACGTTTTTCGTTCGTAAACATGTCTCACTCGACGCTAGCGCGTCTCGTGAACAAATGTTTACTCACGAAAAAAACAATGTTTTCATCTCTTGTAGGAAAATATACTATTTTCAAAATTCCAAAAATATTTCAAAAACTATAACAAATTCAAAAATTTCTATGTTCAATTTCATTTTCAATTACATTTACGTCATAAAAACAGCTACATTTTTTTTCCAAAAAATTGGCTAAAAAATAAATGAAACTATTTTTTGACACACTTGACAACATTTTTTTGACAAACTTATAATGCCATAACTCTCAATAATAATAATAAAATAATTTCATTTCAAACAAACAATTTTATTTTTTCCAAAAAATTGAGTAAAATAAAAAAAAAATCTCTCTTTTGACACACTTGACAACATTTTTTTGACAAACTTATAATGCCATAATTCTCAATAATTATAATAAAATCTCATTTCAAACAATTAATTTTATTTTTTTTCCAAAAAATTAGGTAAAAAAATAAATAAAAATCTTTCTTTTGACACAGTTGACAACATTTTTTTGACAAACTTATAATGCAATAATCTAGTTTTTGATCTCACATACCAATCCCTACCATCAAGATTTCTCCAAATTTAATGTTCCTACTCGTAATCACTTAAAATGAAAGTTTTTAAGCCAAAAATATGAAAATTTGCTATTTTTGACACACATAATGATTTTTTTGACACACTTCCGGTACAGTTATCGAACACAGTGTCCTTTCGGACCTGTCCCTTGAGTATACCTATTTTTAGAAAAACACGTCGAGAAATGTCAAAAAAGTGGGGGTAAGAATTTCAAATTTGAGCTCATGAATGTAATACTTAGGTCTTTCAGACCGAAGTAAAAATTCGAAAATGAAACGAAACCTACTATGTTTGCTATACTGACTTTGAATCACGCTATGTTTCTAAATATGATAAAATTATCACCAAACCAACCAATTAATATGGTTTTATGCATTCTTAGTGTTATTGTAATTTTAAATATGGAAATTATTAATTAAATTTATTCTCTTCCATTTAATTATATCAGCTTTATTTGTATGTTTTTTCGATAATAATAGTATGTATTATTGTATTGTTTTCTAACCTATAGCCTAATGAACTTAACCTATTGCCTAATGAATATTTTATTCAATTGGTATGATTCCAATTGGTCAAATTGTTTTGATTTCATTAAAATTATTTTCAAATTATAATCACAATTGCTTTGATATGTTTTGTTCAAAAATCAAATTTTGAGTAATTCTCTTATTTCGTTTAGTTGAACTTGGTTGATTGTATGAGAAGGGCGTTTTTTATCATCAGGGTTTTTTTATTAAGAAATTTGATTTATCAATTAAAACAATAAAGATTTATTGTTTTAATTGAAGAAAATGTTTTTATTTTTTATAATACACAATTCTTTTTTATAATAAAATCTTTGTCAGAGAATAAAGTATTGTAATCGATTCGTGAATAATGAATTTTATTCTCTCGCAAATTAAAATTCTCGCTCGTGCCTCGCTCAAATTTTAAACTTTTGCTTGAGAATAAACTACTTCATTATTCACTCATTGATTAAACTACTATTATTTACATACTTTTGTTTTGTAGTAACGTAGAATCATGGTCAAAAAAAAAATAACAATAATAAGGAAAATGCGGGCTATTTGTGTATTATCTGTTTGATTTAAATTGTATAGTTTCATCCATAAAATCGACTTGAGTTTGGTGGTATAGATCATCAGAAAATTTAAATTAAGTTACAACTTATGTAAAGCTTCAGCTCATCAGAAATGAGTTCAACAAGATAGAAAAAAGGAGGCCATTTCGGCGTATCAAGGCTCATATTTTTAAAAAGATGAGAGGAGGTCCCGAAAAACCTTATGTTGCACTTAGATTATGGTATAGGTAGGCAGAGTTAAACAAACCACGGTTTTAGTAAAAACTTTTGTAGTTTTAACAAAAACATATATGTTACAATTGATGATATAACAAGGTCAATAGAAGTTGACTACCCAGGGGACAAAAATTCTCTAGGGACTATAAATATCAGTTAAGGCCAATGTTAAGGTAAAGGAAAAATATGATATTTAACTGAATAAGATAAACAATCATATTATACTTCCTGTGCATCTAAATTGTTATAACTATTTAATGTAAATGACTATAAGTTCTTAGAAAATTTGTATTTCTTTGTTGTCTGAATCTTTAGCAAAAAAAAAAATTATTATTTTCGATTAATGTGTTCTCCCATTAAATTTTTGCAAATGCAAAAATCCGTAAATTTATGGTTAAGAAATTTTAAATCGATGCTTGGAATTCTTTTTTTTATTATTATATTTTAGGAATTGTGATGGGTCAGTTATTGCATAGATATATTAATGATGAATGTTTACGACCAAATAAAATTTCATTTCAATTCCAAAAATGTTACCATTACAGGAAGCATTAAAGTTTTTTTTACCCATACATTTTTTTATTCATCCAAATATCACAATTTAAAATAAAACTATTATTTTCATATAACTATAAATATTAAATATAAAAATTAATTTAAATTTTTACGAATCAATTCATAAAACAAGTATCAAACGACACAGCGTAGTACAACAACACTAATTTCAAATTAATATTCAAATAACGAATATTGTTTAGTTGGTGTAGTTGTTGTGTTTGGTAAATATATAACGTAGTTAGATGCCAAAATAAAAAGATCAACTTTTGTTTAAATGTGACACGGATGTTTGGTTTATTTAAAATTTTATATATTTTTATATCCGATATATTTTAGTTTATGTAAATTGGGTAGTTACTTTTTTTTTGTGGAAATATTAAATTTAATTTTTGATATTGGTTTAACGTAAACGATCTATCATTGAAAGTTATATCTATTACATCAATCAAATTTATGTATACTTCCGTATACAAAGTATTACCCAGATCTCTAATTTTACCTTGTTTATCAAACATCTCTTCAAATCCAGTATCGATTGTAAATACTTAGTTATAGAATAATAGATTATATAACCCAACCTCCAATCTATTATGACTTAACTCTTCAAACAATTTCCATTGCAAAATTCTATCTAACTAATAATAACTCACGTGGCAAAATTATTATCTAATAATCTTTCTATTATTTATTGTGAGAGCTAAGTGATAGATAGTTTGCGATTTAAATACAATTTACATGATTTGTTTATTGGTATTCGTAATCAATGATTATGTAAAAAACGTTTGTAAGTGGTCTAAAATTAAAAAATATTCATTAATTAAAAAATTTGTACAAACTGTTGTGATAATTGTAGAAGAGAAAGCAAAGTAGTAATTTTTACAAATACTTATCTCTGGTAAATTGTTGTTGCTTTTCCTTACATAGTTGTCTCTGTCTACTATTCATTCTGATCTTCTCATTTTTAATATTTTCATTTTCTCACTTTCATATTTTATCATTTTCCCCATTTTTTATTACTTATTTATATCATTATTTCACTATTTTAAATTCTGATTATTTCATTAGTTTATATCTTATGATCCTGTATTCGCATCTAATCTTTTTATATTTTCCCATCTTGATATCTTCTCATCTTTTCATCTTTTCACTTTCTTATCTTTTGATTTCCTTATCTTCTTAAATTGTCATTTCAGTTTCTCGTTTTCAACTACTCCTCCTTGTATCTTCTGTTTTTTCTAATCTTTCTTTATCATCTTATCTTCCCACCTTGTCATCTTCTTCCTTATAATTTTCTTAATTTCCAATTTTCTCATCTACTCATCTTGTCATTTTCTCATCTTTTCATCTTCTCATCTTCTCGTCTTCTCATCCTCTCATCTTCTCATCTTCTCATCTTATCATATTCTCATATTCTCATCTTCTCATCTTCTCATCTTCTCATCTTCACATCTTAAATTTTCTTATCTAACCGTCTTCTCATTTCCTCATCTTATCATCTTTTCATCTTTAATAAAAACTGAACCTGCTAGTGATGTCACTAACAAGAACCATTCGGTGGACTGCGTGTTTTTATTACACATGTTGTAAATTATATTATCAAGAAATGATACTTTAAATTGCAATATGACATATTTATTTTATATTTAATCTCTTTAGTAATACCTGCCACAGTAGCCAAAGAAGTTAAATTCAACCGAGTGCAAATATTACACGCACTCATTTTTGTATTTAACAAAACAAATTTAATAAACACAAACATTTTTATTTAAAAATAAACTTTTAACAAAAACGGCATATGAAATACTCATACTCATACGGCATACTCATAGAAACTTATATACGACCACCTCGACATCTATAGCAATATAATACAACTCAAACTATTCAAACAGATTAAGATGTTTTGATTAAATCGCCTAAGATACATAAAAATACGGGTTTTTCCCAATTTTCTGAAAATTGCATTTTTCACATCATAAAAAATTATGGGACCATCTCGAAATCAACCCAAATAGAATACGATTTAAATCATCCAAATCGAACGAGCCGTTTTTGAGAAATTTTAGTACGAGACTGAATAAAAAATATAATAACATTAACAAATGAATGACAATTGACACACACAATACACATAATCGAATTGTATCGCATCTTGCCCAACATAATATTCGTTTGCCTTTTTACTTCATTTTTGTTTGAATTTCTTCTTTATTTTATTTATTTTTTTTTTCAAAATGTTACTTCCGTTCAAAAAAGATTTGATTTACTTGTTATATCGCACCTAAAGAAGTTTTACTTCAATAAAATTTAGATAAAAACAAATATTTGGAATTTTTTTATTATCAACAGGCATGGGAAAATGCATTTAATAACTGTAGAAAACTTCAAGTTGATAGCACTTATAGTTTGTGAGTAAATCGATTATGTAGAAATTCGGACGGACACCGAGGTCTCATCAATAGGGTACCGTTTTACTTTTGTAAGGTACGGAACCCTAAAAAGAACAATAGAATAATTCAATTAAAAATAAAAACATTCGAATGGAAAATCACATTTTTACTTTTTACATCACATGTTACTGTAATTTTTGTTTGATGATTTGTAAACGTAATAAAACTATCCTCACTTATAAACCAATTTTAATTAATTAATTACTTTACTTGATTACATAAAGGATTAGAATTTTATAATTATTTCCAATATGAATTAGAAAGACAATTTGTGGCAGAATCGTGACAGAATCACAATAACCATATTGTTACTGACTTTAAATATATTTCCCATTAATTTATTTTATAATGTTCATTAATTTGATACAGACCAAATATAAAAAAAAACAAATAATCACCGACGGTCAAATTAATTTCTTTTTTTTGTAATTACCAGATTTATTACCAATATAAACAGTTATTTATTTAGATTACGGTTGAATTTAATGCAAACCAATCACTGGAATATTGTTTTTACAATTTTATCATTTTCCTTAGGTACAACACATTTTATTAAAATTGAAACTGACAAAAACATTTTATTTAATTAAGCTAAAGCTCTACTCAAAATTTAAACTACAAACTGGTCTCACAAAAATTCAATTTTCTACATTTTATTAGTTAATCAAGCAAAATTAGTTAATCAAATCAAAAAAACCGTATTTTACGATATTCCCGAACTGACTGACAAATACAAACAAATAATATTTCTGTTTTTTTCTAATTAAATATTTTCCTTTTCTCCCATTTTAGTTTTTGACTAACTACACTAAAAAATTTATTTTTTTTTAATATTCAAGAAAACTACAGAACTATACCCAATCAATAATTCTCTTTGACTTCCTTCTAGAATACCAAATGTTCAAGTAAATATCTCAAAAAAATATGAATCAACAACATAACAAAAATGAGAAACCAATCAATAAAAACAAAATCACTGCAAACAGGGTTGAGAAAGATATGAAATAAAACACAATAAGTTGTATTGATTGCGTTGATTCATGCAAAATATCGTTTTCCGGACAGATAAATATTTTTTTCTTTCTTTTGGGGACAACAGCCTCGTAACAGATCTTCTCATTTTCTCATCTCATCTTACCATCTTATCTTTGTAACGTCTACTATATTCGCAATAGTAGCATTAAAACAAATTTCCATTCTCTTTTCCATTCATCAAAAATATTTCCATATTCCATTTCATTTTTACAACTGTTGAACTATTCAACAGTTTTTTTTTAAATAACCGAACAGACAACAACCGAATTTCGAATATACTTACAAAAATAAATGAACGTATTCAATGCTGTTTTTGGTTTTTTTGCTGAAGAAGTATCGAAATGTCATAAAATCACATTTTTTGTAATTCAATTCGTGTCGAACTTCAAAAGCAAAAACAATTAAATTTTTTGATTACTGTACAAAAGAAATCCCAAGTGTGATTTCACAAACAAAAAGAATACATTTTTTCTGTTAAGTTAAAAGCTAAAAATATTAATTTCATGGTGAAATTTCCTGTTTTTGTAAAGAAAATTGTTATAACAAAATAGATTTTGCTTTGCGAACCGAATGTGTTTATTTTTCTCTATAATAATAGACTCAATAGAAAGGATTTCTTTAAAAAGTTTGTATATATGAAAGAGGGAAATAATTTAAAATTTAAGCTATTCGAATGTACAACAAACATCAGCATTTAGTACATATCGACGCTATATATAATTCATCAATTGGCTAAGTTTGACAAGATTAATCTTCACGACATCAGATTACTAATCAAAGAAAGGCTAATTTTAACACGGAAGGGACTGTATAAAAGGGGTTAAGGATAACATATTTGAACTAACACATACAGTGTCTAACGTGTAAATCTGAAGAAAGCAAACCAAAGCGACATTAAATCGATCTGGGGCAGATTTATAATACAACCCGAGGACTTCAATCAAGTTCACCATAGATTAGGTTAGTTTTTTTAAATTTCTATATTTGTTTTATATAAACGTTATGAATTAATTTGTCTTAACAAAATGGTAGTTTAAATACTCTTTGGTAAGAGACTCCCAAACTTGTATTCATGTGGAATCAATACGTTTATTTATTGATTTTTTTTTTATGAAATTGGTTAGTCGTATATTAAAAAGGTCCAAGCCATATAGCAGTGGCTATAACAAAAGTGGCGCCGAAACAGGGACCCTGAATCTAGATGTTCTAGATATTCTTGTTACGATTGGCAACAAATCTGGCAAGCCGGAATTTGAGTTTACTGACATATACCGTAATAACGGTGGTTTTTTTTTTTAAAACTAGGTGTGGTTAACCAGTTTTGGGCAAAATTATTTTTAAGGAAACCAGTTTTGAATTTTATTTTTTTAAGCTGGAAATAAATTTTTGGTAACAATATTTTTTTTTGGATAACCAGTTATTGGTTTATATATGGTATACAAATATTGGATTGGGTCTTCTTTTTTTTTGAATTTAGTGGGTTCAATAATCCTTTTTCATTTGAAATTTTTTGTTCAAATTGTTAAAATGTACAACTCAATCAAGAGGTTTCAGGGGGTGCGAAGTAGGAGTCGACCAGGGGGGTCTGAACCGTGGAGGAATGAGGTGGAGGAGGAAGCGTATGTGGACTGGAAGCAAAAGATGAGTGAGGCGATGAATGTGGTGAAAGGAATAGTGAATGTAATTATGGATGAGGTGAAACATAAAATTTATTTGGAGGTAATGAGCGATATATCGGAAGAACAATACGGATGATGTGACAAGAGAGATAGTGAATGAGGAAGTGAGTGAGTGGGTGAATGAGGAAGTGAGTGAGTGGGTGAATGAGGAAGTAAATGTGGGCTGGAGAGAAAGAAGACGTATTAAGAAAAACAGGAGCTCACACCTGAAGAGAAAGGAGAGGAGAAGGAAGGATAAGGAGAGTCGCTTGGTCGTGGAGCTGGGAGCTTCCTCGACCAAGAGTACTCAAGTGGAGGAACTGGTTGAGGAGGTTCCCATCTCACCGATCACGCGACTGGAAGAGGAGTGGTCTGGTCCACAGGAGGCCCCTGTTCCTCACTGTATAATTAATTAAAATTTATTTTTTGATTTGGGAAAAAAAACCGTTTTGGGGAAGCAGTTTTTTTTTGGGAATTTTTTTTATGCTACCTTGTAAATATTTTTTGGTACTGACCATGTACATATTGTACATATTCTTGTACATATCTTGTAAATATTTTTTGGTACTGACCATGTACATATTGTACATATTCTTGTACATATTTTGTAAATATTTTTTAGTACTGTCGATGTACATATTTTGGAATGATCTTGTACATAATTTT
Source organism: Diogma glabrata (assembly GCA_963693315.1). Classification (NCBI taxonomy): domain Eukaryota; kingdom Metazoa; phylum Arthropoda; class Insecta; order Diptera; family Cylindrotomidae; genus Diogma; species Diogma glabrata. The sequence continues at coordinate 370,219,391 of OY856186.1, forward strand.
GTATATTTTTTTTGAGTAGGTTAGTAGTATTGTTGAATTTTTTTTTGCCAGTTTTTGTACATAGTGTATTAGGGTGTAAATAATTCTCTTAGTGGTAGGCCTAACAAGCCATCCATGGGGCTTCACCCTTTAACGTTAATGACGTTCCTAGGTCGCCTGTGACCACCGGGGTTATGCGATCGAAGAACATTGGGTCTTCTCTTCATTCAGCGGGGGAGTTCTCAGGGACGAGGAGTGGTGTTGCTGTGTTTGTACTTAGGTGCAAACCAGTAGTACCATTCTTCGCTCAGAGGCTTCTTCGGTGTAATGAAGAGAAGAACCAATTATACTTTGCATTCAGGATCAGAGGCTTCACCTCATACAAATTCATACTTTTATCCATTTTTTCATTTAGCTTTGCAATAGACAATTTTTCATAGAGTTTAGGATTTGAAGTCTGGTGCTCTGGAGCGTTCTTCAACTTTCGCATTAGGTGTAGTTGTAATTTATTTGTAGGTTAAACAAGCACAACTGGGTCAGTAGAAATGGACCTAAGGTCTAATCGTGACAGTTGTGTTTGTTTTATTAGGTTGGGGAGAAACTGTTCTGTAGAATCTGGTCGTTAGGGGCTTTTCTAGTCAGTTGTCACATGCATTGTTGGAGTGGGCTCGCGAACGCGATATTTTAGATTTAAACAATATGGATATTGTAGCCATACTTACTTTTTAAATTGTCTCCAGACGAGTCTGAACTTGGGAATCTCTTATCTAATTATTAAATAAAAAAATAAAATAAATAAAACAAATTTTTTGGAAATTAAATAAATAAAAATTTTTATTAAATAAAATAATTTTTTTCTAAATTTAAATAATTTTAGGTAATTAAATAAATAAGTTTTTATTAAATACGCTTTACATCAAGAGTTAAATAAATATTCTTTATTTTAAAAAAAAAAAAAAAAATCAATATTTCGAGCTAAGACTATTGGTGCATCCAATAAATAAACATTCTTTTAAATATTTTTATTTTTCAATTTTTAAAATAAATAAATATTTTTTTAGGGGTGCTATCGTCAATAAACAATTTTAGGTATATGTTTAATTCTGAATTTCAGCATATCTGGAATTAAAAATAAATAAATTATTTTATATATATAGCAATATTTTAGGTATTTTTGTAAAAAGTCAAGCAGCATTGAGTACAGCAATCATTTCTTTTTGTTCTTAAAATAAATAAATAATATAATAAATTAAATTTATCTGTTTTTACAAAAAATTCTGTTTGTGTTTTCGAATTGGGTTGTTAGTTGTTTTTTTTATTCTTTGCGTTTTTCATTTTTTTTTACATTTCCATCGGACGAGTGTTACCGGGCGTACTAACTCCACCTTTTTTGGAATTGGTTTTATTATTATTATTGGTGTTTTGGTGAATTCTGGATTTTACGAATTTTACCATCGAAATGTCAAGTCACATAGACGTTGACCATCCGTTCTATGGTCTGGAACCCAGCGAACTGCAGATCGAATGTCTGGTTCGGGGTGTGAACTTCAGGGGGGTCGATTGGGCAGAGGAACTGCGAAACCACGCAGATCATGGGTCAGTTCCAATAACAGTATCTCATGCGAGACTTGGTAACTGAATCTCAAGTGGTGGTGCAGGCAGCACAACTTGTTTTGGATCAGGTACGTCGACTTCAGCCACCGATTAATCAGACCTTCTTAGATGGTTTGGCGAATCGAGTGTTGCATTACACGGGTAGGATGAATAGGTTGGGTCCTCGCAATGACTTGCAAGAAGCCCGCACCTACGCTATCTCGCAATTGTCACGTGCTTGGGATATAATAGGATCGTTGTCAACACGTCCACTTATGCAGAATAAACCAGGAGTATCATCTGCACCATCTGCTTCACCTGCTTTTCAACCAGATGAGAGATCCACACCGATCCCAGTACAGCCAATAACGGACACAATCCATAGTCTGAATCGTCCAAACCATCAACAACAGAGACGGTCAGAACAATTACCACCGGCTTATTTTCAGCAAACGGGTTTGAGAGCAGAGGACTTTGCAATACCACAATTGGGTCCATCATTCCAAGCTGAACACATACATAACAATCCAGCATTGGTACAATCACAATTACAATCAAATTATCCATCAGTACCACAGGTACAACCACCACCAATATATCCACCAGCTTCACTTACAGCACCACCACCATACAACCAACCTCCACAGGTATGGCGTGACGCGGCTCCAGCGTTAGCACCAGTGGAGTACCGAGGGGTTCGTGGGAACAATTTGAGTCGTTATGACTCAAATTGGGTTCCAACCTTCACAGGAGATGGTCACTCTCCTGATGTTCATGAGTTTGTTCACAGAGTTGAGGCATTTGCCAGGAGGGACCGTGTGAATTGGGACGACCTTAGGTCTATCGTTCCACGGTACCTCAAGGGGGCTGCCGACAGATACTATTTGAACTTAACTCATGAATATGAGGTGGTGACCTATCCTTACCTAGTGCTAAGGGAGGGACTCCTACAAACTTTCGGTACGCTCACTGATGATAAGGCGATCTTGCGAGTTCTTCTGAACCGCAAACAAAAGTCAAAGGAGAGCGTATACGAGTATCTAGTGGAGATTGGTTCGTTAAACCGTCGCTTAGCACGTCCATTTGCTGACCGTGAAATGCTAGAGATTGCTCCGGGGGGACTGAGTGTGGAGCTCAAGAATGCTACACTAGCAGCAACAATACATTCTATTGATGACCTTCGGACTTTATGTCAGAAGTTTGAACGTTTGTGGTCCACACCAGTTCCGACCAGAACATCAAATTTAAGAATTAGCGAGCTACAGCATATGGATGATTATGAGGTGGATGGTGAACCAGAACGACATGGATATATTGAAGCGATGGATTCAACACCGAGACGGATATTTCAGCGACCTGGTATACTATCTGATAACAGCCAACCTGGTCCATCAATGTCCAGACAACCAATAGTATGCTTCAGATGTGGAGTAAACGGTCATCGAGCTCCTGATTGCTCTAAAAATCGGATAAAATTATATTGTTGGAAATGTAATAAACCGGACGTTATTTATGCAAATTGTTCATATTGTCACCCGTCGTTAAACTATCGTCCGAGAGTACATGCTTCGGGGATGGTACCCTCGGTTCAACATCCTATGAGCCCGAAGAAATCGACGAGAGATGTAGCGACGCAGGACGATCGGCCACCACCAACGAAACCCGAATAAAATCAGCAAACACATTTAATTTCCCATCATTACATCGCACGTATTTTAGACGTCTGGAACGTAACATTAGATATTGGAGGATGAGGAAATTATTTCGCAAAGCTTGTATTTCATCTATCCTTTCAGAAACAAAGGATCCTCGGCCGCGATTAACAATTAGGATTTTGGACAAAAATATCGCAGGATTATTGGATAGTGGAGCGTCAATCACTATACTTGGAAGAAATTCCTTGGAATTATTGGAATCATCAGGTACAACCTACCGTAAGTACACTTCGTGTATTCGTACGGCGGATGGTACTGCAACTAAAATTTTAGGTTACATTGAAATTCCAATAACTGTGAATGGCTCCACTAAACCAATGCGATTTCATATAGTCCCTGGTTTACGAGAAGAGCTCTACCTGGGCATAGATTTCTGGGAGAAATTTGGTATTGTTCCTTCATTTGTTAGTGAACTGACTTGTACAGAGCTACAAAATTTAAATACACACAACCTCACAACTGACCAGCAACAAGAACTGGATATGATCAAGGATTCTTTCCCGTCATTTGAAGTGTCTGGACTCGGAAAGACTTCTTTGGTTGAACATGTCATCGATGTTGGTGATAGTGCACCTGTTAAACAGAGGCACTATCCCACATCGCCGGCTGTTCAACTAAAGGTTTATGCCGAACTCGACCGAATGCTTCAAATGGGCGTGATCGAAGAGTCTAACAGTTCGTGGTGCTCGCCAGTGGTTTTGGTACAAAAAGAATCTGGTAAGAACAGATTATGTATTGATAGCCGTCGTGTCAATTCACTCACAAAAAAGGACGCATACTCACTTCCCTTGATTGATGGCCTACTAGGTCGTCTAAATAGCACAAAGTACATTTCAAGTATTGATCACAAAGATGCTTTCTGGCAGATTCCTCTGGCAGAAGCATCTAGAGACAAGACAGCCTTCACAGTGCCTGGTCGTCCATTGTATCAATTCCGGGTTATGCCCTTTGGATTGTGCAATGCTTCCCAGACAATGTGTCGGCTAATGCACAAAGTGATACCACATCAATATCACGAAAATGTCTTTGTTTATTTAGATGATCTATTGGTAGTCTCTTCCACGTTCCAGGAACATATGGAATTGCTGTCCAAAGTCTCTTCATTGTTAAGAGCGGCTGGGTTAACAATAAACCTCAAGAAAAGTAAATTTGTTCTGAGAGCTGTGAAATACTTGGGATTTTTGGTTGGTAAAGATGGTCTTCGAACCGACCCTGACAAAGTAAGAGCTGTAGCAGAGTACCCAGCTCCATCTACAGTTAAACAAATACGACGTCTTTTAGGAATGGCTGATTGGTACCAACGTTTCATACCAAATTATGCAAGCGTGGTATCACCGATAACAGATCTACTGAAAAAAAGTTCAGGAAAATTGAAATGGACATTGGAAGCGCAAGTAGCTTTTGAAAATTTAAAAAGATTGCTGACTACAGCACCGGTATTAATTAACCCTGACTATAATAAAGAGTTCTTTATTAGATGCGATGCAAGTCTGACAGGGATAGGTAGCGTATTATATCAGGTCGACGAGGACGGACAAGAGTGTCCGATAGCCTTCATGTCGAAAAAACTTAACAAAGCTCAGAGAAATTATTCGGTTTCTGAGCTTGAATGTCTTGCGGCAATTCTGAGTGTGAAGAAATTCAGGGGCTATGTTGAGGGTCACCGATTTACAATCGTGACTGATCACTCAAGTCTGAAGTGGCTTATGTCACAGAAAGACTTGAGTGGTCGTCTGGCTAGGTGGAGCCTAAAACTCCAACATATGGATTTTACCATTGTCCACCAAAAAGGTACCCAAAATATAGTCCCTGATGCTCTATCTCGTCTTTATGACGATACACACGAGGAATTGACGGAAGCATTAACACATCACATTAACGACATTAAAATCGACAATGAAGGTTATCGGCACAAAGAATATACGGATATGATAGCTAAGGTTCAATCATCACCAAAGGACTTTCCATCAGTGAAAGTCGTGGATGATAAGCTATACATACGTATTGAGCCAAGACCTGATGCAATGCCTAACGATGTTCCTGTGCGGAAACTCTGGGTACCAAAACCGATGACTTCGAACTTGATTCAGAAACATCATGATGATAGTACTGCTGCTCATGGAGGTGTTAAAAAGACATTAGAATTACTTCGACGTCTTTATTATTGGCCGGGCATGGCGTCACAGGTACACAACTATGTTGTGTCCTGCGACACATGTAAACAAACAAAAGCCACGAATCAGATATTGCGTCCTCCGATGCAATATCAATTCGAAACAGCAAGTCCATGGCAGAGAGTCTATCTAGATTTTTTGGGACCGTACCCTCGTTCTACACTTGGGAATACGGTATTGTTAATTGTTCTGGATCATGCTACGAAGTTTGTGCTACTGAAACCACTTAGAAACGCAACTTCACCGAAGGTGAATGCTTTTCTGAGGAACGAAGTGTTTCTTACATATGGGGTACCAGAGTTTCTACACAGTGACAATGGCAAACAGTTCACTAGTAGGAACTTTCAAAGTCTTTTGTCAGATTTCGGCATCAAACACATTAGGACCGGTGTCTATAGTCCTCAAAGCAACGCGTCAGAGCGGGTCAATAGGTCAGTTCTAGCAGCAATTCGAGCGTTCATAAAAGGTCAACATACCAAGTGGGATTCACAAATTGGTGAAATCGCATATGCACTGCGAGCCGCAGTACATTCAGCGACCAAGTACTCACCGTACTATTTATTATTTGGTCAACATCCAATATCGGATGGGAATACTTACCATTTGTTGAGATCACTACACAAGCTTGGTGAAGATGCTGGTGAGGAAATAGAACGCTCTGATCATTTGACTCTGCTCAGCAACCGGGTTCAACAAAATTTAAAAGCAGCTTTTCAAAAATCGCAACATCAGTATAACCTGCGATCTAAACTACGGACTTTTCAACCACAACAAAGGGGTTTGTACGGCAACATCATTTGAGTGATGCTACTAAGAAGTTCTCGGCAAAATTGGCTCCAAAGTTCTTACCTGCAATGATTAAGACTAAGATTGGAAATGTACTCTATGAGTGCATAGATATGAGCGGTAAGGATCTTGGAGTTCATCATGCGAAGGACATCCGGGAATGATGTCTTTTCGTTAGGTAGGGTCGTTCCTCTGGCTAGTTTTCTTCGCTGTGGTTCACACCTCCCGTGTCACACTTACTGGTTGTATCGGGGTGTCCATAGTGCTGGCGTTCGGATGGATGGTCGGTCTCAATACTCAGTGAAGTTCCTAGGGACTTCATGAGTGTTGGAACCGGTCATCGGTCTTGACGTCGGTGACTGTTGATATCTCGATCCCAGATACATTTTAATTGGTGGAAGTAGTTCGGTGGCTTCCTGTCATGGAGGGGATGGCGACGTTTTTGTGACTTCAAGGTTAGATGCCTTGATTATAACCTTGAATTCATGGTTGTAACGTCTACTATATTCGCAATAGTAGCATTAAAACAAATTTCCATTCTCTTTTCCATTCATCAAAAATATTTCCATATTCCATTTCATTTTTACAATTATAATAGTTCAACAGTTTTTTTTTAAATAACCGAACAGCCTCGAATTTCGAATAAACTTACAAAAATAAATGAACTGACTCAATGCTGTTTTGGTTTTTTTGCTGAAGAAGTATCGAAATGTCATAAAATCACATTTTTTGTAATTCAATTCGTGTCGAACTTCAAAAGCAAAAACAATTAAATTTTTTGATTATTGTACAAAAGAAATCCCAAGTGTGATTTCACAAACAAAAAGAATACATTTTTTCTGTTAAGTTAAAAGCTAAAAATATTAATTTCATGGTGAAATTTCCTGTTTTTGTAAAGAAAATTGTTATAACAAAATAGATTTTGCTTTGCGAACCGAATGTGTTTATTTTTCTCTATAATAATAGACTCAATAGAAAGGATTTATCTAAAAGTTTGTATATATGAAAGAGGGAAATAATTTCAAATTTAAGCTATTCGAATGTACAACAAACATCAGCATTTAGTACATATCGACGCTATATATAATTCATCAATTGGCTAAGTTTGACAAAATTAATCTTCACGACATCAGATTACTAATCAAAGAAAGGCTAATTTTAACACGGAAGGGACTGTATAAAAGGGGTTAAGGATAACATATTTGAACTAACACATACAGTGTCTAACGTGTAAATCTGAAGAAAGCAAACCAAAGCGACAGGAAATCGATCTGGGTCAGATTTATGAATACAACCCGAGGACTTCAATCAAGTTCACCATAGATTAGGTTAGATTTTTTAAATTTCTATATTTGTTTTATATAAACGTTATGAATTAATTGGTCTTAACAAAATGGTAGTTTAAATACTCTTTGGTAAGAGACTCCCAAACTTGTATTCATGTGGAATCAATACGTTTATTCATTGATTTTTTTTTTATGAAATTGGTTAGTCGTATATTAAAAAGGTCCAAGCCATATAGCAGTGGCTATAACATCTTCTCATCATCTTTTCTTCTCTAATCATCTCTTCTTCTCGTCATCTACTCATCTACTCATCTGCCAATCTTTTCCACATCTCATCTTCTCATACATTCTGCATCTCTTCTACTTTTCTTCATATTACCTCATCATCTTCCTATCATTACTCATTCTTAAACGATATATTTTTCCTTCTATTAAACAAGTCAAATACGCTTTAATCATTAATAAATGTTTACGTGACACAGTTTATATTTGATTCGTTCTTCACATGAAAAATCTTTTGTATAAAAATTTATCAGAAATTAAGGTTATGTTGTCTCGTAAAAATAAAAAAATTTGAATACAAATGAGTAAATTTCTCACCTGAGTGCTTTCTTCTAAAATTATAATATGAACTGGTACGTTAAACATGTTATTGAGATTATTCTAAAAATCAGTCATGTGCACAATAATAATTTTATTTTATGGCAATTATGTCTCTGCTTTTAAATCTGATTTTTATTTACATAATTATCCAACAAATTACAATAATTTTAGCTCAAGCCATCAACCTCATTAGTTAATTTCAAATGAAGAGTAGTAAAATTTTTTGTATTTCTTTATACATGTACATTAAAACCAAAAACATTACTTTTTAAGAATATATACATACAGTCGAGTAAAAATATTTAACAAAAAACTAAAAACAATTAACGCTAAGATGTCAAGTTTTCATCCCATCAATCAATTTGAGTAAAATTCCCACGATCATATTTTTCTTGAATGAAAAACTAAAAGTGATTAATCAAAAAAATATAACATCAATGACAACGCGCAAAAACTAATAAGAAAATATCAAAAGAAAAATCTTTTTTCTATTAAGAAAATTCGTTTTCTTTTAAATATATATATAAAAAAAACAAACACAAATATACTTTATTATTGTAAAAAAACAAAGTAAAGTAATTTTTTTATTTTGAGGTTATGTTTGTATTGATCAATGACCTTAATAGCAGTTGTTTTTGTTTTAAAATTAAATATCAAAAAATACTGTCAAGTACAGTTATAGATATGTTAATCGGCTGATAATTTTGGAAATTAAGCAGATTTTGGATTTGGGTGAAGGTTAACTGTTGTTCATATAAAAGTTTAAATTATGCAATTAATTATATAACTGAAACAGGGTTGCGATATTGTATATTAAATTTTGACATGTCAATATTTCATAACCTAAAATTTCCTTATGAACATTACAAAACATTTCAAATTTCTGTTTACCTTTCAAATTCTTTCGACGAGCACGACCAATGTTGAACATATTTTTTAAAATAGAAAATGCTTCAAAAAGAAAAACCATCTCAAAAGCAATTTTTTTTTAATTTTCCAAGCAAAAAAATGATTATATTCGCAAAACAGTTAATTCAAAATCAGTTCGTAAAAAAATATTTCCATAATTCAACATCTGGTAATACTAATTTATGTATTTACGCAGCACAAAAAACGTTTAGTGAAATAAAAACAAACGATTTTTGATTACCAACAATAATAATCCAATTTTGTTTTCGATTATGCAAAAACAAATAAAATTTAAATGCAAAATTCTTTTGTTATATTTGTGTCAGTTTTTGTAAAAATTTATAAATGAAATTTATAATTCATTTCAAAAATTTATAAATTAATTTTTTTTATGTGGTTGAGGTGATATATTGGGTTTAGAAGAAAGTGGGACTGTGTCACATCACATCTATGAATCATTTTGTATCTTAGAATTTGATGCATTGAGTTTTTCGAGTTTGATTCGATGATTTGTAGAATCTTAGAACTTTTGAGTCTTTGAGACTTTGAGTTGAAACACAGTCCTGAAGCCATCCTATATCCTCGTGAACAGGAATTAGATGTCCCGGGAAAACGAATCTAAAATTTTATCACTCTGATTGGAAATCCGGACCTGCCCATAACGAGGCTGGATTATCAGATAAAAAGGTGGTCGTGGGTTTGTCCGATAACTAGAGGGTCCTAGAAAAGCAGAAATGAACTAAAAAAGAAGATTGGTAGGGCTGAAAATTCCTACCTAACCGCTAAACCGCAAAATCATTTTCTATTTTAACTACATAGAGCTTTCAGGCATAAATACCTTAATATTTGATTTATGATTTTCATGACAAGGATTTTCTAATACTTTACGAATCTTTCCTAGACGAATATTTTTAGTAACGTCATTGTGACAAATGAAGATTGCGGTCGTATTTTGAAGTTGTAAAATAAAAATGTATGTGTATATTTGCATTTCTAAATGAAGCGTCCATTTTTTTACCGATTTTTGAACGATATTTATTTTTGTGAAGGTTAATGAGAAAATTCACAAAAAACAAATGGGCACTTTGAATAATTAATTTAAGTGATTCAAAAATTGTAATATTTATTTAACACTTTTTGTTTGTCCTTTTTTGATGTTGGTTTACTGATATTTATATTTTTTTAATTTAAATGACAAAAAATCATAAGTAAAAGATTTTAAATATTTTGGTTAGGAAATAATACTAATAATTATAAAAATAATACTAATTTTACACAATTTTCTTAATATTATAAAAAATAAGCTTAAATATCGGTAAACCGACATAAAAAAGTACAAGCAAAATATATTAAATTAGTATTAAAAATTTTTGAATCACTAAAATTAATTATTCAAAGTGTCCGTTTGTTTTTTTGTGAATTGCCTCTTAAACCTTCACAAAAAAATTTCTTTCGCACATAATTTTAAATGAAAATAAAATAAAATAAATTTATTATTATGCAAGTCATATTATCTAATAAAAAGTTATATGGCACCAGTCATTTTAGAAAATGTTAAACTACTTTTCACTCTCCATTTTTTATTCTTTGATTAATATTCTTATCATTAAATAAATTTCGTTTCGCTTTCTTTTTTTTATTATTCATGAAACATGCGCGTGGCTAACGTTTGTATGCACATATGTGCTAAGGAGTTTTACGACTTGTGGACGGTATGGTGCATATCATGTGCATGACATTTATTATGCACAATTTTGTGCACGGGGATATTTTAATATGCTGAATTAATTTACATCACGAAATTTCTTAAGGATTGTTTTACGGGTTCGTTACATACATGGTTTGATCTCGGTTTATCAAACTCGAAAGAGCAACTGGCACATATCAATCCAGGAAGATATCGAGAAAAAAATTGATACAACGGATGAAATTCTCGCGCAGGTTCTAAAAGCTATCGAGTTGAGACTGTCTCACATACGACTGAGATTGGTGCGTATATCAAGAGGCCCCGTGGTAGAAGAACTCACCAAATTTCCGATGAATGCGTGTCATAAACTCCTGATATTAGCCCTCGATCTCCGCAATCATCCCGACTATTAAGAGCAGTCTCTTACCAACGTTTAAGAGATCGTCCTTCCAAGTGAACCAAACCATGACCCCTTGGAGGAAAAAGAACCTATGAATGACCTTCACCAATCCAATCCAAGCACCAGTACATCCAAAGAGGTTCACCCTGCAGTTTGCGATGATCGCTTCAATTTAACTGTTCACCGGAACAGGGATTCGTTTGCGGAAGAAATAGAGTCAATGCGGCCTAGACTAGCTTGTCGGGATCTGAAAGTTGCTGAATGGGTCATTCCTGTGTCAATGAGCGCTAAAAGAAAATGGAAGACCTGATGTTAGCCACCCACGTTCACCAGTCTAACAATGTACCTGGAACCCCTATTGCAGTTCAGCCTGCTCTTCCTTCAATTCGTAATGGCATGCAGATCTTTCCTACTACCTCTAAATATGGCTGTCACTCAAACAGGCAGCATCTTACCAGACTGCATCCCTCTGATTTTCAACCGCAATACCTTTCTCCAAACATTTTTGGGCATACAAACAACAAAATTCCCGTCCATAAATGTCATATTTCGTACGATGAATTTCCCGACGGAATAGCAGTTAAACGATTCATTTTCGAAGTAGAACATCTGACCCGGTCACATTGAGTTCCTTTGAACCATCTGGTCGACTATTGGGGCTTCCTGCTGAATAGAACCGCAAAAGGTTGTTACTGGGTTTATGTTGAATGAACCGATTGTAACACCAGGCTTCAACTTTGATAAGCGCTAATAGATAGCTTTCAGGATAGAAGAACCGACAGTGACATTAAACTGTCCCTAAAAACCGGGGAAAAAATTTCGCGAGGGTTTCTTGAACTCCTTTAATGACTTGTTGACCCTATCGAAATGGATATTGTTAAAATGGCTATTGTTGAGCAAAAATCATTAAAAAACAATTTTTTTTTTTTTTGAAAAATGCTAAGGCGATTGTTGAACAAAAATCATAAAACACATATGCAGTAATAATCAGCAACAATCATGAATTGATGTTAAATCGATGGAATTGTTGCGCCAGAATGATAGGAGATCGTTGAATATTTATAAGATTTACGTTTAATGAACTTTGTTAACAATCTTTTCATAAAAAGCAAATTTTTCCCTTCTTAAACAGTTTTTATATTACAGATAGTTGATTTATATAAAAAAAATGATCTTCAATCAGTTATGGGTGACCTTTTTATTTTTGTAATTTAACAGTTTAAATTTAGCCACGCAAACCAATAAAAAAACACAAAAAAAAAACGAAACCACGATTGTTGAGCTTATGTATTGGGTTCAATCAATTTTTATTTCTTTTTGAACAAAACCACATAAATAATTTTTTTTCACTATATATCCTACCGACACCACATAAACTAATTGAGTAATTCACTAACGGTAAGTTTAGGCTAATCGTAATGTAATCATCTCTTTCTGAGATGAATAATTTTAATGATTGTTCTTTAAATAATTACACGGGCATTTTTATTTTGTTTTTTTTTGTACTATCACAATTGAACTAACTAACAATGATTTTTTCTTACTTCTCGGATGAGATTACAATTGTTATAATTGTACAAACAAATAAATAACAATGATTTTTTTTTATTACACGCTGTTTTGTATTTTTTATTTGATACTATCACAATTGAGCTAACCTTGATTTTGTAAATTGCACGGCATTTTGTATATTTTATTTTAGATTATCGCAATTGAGCTAACCTTGGTTTTTTTTCTAATTATACTCACAAGTCATCAACATTATATTGACAAATGACATCTCATCAACAATTTAATCAGAACTCCCTAAAACATCAGTCGGATTCCAGTATTTATAATTACTAAAAACATCGAAATCGATGCGTTCGCAATCTTTGTTTCAATAGTTACAAATATTATGGTTAGGCAAAAATGTAGCAAACACAGTCGCAACTGATAAAAAATCCTCATAACAAGTGTTAATAATACTTAAAATCATCACTAATGAGAACAGGTCGGTTAACATTTTCATGTACAAATTGCTACTTTATCATAATGTTTTTCTATAATATATGAGATAGCATTCGTTACTACTGCCGGAAAAAAAAATTATCGATCGATATCGAGCAATATGCGTAACGATCTCGGCATGATAAAATATCGATATAACGGTTTATCTAATTATAGATATGTCAAAATATCGATATATCGATATTTTGATATATCGACATTTCGATTTTGTAGTGAAGAGCTTCTTCGCGGCATAGCAGCGAAGTGGCATAGCAAGTCGCGCACCTGGATGAGATTTATTTAGCCCCAAGTCAGCTTCAGCCTATGGGATCGAGAAATGATTCCTGCTGCTCCATTACAAATAACCGTGGTGTACGCGAATTTCGAGACCAAATGAACGGATAGAAAAAAAATAAAACAAGTGAAATGAGTAGACTCTGGCGACCCCCTGTTGTAATCCAACCATAGGTAAAATTTTAAATACTAGAAAAACATTGACCTCTTATTTTGTTTGGAAAAAATGTTCATTGCTCAATTCAGAAATGAAATAAATCGAAAAGTCCAGCGTAGCAAATTTTTAATATTTAAATTAAAATATTAAATTAATGCTAATGAACTTACTTTTCGATTTGTAATAGTTTTGGATTGATAAATGAAACAAACAAAATATAGGTCAATTTAAAATTGATTCGGTAATTGTTTTTCTGATTGGTTGTTTTAAGTAAATCGTAAATTATATTTTTTTTGTGATTGGTTATTTTTAATTATTAACGAATTTTAAAAAGAGTAACGGATTATAACAGATCCCCTCCAAAAAGAATTGAATTAATATTTTTAAGTTGCAAAAAAGTTTTTTGAAGTAGAGTAATTTGGGCAGTAAAACTAAATAGGAAAAAAAATCAAGTGAATAGTTAGTTTTTGAAGAAGAGATTGATCAAAAATAAAACAAAATTAAAATAGAAAAATAATAATAATAAAAGGTTTTTCAAATTAATAAAACTAAAATAAATTTATACGAAAGTTTATACGGAATTTGTGTTTCATTTAAAGATTGTGTTGTGTTGATATAAATTATAACATTTTTGGGTACCTGTAAGAGGAAGGTACCACACCCCTTATGCGAAAGAATCACGATCACCACGTCCAACCCCCCCCATCATTCACAGCACATATGCACACGTTCTCACACCTCATACACTAACATGCACACACATATACCCAGACACACACACAATGGCCGATTAGTCATATAAGCTATTAATATTACTATTGCTTATATTATCATTAGTTTGGTTATTATTATTATTACCATTAGTTTCATTTAAATGTAAGTAATTGTTTCCAATTAAAATTGTATTCAATTTTGCAAAATTATTGGAAAATGTAGATATTTCGTTAAAAACTGGACTAGTAAAATTATGGATATTGTTACGGTTGTTATTGTTAGAAAGTGGTACAGGATTATTTATATTAGATGAAAATATGTTAGAAGTAGTAGAACATGAAATAATAGCATTTTTGAAAGGATTTGCCTGATCATTCGTTATAATAGTATCACTTAGACTTACAAGTGTATCATTAATTTGTGTATTTATGGTTTCAGTTGCAAGTTTCAGTTACTTTGAACTGTTTAGGTTTAATTATACTAATAAATTATTGACATATTCTTTTTGTTGAAGCTGTATATGGTTCCGGTAAACCTCCATTATCAGTACAAGTGCCATCAGGTGCCTTGTAACGGAAATACTAAATCCTGTTAGTAACTCAGAACACATATTAAATCTCACCATTAGCTATCATTCCCTTTTCTTTTCTTTTACAGTTTCCATCAATAAGTTATTGTTAATAAATGACTAAATCCCATAATATAATGCACTAATGAAAATTTTACATAAAAAGAAAGAAAACATATACTGGTAAGGTGTCAACTCCTACCATGCCAATCCATAACCCGTAAATCTATTTTCGGAAAGAAACCATAATCACGGCTCCAATTATAGATTCATTCATCCACACATCCACATCCCGTGCATACACACACACGTACACGCACGCACGCACCCATGCACACCCTCACATATATATATATATAATAAAATGACTCACCCCATGGTTTGTCCAGATCCCACTCACGTAGTACAATTCAGTCGCTCATCCTTAACCAGCTCATAAATCGGTAAGTTCCGCACTCAGAATCTCAACGATGTTGCCAAGAAATTGGTTCAATCCAACTTGTAGTTGATAGCAGTGATTCTCTTATGTTTTTGTTTTGTATTTATTACCGGAAATGTATCAACAAAGAAACTCAGCAGATCGGCTGATAACAACGTATATCCACACACCAAAAGAAAATGGCTACCCCGGAAACGTATCCAGAAATTCAGCACACGGGAGGTAGCATGCGGTAAGATATCTGAAGTGAATTATAATTTATCTCCCCGACTTGTTCACTGGGTCACTCCAGCAGGCGGCCCTGATGCATGCGTTAACACAGATTATCTCAACCAGCAATTTCTATCTTTGATTTCTAAAACTAAATTAGTAACTTACATTAACAAGAGTTGCAATAATTTATTCTTTGTTATGATTACAACTAACAATTATCACAGTTCATAAGAAAACATTAAAACTACTAAATTTGTAACTTATAATAACACCGATGTACACTATTTATAGGCTACGATTATAACTGACATTTATCACAGTTCATAAAACTATTATCACAGATTTTTTTCCCATATATAATCAGTACTAAAAGAAACTATCATTAATATTTACCAAAAGAGTACAGTTTAATCCAAATTTTAGTTTCCTTGGTGGTTTTTCTGGATTATATTTTAAAATGATTTCTTTACGCAAAAACATGTTATGTATCTTCGTCAAAATCAAAATCAAAAACAGCTGTTTTGCTGATTGAATCGAATAATCGTCTTTAGAGAAAAAGTCGAATTATGATTGATTTATATGAAATGCTGTTTTGATTTTCTTAACACGGCACGAAATATGTAAAAATTTTTGTTTGTTTTTAAATTTTTAATTTGTAATGCCCAATTGTAATAATAAAAAGAAACCATGCGGCTAACTGCACTATTTAATCGGAAATGGGTAGTAAATTCTTTTGTTGTTTTTAAATTAATTAGCACGGCACAACTTTGTTTTTAACTAAATTGAAACTAATAAATTTGCACTAAGTAAAAAAAAATTTGACTAATTGCACTAGTTATTTTAATTTAATTAAAAATTTGCTACTTAGACCGAACTTAAATTAAAATAGCAAAAGCGTGAATTCAATAAAGAAATCCGATCTTTTTTGATATTCACGAGAAATTTTTTCCAAGCAATAAGAGACCGAAGCTATCTATCGCGTTCTATTTATAGTTTAAAAATGGTAGCATTAACTGGTAGCATATTTTACTGACTGAAAACCCATTAATGAATCTGTACAACTAAATTATGTTAAAAAAAAGCATTGATTACAAAACGATGGCAGGAAATCTATACGGAAACAACACAATTACAAACTAATGATATTGTACAACTGTTTTATGCTGATTTTATAGCGATTAACGATTACAAATTGAATATAGAAAATTACATTGGGAAATAGCACACAACTGGGTTATGACAATTTTTCAACGGAAACCATTGCAGCTGACGACCACGGACCGAGTATCAGAGACTATGTTTAAAGGAAAACGAAAACAATTATGAAAGTCTCCGCAATGCAAATCCGATGCATCCGAACTGCTACGCTGATCACCAGACTACTTCGTTACAATTTATAGGATACAAGTGTCGGGAACAAAATATCGATAAAGATCAGTTCAGATCACTTATCAATATATCGATACACCGAATAACGATTTCGATATGACAAAATATCGATATATTGGTATATCGATATATTGATATATCGATATGTCGATATATCGATATTTTATTTATTTATTTATTTATTTATTTAATTATACATAATAAATTACAAGTAGGGTACTCCTCTCAGAAGTTACAAACAACTGTAGGGCCCTTTCTATGTATGTAATTTTTATTTAAAAAAAAAAAAATTATTAACAATAAATAAATTTGATTAGGTATATAAAAAACAAAAATTAAAATATATTATATTAAATTAATTATATTAATAATTTATGTATTGTTTATTTATTATTTATGAAACATTTATTTATTTACGTTTTATAAATCTAAATTTATAAATTATATTATAAAATTTCATCTTATAAAAGTTTGGGTTGGGTGATTTCCAAATGTGTTCTTAAAAGTTTTTGAATTGATTATGGTTACATGGTTTTTTAAATTCATATGGCAATTCATTCCATAACAAAGTACCATCAACTAGAATATTATCAGAACATATACTATATTGACACTTAGGAACAATTAGATTAATAGTCCGTTTAGATTTACCAAAAGTTAATTTAGAAAATAAATAATTTGGACAAGATTAGTAAATTAATTTCTGCATAAAACATATTACACGATATATATAATAAGTAAATAATGAACAACCGATAATAGAATTTCTATAGGGTGTAACATGATCAGTTAATTTTAAATCATATATATATCGAATGCAAGAATTAAAACATACATTAAGTCGTGATTTAGATATATATTTCATATTATAAAATAATAAATCACCATATGTAAATATGGGAATTAACAAGGATTTGACTAACATGTACCTCGTGTGTCGAGGGGTAAACATCTTGAATTTCTTAAGCTTATATAACGATGTATCGAAATAATGTATCGAAGTAATATATATAACGATATATCCAAAGTTTTTTTCGAAAGTTTCGGAACATCCACACTGCCATTAATGACTTTGGGGGTTGGGCCTGCGATTTTTGTGAAGGTACACTGATGAAGTTTAAAAGAACTATTGGCATTTCGGTGGAGGCAGCTCCTATATATCTGAAACTGAATATAACAAATAATGATCGATTGATAAAATTGAGTATTGCTACGCTACAATTAAATACAGAAATAAATTTGATTGAATCTGTAAACTCAACTATACAATAATTTAATCGTGGTTATAAAAAAAATAAAATCCAATTCATAATCATCAAAAATGTGTTATTAAAATAATTATAAGAAAAAGGGATACCAAAACAACAAATAAAATACATGCAACCCATTTATGCACCTTCACATGTGACAGACTAATTAAAAAAATAGAAATCTTAAATTAGGAGACACTCTAAAATATAAAATTTCGTACTAGAAAAGTATAGAAATTGGTATTAAAATTGCACTTAAACAAATGGAATTGCTGCAAATGGAACAGAACGAAAAACAGCGAGAAAAATTAATTGTATTTGGAATGCTGTATCGCAGTCGTGAATAATTGAGTTTAAAAAAATGTTTTAAGAGTTGCTGAATAGGACTATTATGATTATTATTTCGCACATTGTTTTCAACAGGAAATTTCTACGACCAACCGTTCTACGGCCGAGTTCTAGAAGCTTTGAGGCGAATTCTGGGTAAGAAATATTTTTGAGCTATGGGCCTTCTTCCAAATAATAAATTCGAGGTATGCTGAATGTGACTTTGGAATAACGTTTATAGAATTGATAATTGATGAAAAATATGACTTTTGTCACATTTATTTAAAAAAAATTAAGCTTTATAGCAATTTAATTGTTCCAATATCAAACATTTCAAGGTGGTCGGAATGTTTCAATTAATTTTTTATTGAGTAATTTTTAATACATTTCATGAAATTCTTAAACTTGGTGACAGGCTGGCATCAAATGTTATTTATAATTATACTGAAAATTGTGAAATACACACAAGCCCAACCTTGACTGAATCGATAAAACCGAAACGGTATAAACTATAAAAATCATCAGAACTTTCAACCAACTGTAATGTCTTAAACTTTCAAATCATTTTCATTAACAAATCATAAAAACAAACATAAAAAAGTCTAAATAAATCAAATAACGAACGTCTTACTTAACCTTTTTCTTTAAAGTTAAAATTTTTGTACTTCATGCAATACTTACATTGTATTCTGTTATTTTTTCCATTTCAAAAGATGTGATTGCAGAAATAGCAGAACATAATTTTTTTCAATATTATATAATACAAAGAAAACTTTAAAGAATTATTGACCATGACCTGATTTTGATTTTTTTTCTGTTTCTTATTTCAATATTATTTTAATGATCTTAGATTATATAACCGAATTTTAACATATTATAAGAAAATATTTAAGTTTTGCACAAATACATTACCATTAAACAAAAAACAATCAAATCAAACTTAATTTAATTAATAATATTATGACAACATATATTGATATTATTTTTTGTGTAAGAAAATTAATTTTCTTTATGTGAAATACGGATTGACGGAGTAATTATAACAAAATTTCTTATAAATAAAATAAAAAAATAATTTGTAACATTTTATTTTTTATGATTTTTACATAATTTTTTTTATTGTTTGATTGCATTGCACTATTTAGTCGTATTTCGATTTTATGAGTCAATGTTTTTGTTTGTATTTGGAATTGCGTGTACATACTGCAGTTAATGGTTGAAGTGTGTAATTTCAGTCAATTTATTAAAATAATTAATGAAGGCGAGTCTTATTGTTGGTTTTGAAATTTGCGTGGATTTACGATTCATAATTACAAAAAGTATGGATAAATTTTTAAGGTTGGGAAATATTAAAAAAGTTTATGAATTAGGTAAATCGTTGTGATCGAGGTTTACCTAATAGTTGTAATAAATACAAATTGTTGGTCTTTATATTGAATTTTTTAAATTGGGTATACGTTCTTAAAGTTATGAGGAATTAATGAAATATGGAAAATTAATGATATTCGATGGTAAACTAAAAATTTGTCCTTGGGGGGGGGAGGGGGGGTATGGTTTTAAAATAATGTTTTTTAATTTTTTTTGCTGAATGAACAATATGTCGAGAATATTGTGTACAAATTTTAAGTCAATCCGAGTAAAACTAACGGAGTTACAGCGTTTCAACAGGGTTGCCGTTTGACCCCATTTTCCCAAAAACGTAATTTTTGGAGTTCGTGAACACTAGAACTCAAAATCTACTGAACCGATCCTTTTGAAAATTTGAACATTACTTCTTCACATAAATCAACAGGTAATCACGAAGAGTTTTTTTTTTTTCATTTTTTTCTATTTTTTAATAACAAATTAACCGCGATTTTTTGAGCTAAAATCGCGTTTTTCACTTCCAAGTGCTGCAAAAAATAGAAAAAAAAAAAAAAACTTTTCGTGATTACCTCGAGAAATACATCACTTTTAAAATTCATATCAATTTTTTTGTTTCACATGATCCGGTAACGGGTTATAATGCTCACCGCAAAACCACTTTTTTTCAAAGCGCCTCTGGAGATTCAACGTCACCGGCTTATTTATCAATATTTTTAATTAAAAATTTTTTCTGACATATTTCAAAAGTTGTACAATAATATGTAATTAAATTTAATAAAATAATATTACTCATGTCGCCGCAAAAAAATCACAAAAATATGCTTTTTTTTCGTCTTTAAAACCATACGCCCCCTTAAACATGTTAGAAAAAAAGTAAATAAATTTCGTATGTTTAAAAAATAAAATCCAAAACAGTTTCTGTTCATAAAATTTAAAACGAAAAGGAGGCAAACAATTTGTTACGAAGCTATTCATCCCATAAAAGTTCATTTGTTGAAACGCTGTCTTTAATGCGATTTATCTCACTCTTGAATCAATTGATTCAAACTATTCAAACAACTTATCCGATACACACAACTTATCATCTTTTTTATTCTTGCATTTTGTTTTCTTGTAATGTGTTTTTTTTTATTAATTAGTTAGACATGTTTAGCACACTAAATATGAAATATTCATTATTTAGACTCTTTGAATATCCGAAGGTACCATGTCAACTATAAAGGAAGGAGATGAGGAAAACGGAAGGAATGGGGATATAGGGATAACTATACTAATTTTTTTAAATGATGATGAACATTTTCTTTAAATGCCTTTAATTTAAATTTAAATTGAGTTCCCACAATTCGGCCACTCGATTAAAATAGTCCTTCTGGAAGGACACAGCTCTACAACGAGGTATTTGTACAATAAATGGATGGGATAACTCGGCAGCTCTTGTTTGTCGATTATACTGCACACAAAATGGAAGGATGTTTTGAATTTCCTTAAAGGAAAATTCGCCAAAGCTATATTTATAGTAAATTGACAATTCAGCCACGTTTCTTCTGTGCTGGAGTGAATCAAGCTGGTCCGTTAGTTTGGTATTGCCAATCAACCGTATTACTTTTCTCTGTACAGAGTCTAAGACATTTTATTGTTGACTGACAAGCACCCCCCCAAACATGACAGCAGTGCTCCATACATGGACGAATAAAGGGCTTGAAGGTTAGCAAAATTTGCTCGGGATTGAAATACTTTTTACATCGACTCAAGTATCCTAATTTTTGCATTGCAGATTTAGCGAGGTTGAACACATGTTTATTCCATTTCAGGTTATTTTGAATATCCACTCCAAGAAGTCTAACTGATACAACCTCACGCAATTCCTCATGGTTTATTTTAATATGGTAATTTTTATGTCGCTCTATTCGTGAAAGACGGTATAATTTGGTTTTGGTTGGATTAAATGAAACAAGATTACGATCACCCCATTCCATTATACGCTCCAGATCTTTGTTGTTAGAATCAATTAGCAGTTCTCTATCAGTGGTAACTGCAGTACGAGATCGAAATTTAGGAGATGCATGTGATGCAAGCAATGTGCTGTCATCAGCAAAACTATGTATTGGGTGCACTGTGGAAATAAGTAAGTCATTAATGTATAGAAGAAACAATGTTGGTGAGAGTGCAGAACCTTGGGGAACCCCAACATTGGTTGTGAAAATATTGAATGTGATACCATCTAAATTAACATGAAATTGGCGACCTGTAAGAAAACTATGAATCCATGAGACAGTAAGATGGTCTATCCCATAAGATTTTAATTTAGCTATGAGATTTTTATGCCACACTTTTTATCAAATGCTTTAGAAACTGGGCCCTTTTTAAATTTTTGTCATCTTGCATTTCTCAAACCACCTTTATATCGTTTAAAACCTTTAATTTCTTTTGTTTCAGTTTGTTATTTTTATTTGTGCACAATAAAATATCGTAACACACAAATCACTTAAAGGTTTTGGAAAACTTAACACAACATTTATACACAATAAACCACAACAACAGCAAGATAATTTTTTTGTTATATCTTTTTTGTTTTTAAACTTTATTTCAAAAAATTAAAAAAACTACTTTTTACATTTTAAAAAGAGAAACACAACACATAATTTCTTTTTGTTCTTTTAATTTTTTTAATTCCGTTTGGTTAACCTTTTTTATTTTAATTACAAATTACAACTCAAAAAATATTCAAAATTATTTTTCTATTTATAATTTTTAAAATTACTCTAAACAAGAAAGAAGAGTTGGTTGCATGAAACAAATGCTCGTTATTCAAATTGCTATTCCAATACAAAAATCCCGTCTAGCACACAAATATTTTCTTGTTGGTTTATTAACATGTAAAACATGCACAGACCTTATGAACACCCTGTTCATTAATCATGAATACAGGCAAAAAGAACAGAAAAACGTTCATGAATTGCAATATTTCATTTCTATTTATAATATTTCGTTTCATTATAATAAAATGAAAGTAGCAATACTTTTGATTCATTTTTTTCTTATTTAAACATTAAGAGCAAATAGAGTGCAAGTATATATAACAAAAATCATTATAACCTTGATGCTACAAAAAAAAGGTCAGGTGTGCCGATGATTATTGATGAAAATGTTAATGCAAAATGCATATTATAGCCGAGGGTGATGCAAAAAGTCATTTGTATGGTGATCTGTTAAATGTAAAATTACGACAACGCAAAATGTGTAGTTGGGTAGGTCAGGGATGGAAATTATAGGATGAATTAACGAGAATCTAATCTTTGCTGTTAACGCAACCGGTTTAATTGTTTGACCTGTCAAGACTTAAGCTCCAATCTTTTAAAGCACGTTCTTACAACTAAAATTGGAATTAATAGGTCTAGTAAGATATAAACTTAGTTTGCACTGAATGCGACTAAAAGTGACCAGAATAGACTACAATAGACGCGCGAGATCTTTATTATTACATTTATAAATTTAACGATCGTCGACATCATTTCTTACAACAGTTATTATATTTATTATATCAACCAGTGGTTGAGGAACAGAATTCACATGGAGAATGGGATCAGAACGAATCATGGGGTGAGTGAAATAATTGTAATGATGATGCCGTGATGATCTAGGCTTCTTCGCATTTGGGCTCGTCAGAGTCCTTCTTATTTGTTTCCTTTATTTAATTTTTTTCGATCAAACAGTCTCTTTTGCGTGCAAATCTGTTCATTTGTACTGGGCCGGGGGGATATTCCTACTTGAACTGTAAAAGATTGGAGCTTTTCGGATAAAACCTCGCTTGATACTTTCTGCACTTATAAAAGATGAATAATACGACGATATTTGTAAAAGAAAGAAAAAAGGGAGAGATAGAATATATGATGGAGTTAGGAGTAAGCACTTTAAAATGTTTGGAAAATGATTACGCTATGATTTTTAAATGTAAATTTTTGGTAAAGAATGAAAAACAATTGTAAATATTGCGCCACACATCAATCTCCTTAGTTTGTTTATTGTTCTTTTTTGTGTACGAAATACAATGTCTATGTACCAACATTACAATCGTTTACAATTTTTGAAATCACAAAACTAGAATTTTGAATTATTAAAAAGTTGTGTAAGCAATTAAGTTGCCGAACATTTTTTTGGAAAAAATCATCTCTGACAATAAGTCAGTATTCCAAGCCACTAAATTTCAAGAACCGTACTCTCTTCACTGTAATGCGTTAGAGCTGGTTGATAAGACTATGCTGGCGACAATTTATCCTTATCGGAAATATTTTCCATAACCAACAAGCAACGATCTCTAGTTAAGCAAAAAAAAGTTTCAAAAATTTCAAAACTGATAATCGCTACAATCTACGTTCCCGTAAACCTGAACTATCATAAACTGTTCACATGCACAACTTTTTCCAAGACGATGCCATAAACAAAAATTTATGTAAAACTAAATGCAAAGAAGGTCATTAAGACAAAAATAATAATTGCGGTTGGCCAATTGGAATATAAAGTGGAAGTGATAAAGCTCACCAATGCACCGTAATTAATGCAATTAAATGCAATGCAATTGAAAATCTTACAAAACCATTCATTGTTGGTTCATTTATATTCTATTATAAATATTATTCTGTTATAAAATTACATGAGAAAAAAATTTGTTTATTACAATTTTATACGCTTAATTAAAATTCCGATAAAAAGTTTTCTCATGGTTTACCATAAGCCTTTGAAATAAAATTACTGACAATTTCCTAATCTTTTCAAGGTTTTTCTTGTATTTATAATTTTTTCATACAACTTTCATAAAAGTAGGTCGAATCGTATATTATAGTTTTTGTCGTGATTTTT
This sequence comes from Diogma glabrata, assembly GCA_963693315.1. Classification (NCBI taxonomy): domain Eukaryota; kingdom Metazoa; phylum Arthropoda; class Insecta; order Diptera; family Cylindrotomidae; genus Diogma; species Diogma glabrata. Next base: position 370,244,085 of record OY856186.1, read on the forward strand.
AACACAAAATATCAAAAGTGGTAATATAAGAGGGAGGTATAACCTTAATGGCACACATTATCGATCAAATTTCTCTGGTTTTCCTAATAATTTATCAATTTTATGAAGTTGAAAATTTATTTCTCATCTAAGGCTGGAACAACTTAATTTTTCTGTTTAGTACGAAAAAACTTAAAGGACTACGACAGGTAAAATGAGAAAGCTGGCATTGGGAAATGCCGGTTATCAGCAGTTCAACACCTCAAAAATTAATAAATAAATACCAGATCTTACGAACCTTACTTTTCTTGCCTAGAAGCAAATTGACTGAACCAAAGTCTTGTTTTCTATAAGCTATAAAACATCAATAACGACATTAGAACATTTTTGCATTCAGTTTTACACAATAACTGCCAAACTGTTAGATTTTCGCAAAACAAATTTTGCTTAACATACAAACAAATAATACAATCGTTTTATTTTACAGCAGAGTATATTAAAATCATGACACTAATCTCAACTATTACTATAATATAATAATTCTGTCATGATGTTACTGTTCAAAGGTCACAAACCCGGATCTCCAAACAGGTTAAATTTATTGTTAATTGTAGATAAGCAATGGGATTGTGATAACAATGGGATATCCCAACAATAAGATAAAGCTTCAATATAAGATGTTAAAGCGAGCAGTTGGTCAGTGCAACTCCAATTGGGACGGAAACCAACTTGTTCGACTGGAATCTGGTCATTCAAGAAAGATGCGATACGGTTGTATATGAGTCGTTCTACTAGCAATTTATAGCAGGTGCTCAAACTATGCATAACAAGCGCTTATGTTCAGTCATATTTAAAAAAAAAATACTTTTCAGAAAAAGAAAAAAAGATTACGACCCTTGTGTAAAGGGGTCATTGTTTAAGAGACTAGATTTACATCAGGGTCTGATTAGGCAAATGCATTACACTCGTGATAAGAGCCCAATTGAACTAGGGCAATCCTAATCAGGGCCCTATTTCATTGCAACCTTGTCCCGTAAATGAGAGCAGATATTGCACTAGCTAAGGCTAGAAAATTGTCTACCTAGTTGAGAGTTCAAAAATTGCGCTTGATTTGGCTCAGTCGTTATATGTCGTGGTTTGTTTAGCAACCAGATAGTCCTAGTAGTGAGCACACAAAAAAAATTAGGCTAAATACACCCATTCCACCCATCCATCAGGCCATACTATCCCTTCAGTTTACAAATTTACAAAACAAAAAGGTTCTCAAAAGGTTCTCACTCGCGTCGTACTATCGATTTCTGACTTATGCTCCCGTTTTCTATCTCTAAGCCTCGGTTTGCATTCGCCATTTGTGAAAATGTCATGAATTGAAAAAAATAATAAAAAAGAAAATAGTAATTCCAAGTAAATTGTCAAAACAATTGAATCGGTCATTTCAAAAACCTCATAAGTCACTCACATAAAATTTTTCAGAAATCAATAAAAACTGGATCATACACAAACAAATGAGTTTTAAAGGACTTTTTTATGTTTAATTTAGTATTTAAGTGGTAAAAAATTAAAATAGCGAATAACCTTTAAAATTTATTAATAGAAATAAGGAAAAAAACCTGAAAAACAGTTGTTGACTTACGTTGTTTTAGCGAGAAATAGGGCTAGTGGTATAAAATTTAACCAAAAAAATCGGAGTAATCATATTTTTTATTGCTTATTATTGAGAATTACACTTAAAAATAATCTTATTAACATTTTACATGTATTAATTTGTCATGTTTTAATATCTTTATGGTACATAGTCATATTCTCCATCATTCTTAATTATGAGTTAATTCATATATAATAGTATAATACGTATATAATTCATATAATTCATATATAATACGAATCCTCGAAAAGAGGACGAGTGTCATGGGTCCGTAGCTGCGGTTCCTCTCGTCCTACGCAGGAATGCAGGAATGCTATCGCTATCGACTTACGTGGTTTTTACCCAGAATACGCATCTACCTTTAAGGAACCATTTTCTGCAAAAAAAGCATGTTGGAAAAAAATGTGACTTAAGAGGTTTTTGAAATGACCGATTCAATTATTTTTCACACAACTTAACAAAGAACTTATCTGATTTAAAAAAAAACAAATGCCGAATTTCAGACTTAACAAGAACAGGTAAGAAATGAGAGAACTTTTGGATTTTTTTGCGTAAATTACAAAAGCATATTATGGAAATTTTTTAAATGCAATTTGATTAAAAGATGTTTTAATTAAGAAGTGAAACTACCTGTTACTACAGAATTTGTAAAGACAAAATCTGGGTAAGTTCTAAAGAACATAAACATGGGAATAACTTTGAAAATCTTTATAATGTCATACGACATCAACATTACTTAAGCCGTATTTTATTTGTCAAATTACACTAACAATTTCATGTATCCAAATCCAAATCCAAATCTGACAAAATAGTTGGTTTTGAAAAGTCGGAATTGTATTTTAGTTCGCCTACTCAACACGTGCTTCGCTACCCATCATTTTTTATTTCTAAAAGTTGTCAGAATTTCAAAATTTTGAATTTTTGACGTCTTGACAATTTGATTTTAGTCAAATTAATTTATTAATATAAATGTAAGTACGAAATTTTATAAAATTGATTTTTTGTTAAAATATAAGTTATTTGTATATTATTATAATGATGATTGTAAATGTTTAAACTTTATTCTATTTTACCGCAAATCGATAATATAAAACGTAGTTTGGTAATATAAATATAAAATATTATAAAGTCATTAGAAAGGTAATTATAAATTTTTGTTGGTGTCGAAAATAGTTTATTAATATAGTTAGTAGTGTTATAAAGTTGTTCAGTTCATTTTTAATTGTAAAACTCAAAAACGAAAATCATTGTCTCCCATTCATATTTGTATTTCTCATATAAAACTTTGGTCAAACTTAAAGTATTTAATATTTAATCAAAACTATTTAATATCTGTTTTTTTAGGGATATATCTTATGGATCCAGATAAACGAATATTATTACAGGTAAAAATTATTTGTTTAATACTTATAAGGAATATAAGCTGTATTAACTCTGTCCCTCTCAACTACACCAGCCTAATTCTGTGTGCGTTACCCAGGTCGCACGGCGAGGATGTAGAATTTCGGATTTTTGCCACCCCTAATATTAACGTTATATATTAATTCAACACAAACAAATATTAGGTTAGACTAATTCTCATATTTAATCTAAATACTTGTGTTATAGGCTATTTCTGAGGAATTTGTTGATTCCACAAGCAGTTCATCCTCGTCGTCTCAGTCAAGCTCAAGTTCATCAACGAGTAGCAGTAGCAGTGAAAATGACACAACTCATGCTAAAGTATCGAACTTTCTTAAGACTGTATGTGAATATAGTGATGCGGATTTTCGAGGTCATTTTAGATTATCCAGATCTACTGCGAATATTTTGATAGGTAAATACATTTTGATTAAAATATCTGTCTTACATATACCAATATTGTAAATATTTTAGAAGCATATTTTTCATCTGCGGTTTGTCCAAGTTATAAAAGTGGACGTAAAAATGTTGGTGCTCAAACAGAAGTTTATGTATTCTTATGGTATGTTGCCAATACAGTAACTTACAGGCTGCTAAGCAACCTTTTTGGGATTTGTGATAGCACAGCGTGGGCTATTGTTAATCGAATTTCGGCTTGGTTGGTATCGATAGGAGACCGTTTCATAAAATGGCCAAGATCTGCAGCAAAAATTGAAGAAATAACTTCTGGCCTCCAACAGATAAGAGGTATTCCTTGCGTAATAGGCGCTATAGATGGTACACATATACAGATAACAGCACCGTCTGACCAAACTCACGTATACTTACGGTGACCATTTTTGAACAGCAAAAATAAGGGACAAACCTTTTTTAGAAAAAAGCTAGTTTTTTCTTTTCCTGCAGCGCCACCAAAGTTGCAGTTTGTATTATCAGCGCATAAAGCCAGCAATTTATTGGTTATTTCATATTTTATTAAAACTTCTTTAATATAACTTGTTATAATGTCAGATGTTTCTCCTGGTAATTGTTTAATTTCAAAAATGTTTACAATTCCTGGTTTTGGTAAAAAGTATCTGCCCAAAATTGGGCAGAGTTTGATGCTTCCGAGATTCGAACAGTCTGAATACTTAGTTAAAAAACTCATAGAAGACACATCATTTGCAATTGAATTTAAAGACAATGGTGTAAAAATATTGCAAATAAATGCCTCTGATTTTATCCTGGCACAAGCGTTCTGTTCACAATAAGAACAATTGCATTGTCGCTACACACTAGCTGCATTGTATGTAGCTACAAAATAATAAAATTTGTATTGCAGTTAGATTTAAAAATTCAAAGATTTGCCGTTGTTGCCTACATGAATGATTTTCACGCGTTGCAATAAATTTGTGATTTCAGGGATATGAATAAAATATGGGACTTTAAGGGAAGAATGGCGAGAACAAGGGACAAATTGCGTCCCTTTAAAAAATTTAAAATTTAAGGAATGCCATACTCAAATAAGGGACTGTCCCTCGAAAAAAGGGACGGATGGTCAGTCTACGTATACTGCAACCGCAAAAAATATTGCAGTATCATTATGCAAGCAGTTGTTGACCATGAAAAAAGATTTATCGATATCCATTGTGGAGAACCTGGTTCGTACCATGATAGCAGAGTTCTGCGAAGATCACCATTGTATCGAAAAGCCATAGATGAGTATGCAACGTCATTTCCAAATCAAACGTGTTTGATTGGTGATAGTGCATATGCATCACAACGTCGGTTGGTTCCCCCATTTAGGGACACGGGATGCTTAACCACACAACAGAAACGGTTTAATCATCTACTTTCAGCAACAAGGATGGTCGTTGAAAATGCATTCGGTATATTAAAATCGCGTTTTAGGCGATTACTCCATTTTACTGAGCATTCCAACATAAATACGGTGATTAGTATTGCAATGGCATGTTGTGTTCTTCATAATTTATGCATTAACGAACACGATACGTGGACAGATATATATGATGATGAAGAAAATGTAAATCCGACAGAAGAATTAAATTCTCATACAAACAGTCAAAACAACGAGCAAGATCGTCGCTCAGAACTGTTTAACCATATGTTGGAATTAGGATTATTATAAAATGCATAATTTTTAATTCAGTATAAACATTTATTTAATTTATTATAAACACATAATTTTTTTAAAAAAACATTTATTAAAGCTAAAATTCTTAAATTTAAATTCAAGTTACTAAAACTATTAAATTCACGTATTGTGAATTGTATTATATTATTATTTATTTAATTAATGTAATGTATTGTAATTTAACTTCAATGTAATAAAGAATTTAACCGATGTATTAAAATTAAATGGTAAATAATATTAAACAAAATAAACCCTATAACTATTTCAAATTTAATTTTATTTAATTTGTCATAATATTTATAATTTTTTTACGCAGTTCTTGCTTTTCCTCATGCATCTTCTTTTTCTCCTCGTGTATTTTATCTTTTTTTAAATTATTTAGAGTTTGTTGGTCTTCTTTTCTTTTTGCAAGCATCAACTTGAACTCAAGTTTCTTATCCAGCAACCGCTCCTTTTCTGATTTTCTGATTCGCTTTTCCTTTGGCTCTAAATTTGACTCTGGATTTGACTCTGAATTTGGCTCTGAAACCTGAGAAGACCAAAGCGAAGAATTGCTCTTCTTTGAAATTGAAACTAATTAACTAGCACTGCTAGAACGTGGCATTTTCTGTCCTCCTATACCCAAGGATTGAGCCGAAGAATACGAATAATCCGATCGCAAATATTCATGATCTAGGAACTCATCCATTAGCTCCATATATGGAGCAATCGATGGGGCGGCACCACTACGATTGTTACTATCAACACGTTTTGTACGCTGATTTTAATGTTTTTATTTTATTTTTTATTTCATCAGACGTGTATGGTTTTTCCTGCAATTTAAAAGATAGAATCAAACAAATGAAATAAACAATAAATTTTGGTCTAGCCGAGACACCTGATGAAGTAAGATCTTCCACTAAGTGCTCGTATACAAATTTCTTTTTTTTAATATGGTGAAATTCTTCTTTCCTACTACAAGCGAAACGTAGAAGCACTTTTGTTTCTTCATTTGACCATAATCTTCTTGTAGAGCTGAATTTGTGCAAACAAAATTATTTAACGTAATTAAATGTTATTCGGATGTCTTTAATTGAAGTATCTATTATTACTTACTACGGTCTTTTTATCTTACCCTGAGCAAACTTTTCTTCCATTTTCAAACTTTAACATAAAATATAGACAATAAAACAAATAATAAAACAAAATATAATACAACACAGAATAAAAATGGCTAACCTCAAAAACTTGATTAATTTTCACTTTAAATTAACACTTAGTTCTATCAAGTTATAACGATAATAAAAAATTCAATCAGTTTGCTGATTTTTAAATTTTCTGAACAAGTACTACCAACCTCCAGAAAACACTTGATATCCAAATCGAATTCTATGGTTCATTTTATTTGAAAATTACGTTTTGACAGTTCAATGCGAATTCCGATTGGGCAAATAAAATACTACTTTAGTTAGTGTATTTATTTCTGGAATTGGGCAGCTTAAGACGAAGGAAACTGAAAAAAAAGCTTTTGGAAAGGCGGTGTGTATTACAATATCCTTCGTCACAAATCGTGAGGACAATGTCACACACCCTGAGAACGTCTGCGGCCGGGAATACGACTGAAATGATAGGACGGTAAGATTGCACTGACTCTATGCAATCAGCACAGAAATAAACAGAACAGAACTTGACAAGTAAGTGATAACAGTTAAAGATGGACGATGGACGAAAACTATGTTATCAACAATTTACAACTAAATGTCATAGAAATCCAAAAATAAATTCGCGTTTTTCAACCAAAATCACAAACTATTTATCATTTTAACATGTGATTTAATCGATTTGCGAGATTCGTTTTACTTGCCAAACAATGACTATACACAAACTAAGGCTATAATAACATCATAACCGAAGCCACAAGTTATGTTTGAGAACAATATAATTGATGCATTAATTTATTAAATGAAACCATTAATGTAACCAAAAGTGATATAAGAATATAATTTTGTTTCTTGCGATTATGTAAGAAACAAATGGTAATGTATTTTATTTTGTTTTTTCTTTGTTTTAAACTTTGTGGCTAAGATTATTTTGTACGTACGTTATTAAAGGTTTATTCGAATAGATTTATGAACTTTGTGCGTAAGAAATTGTGTCAAATTTTTTATCCATTCTCCAATTACCTTGGTTGATGCTAATTGCTCTTACAAGGCAGTTATCATACCCACAAATAAACCTTCCCAACTGTATACTGATAAAATCAACAAGAATAACAAAAAGTTTGATAAATCGCTAGTTGATACTTAATTAGGGTAAATTTGTTTTTATGTCTAATTTCTGTTGTTGTTAGAATATACCGACACGCGCATTTTTTGTTCGTTAGAATTGTTGTTGCTTTTAGGTGACCTTCTTATTATATTTTATTATTTCCATGTTTGACAATTTGGAATTTTATAGACAAGAAATAATGAAAACAACTGATTCGTTAATTAAATGATAATTTTTGCTTTGTCTTTTCGTGCTTTATGGTAACTCATTTGATAAGTTTCTAAGAATTTTGTTTAGAAAATGTTGAGAATGGATTAGTTATTTTTTAAACTTTAGTTAGCAGTGCCATGACTTACATATTTGTGGAAGATTGTCTTGTAATCGAATTATAAAACGTTTTATACAAAGCTTTTTAAAAACGCTATTACTTCGGTCTGAAACACCTAAGTATTACATTCATGAGCCAAAAGTGAAATTTTTACCCCCACTTTTTTGGCATTTCTCTACGTTTTAGGACCTACTGATTCTAAAAAAGCAAAAAAAAATGCATGTCTGTCTGCCCGCCGGCCGGCCGGCCGTCATTACCTACGATGCAGGGAAAATCGCTGGAGAGATTTCAAAAATGTTTTTTGAAGAGAAAACTTCTTTAGGCGCACAGATTTTTCCGTAGGTAGTAAGTTTGGCTGATCCGTGACGCTCTGAAATGAAAGACTTTATTAAGGTTTAAATTAAAATCTATCTATCATTTCTCAACGTTTCAAATTTCGTTGTGGATATCGTGCTCGACTGATGTGCTGTCGGTACTGAGTTCTCAGCTCCTGATATGGTACATATTTTTTTATTGTTTTTTTTTTAACTTTTATTAAATACCATTAAAATTATTTTTTTTTATTTATGAGTTCATAAAAATAATAAAAATTTCTTTATACGAATTTTAAAAAATTGATCTATAACGCGGTTTTTTAAAGTTATATTGCTACTGTCTTTTGCAATTTGCATTCGAGTCATCATGCTAAATAAATATTGAATATATATTAAATTGAAATTATGTATGGCTGTTTATCCTTTATGCATTAATACATTAATCATCATGAAAATTTATGAAGTTGTGGTGTACGCTTAATTTTTGCTTTTTATTCAACTATCGTTTTAAACGGTAGTTTGCTTGATCAATGGTTTTTTTGAACACAATTTTTTTTTTAAATTAAAAATAACGTAAGAAAGATAGTATAACCTGAAGGCTGAAACAATTTCATTTGTATATCAAAATTATATGTATTGGAATTTTATCATCTTCACTAAATATGTTGTCGGTTTGGAATTGTATGTAATACATGTTTCTAAAATTAAGTGAAGATTTAATACTTGTAACTTGATACTTGATAAAATCGATTATATCGATTTAAAGCTCACAATCACGAGACGGAAATCGCATAAATTCTATACAAAGAAGCATAGCTTATGTATGATAGTTGTAGTTAGCGGTTTATCGTTCTGACTTGTTTCTCATTTATTCTACTAATACGATCCAAATACTACTAATAAGATATAAATTGATTGCGATTGCCAATGAAGTTTTCACTTCTGCCGTGCGGTCTTAAGCACACTCTCTGTTTTTTTTCCTTTTTCGATTTTTCTAAATGAAACTCGATTCTTTAAAAAAACTTTTGTTTTACTATCTCCTTATCTTTATCTAAAAAATACAGATAAAACAAGTATTTAACGTTTTTTCGTTTTCAGTAGGCGTGGACATAGCACTTATAGTTTGTAAAAAAAATTGATTATGGAGAAATTTGGACGGGCACAGAAGTCTCACCAATAGGGTACCGTTTTTACTTTTACAGAGTACGAAACCCTAAAAATTGTTGTCCGATGAAATTGTTTTTAATTTTGACTTTAGATGAAATTATACTAAATTCTGATGTTCGATGAAAATATTTATGACCGATTGTATGAATGCGGATTAGACATGACCTAACTTATGAAGTTGTTATTTTCATCCCTCCCACTGACTAATTATGTTCCTTTTGACTCGAAAATGAAGTGTATGCAGTTTTACTGAAATCGGAAAATAATTACCCACCGCGCAGTGGCGTCGAAGATAAGAAAATTAGCAGAATAATAGGATTTTTTATGTTTATCAGATATAATCATCTTAAAATATAATATATCTCATAATTTCGATTTTTTATTAAAAGTTAATTACTTTAGAATTCCAACGTGCCTAAGTATGTAGAAATTGATCTTAGGAAAGCGTTTTTATCGAATTTCTTCTTCTTAAATCCAAAAAAAAAATTTCTGCGAAAATTCAGAAAAAATAAATTTTTATGTTAGATTTAGACTTTGTTTGAGTAACACAAATTTTTATTTTTGGATACATTGCTAGCAGAATTAACTGGACATGGTAAAGTAGATCATTTGCCAATCATAGTAACATTTGGTAATATTGAGAAGTTATTAACGGTTCCATAATGCAAAGAACAAAGCGGCTGCGATATATGAATGCCTTGAAGAATGGGATCTTACTGATAAAGTCGAAGCCATGTGTTACGACACGACATCAAGTAACGCTGGACCAGAAAAAGGTGGAAAAAAAGATTGGCCACAACTTGATTCGATTCCCATGTCGTCATCACATGCAGGAGATTAAACTACGGGCTGTTTATGATCTCAAATTTGGAAAGACCACAGCACCCGATGTTTATCTGTTCAAGAAATTTCAGAAGGCATGGGACGATGGTAAAATTAATCCAACAATGTTCAAAAATGGAATATCGGACAAAAAACTGAGAAACAAAATTCCAAAACACTCGTGAGAAGCTCTAGTAATTTTTGGTCATGAAGAGTTGGAAAAATCACACCCACGCAGCGAATATAAAGAATTTTTGTAAGTTACATTGATTTTTCTTGGCGAAACCATTGAGAATTACAAATTCAAACGCCCAGGTCCGACAAGTCACGCCGTTTGCATTTTTTCGAGACGTTTGCATTTTTCTGATTATGTTGTATGTAAAAATTTGGTTCAAATGCATAGATGGAACAGCAGCCGCATATCAGGAGTTGGATTTCATCAAAATTGACCAAAGAGTTTCAGAAGAAATGTTGAACAAAATTAGTTATCATCTTCACTATTTAACGGAAGCAAATATTGGCTTGGCTTTTTTCGACCCAGAGATTTCGTTTGATGAAAAACGAAAAATGGTTCAAAACCTTGAGGTCCTAGCACGAGACATCCCCATCGAACCCCAAACTCGCAAAAAAAATTTTGACGGAGTCGAACATATGCAACTTTTTGCTAATAAGAACATTAGTGATTTTGTCACAGAAAAAACTCAGAGTTTTTTTAATCGATTTAGAATTTGTATTGATTTTTTGCTACATGACCCATCGGAATGAGGATTTCGACAAAGCCACGTTGTTTTGCCAAAGTTTGCATGTTGTTAATGATACCGCCGAACTCGGTGTTAAGTTGATGACACGGAATACAACAGCATTCTAACTAAAGACGAGGAAGGTACACAATACACCATTCATGTGATCGAAAACTACAGATGCAAATACCCATCATACAATAAATCTAATATAATTTATTGATTTCTTTTGGAAAAATGTTGCTTTTGAATGAAAAATTATTATAAATTTAACCATAAAAATTAATTTTTTTCTTTGAAAAAAGATTATTATGAATTAGTGAATTTTCGTATATGTAAGAAGAAAAATTAAGATAAATCGCTTTTCTAAGATCGATTTCTACATACTTAGGCTCGTTACAATCGTTAATTAATTAGCTTTTAATAAAAAAAATCAAAATTATGAGATATATTATGTTTAAAGATAATTATATCTGATAAAAATAAAAAATCCTATTATTCTGCTAATTTTCTTATCTACGACGCCACTGCGCGGTGGGTAATTATTTTCCGATTTCCATAAAACTGGATATAGTTCATATTCGAGTCAAATGGAACATAATCAGCCGGTGGGAGCGAAGAAAAAGATGGTTTGAAAATTGTTCATACATATCTGGTCATGTCTAATGCGGATAGAAGATAAATCCTCGGATAAATCGTCGTTTGTATTGTACGAATCAGGATAGATTAAATCCTATTCTCAGATTTATTCATTCTTTTTCTTCTATAAAACAAAGGATAAAACAATTCGTTTTTTTCGTGACATGCGCATAGCAGGACAATTTTGTTTTGAATTTGTGGTTATTTTTTAATTTAAATTTCTGCGTTTCTAAAATTTGTTTTTTGACATAAATTAATAGTAAAATAAATAATATTTTTATATAATTTTAACATATTCAATTTTAATTTTGTAATAATGTTTTTTAATTTATAATTACATTTATTTAATAGAAAAGTAAAAGAAAAAGTATTGCCCCTTATAAAATTACACTGCTATATACCGCAATAAAAACAAAATTAAAAAATATTACATTCTGATGATTTATGAAATTGTATTAAATTTTGACGAGAGTTATATTAAATTTTAATGTTTGTTGAAAATATATTACAATTTAATGTGTAATAAACCGTTTATCAGTTTATATTGGGATTTTATTTGACAATAATTAAGAAAAAATTAACAAATACCTGATTTATACTTTGAACAATCGATCCACTAGATTCAAATGAAAACGTTGACCCGTATTTACTAACAGGTTGTCAATAAATTAAAATTTGATACTATAAACCAAAAAATATTCCAGCTGTTTCGAGTTGTTAATATACCGTAATAGGGCACACGACTTCTTGAACTGCAGTATCCAATTTTAGTGATTTTATTTACTTATCATCAACTGTTGATATTCGGGCTTCAAAATTCCACACCAATTGTTAAATAACGGCCTATTGGTAATCGTACATCATCAAAGTGGAGTGGTAGTAACGCTTATTAACGCCCCTATCTCTGCCACCGATGTATCACCTCACCACACCATTAGTTTTTACGAAACAGATAATTATAAAAAAACTTAGATTTATATCTAATTAGTTTATTTATTATTCACCTTTAAAATATTTTAATTTATTTAATCATTTGACTAAAGCTAAGACTTAAATGATTTCATAAAATCGATGAGATTACAATCATCGACTTTATTTATAAAAAAAATATCTATCCTTCTCTCTCCGTGGTATAGACTTTATTAGAAATGATAAACATTTATCTCTCACACCGCATATCTACCGCGTATTCCAATAAAACAAAACAAAGATCATTACCAACTACGATATAAAAAAAAGTCGGACAAGTGCGAATAAAATACGCTCGCCAAGGGTTCCGTGAATGTAAAAGAACACAATATCAAAAATAAATGACATAAAGTTATGTTGTAAAGTCTTTATATCGCCAGACTATGGACGCATAACAGAACAAATGTTTAATCGTAAACGTCAATCGTAAATGTCAATCACATCTACATTGATCAAAAATGTTACTTGAGGTTAAATCTTATCCATAGCTGTTTATGTTAGCTAAAGAGAGATTTAACCAGTATTTTAATGGTCTAAATTGGGAATATTTGTTCTATAAATCAGCGTCGAAATATAGGGTGGTAAACATACACGGTTGGTGTAACGGTCTGGAATTTGCACATTTTTTAGAACAACTCAAAAACTGTGTATCGCAAAATTCTAAAAAAATTGCAATGTTTTGGAAATTTGGTGCTCTTTCAAATGATACCCCACTTGCTTGGGTCAAAAAAAGTTTTTTTTACCCTTCTTACACCCATCCCCTAAACACACAGATATATAATTATTTGAGAGTGCGCTACAATTTTCGTTCAAAATATAGCAAACTTCCTGTCTCTATGAATTTTTTCAATTTTTTCTGTCTATCAGTGTCGAAACGTAGGTGGGGTGGGGGACTGTTCAGGAATTTGCACATTTTTTAGAATAACTCAAAAACTGTGCGCCGCAAAATTCTAAAAAAAATTTTAGAGCTTCTGAAATTCGGTGCTCTTTCAAATGACACTCCACTCGTTTGGGTCAAAAAAGTTTTTTTTACCCTTCCCCCTTCAGAATTTATCAAATTTCCTGTCTCTGAATTTTTTCAAATTTTTCTGTCAATTAGGCTCGAAATGCAAGGGGGGGCGACCAACTTTTGGTGTCACTTTATTGATAATAATTCAACAACTATGGATTGCAAAATTCTAAAAAAAATGGCAGAATTTCTAAAATCAAGTGCTCTTTCAAATGACACCCCACATGACCTGGTTTTAATTGATGTTTTTACCCCTTAACATTCCCACCCCTTAATAAATATAGTTATGAGTATCTGCCACTTTTCTATATTTTTCATTAAAAACCTACTCACTTTTCTATCATTCCAAATATATTTCAAGATTTTCGATAAAGTAGGGTCGGATTTAATCGGGGCAATAAAACATCGAGAAAACGTCGTTTTTCAAAATTGTACAAAAAATGGTGAGGTGTAAAATTCCAAAATATATTTTTAAATAATGCTGAAATTAAGCCCTTTCATATGATACCCTACTCGTCTCGATAAAAAAATGTATATTTTCAAAGGCTTTACATCGTACCTCTTTAAAACAAATGAACACAACTTTATTTATTTTCTAACCCGCCTGTAATGAAGCGCTGCTTCATTGATAAACCAATGAAGTGGCATAGCAGGCCGCGCACATAGAAGAGATTTTTACGCCCCAAACTAGCTTCAGTCTGTGGGGACGAGAAATAAATCCTGCTGCTCCAGCACAAATAACAGTATTGTACGCGGGTCACATGATAAGAACGGATAAAACGAACAGGCAAGTGAAATAGATAGACTCTGGCGACCCCCGTATGTGAACAAACCACGATCATCACGTCCAACCCCACATATAATCACACATTCATACGCTCCCTCACCCGATGCTCTCACACATTCATACGCTCTCACACCTAATACACTCACACTTTCATACCCAGAAAAAGCACGTCAGTAGGCAGCGGTGACAAAATTTGGTTTTCTTTTTTTTCTTTTTTTTTTTAGTAATGTGATTAGTTTATCATAATAGGTACGTAGATTAATTGGTGTAAGTAAGATATATGTTTGTTGTTCGGATCCCGTCATCAATCCACGATGTCCACACATATTATTTTCTTCCCGTTTAAATTGTATCATCATCGAGCATATATCGGTATCTAAAAAACCAGGTGGAGACAGTCCATGAATATAAAATACGAAGGATTGCAAAAAAATAATATAAAAAACAGACCTATTTGCTATTGAACAAACATCAATAAATTGCTGGATGGGATTTTCTATAATTCTCTCTTTCATAATCCGATGAAAAATTCGTGGTACGCTACATGTTAGAATATAGATAGATGATCCAACAGCAATTATTAATATAATATCGCTGTCCTCGTTATATTCATTCGAATCTGATCGCGTAAGTTCTAAGTTAAAATTTAAAGGTGTCCAATTTTCAAACCCCAATACTAGCAAACATATACAGACTAATAATATGTGTAAGAATAAACTAATTTTTCGTTTGGCAGATAGCTTTTGCCATTCATTTGCTAGAAAGTAGTTACGCCATGCTGATACACTATCATACGATGCAGCTGGTTGGGCACTGGAACACATTGATGGTGTACCTAAATTTAATCGTCCAACATTTATTGTTGATGTTCATAAATATTTGGTCTTTCCCAGTCCATAAAAAAAATTTATCAATATTGGAAATCTGATAAAACATTTCAACAACTTTGAATGATTTCGAAATCAATGCGAAAACAATAAATATTTGTCATATCAATTTAAAGACGTCATCACTTTTTCCAGAATTTCACTGTATGAATCTCAGAGGAAATAAAGTAAAAATATTGTTCTCCGAAATAAACTTCTTTTATTTCATTAGCAAATACACAAGAAAAAATTTTCGTACATATGTTTTTTATTTTTAAGATCAATGTCGCACGACACCATGAATTCAAAAATAATCTAATTAAATCTTCACAGCCCACACACGCACCCCATGTATATACGCCCACACACATACACGCACGCACACATTCACTCATACATACGTACCCATAAAAATAAAGAGTATGACTCACCCCACAGTTAGTCCAGATCCCACTCCCAAAAAAAATATCAATTACTCATCCATCCTCATCCAGTTCATCGTTGGAAAAATACAGTATTCAGGATAATTGCGATGTTGGACCAATTGTTACAATCAAAGCCTGTGGATGATAGCGATATTGGTTGATGTTCCGGAAATATCCAATTACTCCGCAGTCAGGATAATGACAATCCGTAACACAAACAAAATGGTTACCGCTGAAATGCACCAAAGAATTCAGCACACTCCAGATATGATGGTAGCAGGTGGTAAATTATTTAAGGTAAATTAACATCTAGAACAAAAGTGACCATCCAGATGTATTCCCTGGTTCACTCACTTTGATGCAAGGGTTAACAACGAATTGTAACAACCGTTTGATAGAATTATGATTTTATTAACGAAAAGTTTTTTTTTGCATCTATTTAAAACATATTTTAACAATAGATTAATAATGTAATTACAATTATGATTTTAGCCGGTAACAGTTGTTTTAATGCATCTCTTTGAAACCGATGCTATCACAAAATTTTATATTTTTTTTCTACCACATTAGATATGAACACAATTATTATTTTAGTATATAACATTACATCTATCACTAGTCTTTTAAACTAGTTGTTATCACAGAATTTTTTTACTATTACTAGGTATGAATACAATTATTATTTTAGTATATAACATTCCGTAACAAACATTTGCTATCACAGAACTTTCGACTATCCTTTTATAAGAATACAAGTATCATTTTATTTGACATTCCGTTTATCACACCACAAAAAAATAAACCATTTTGTTTCTGATTAAGTATACAAACATAACCTACCATCAACCGGTGTATTATTCTTTCAGCCTTGGTTATCACTCTTTATCGCTTATCTTGATTCCGATTTTATCATTTATTTTCGTTATTATATTATTTAGTTTGCTCATTAAAAAAACTCAAACAACACATCAAAACACCACAGCTAGACGTCAAAACAAACAGCCAAACAGATGTTATCTGATCAGACAAATAGTCGAAACAAGAGAGGGAAGACCGCTATCGACTGGCATTTATAGTTTGAAAAAGGCCGTTTTCAGACGACAACAGAAAAATGGTAGGCATTATCTGGTAGATTGTTTTATTTTCAACGATATTAAAATCCACTAAGGAGATTGCACATCTGCTTCGTAGCAAACTAGAAAAAAAATATGTAAAAGATGATTACGAATTGAATGTAAGAAATTGTGTTAAAACAAAAAAGGAATAAAAACCATTCCATCAGTTTTTGGCATTAAAGCAAACAAGCAGTAATACACTGAACTCAATCTACAAATTAGTGCATGTGAGGAAGTAGGGCGACTCGAAATTAAGGAGATTGTACAACCGCTTCATAACACGCCATCTTATGTGGATAGGTTAGTTTTATAAGCACCTCAAATTTTAAGTTCATCGGATTAATGGTTCACGAGATAATCGAAATAATGTGAAAAACACGTTGTACTCTCACCAATAGTGTTCCGTATAAAAAACGGAACCCTAAAAATGACAAAAAATTATCGATTGAATTAATTTTTCAATTGAAACTCATCCAGAAAATTGATTGAACAACCAAAATACCGTAGCCTTAAAAAGCTCAAGTAAACCAATCTACAAAAACCCATTGTGACGATAACAAAGAAGAAAATAGCAGTAAATTCAAATAAGAATTGAACAAAACCGTATTTATTTATTTCTTCTACGCTCATTACCCCAGATTTGAAACTATAATGAAGCCAAACTACTGCGACACAAAACATAACCAAAATATCTTTTTAAATACTCAGTTCAATGAATCTCTAAAACAATGAAACTTCAGTCAGGGTCTAATCGTAAACAAAGAGTTATACAATCAACTGTCCAAGACGACGTCTACTAATGTGTTACTTAATTTAATTAATTAATCAAAAACATCGAGCTCGATTCTATATTTTCATAAGAACAAACAATATAAAAAATTAAGATTTGTTTATTCGAAAAGATAAATATAAATTAATTTCTTAATTCATTGAAATTAAATGAATCATAAAAGAGATAAATGATTGTCTGTCTGTGTTAAATATATGCAAGATTTTCATTTGATGGGAAATTTTTTGTAAGCGATCTTTGAAAAATGATTTTATCTGGTTTCTTGTAGTTGTTTGACCATAGGCCTTTAACAAAAAAAATTATCGAGCGTCTAGCTAGGTTCTTACTAGTATTTTATTTTTGTAAATTTGGTCCCATACGATTATAAAAAAGTTAATTTAACGATTTTTTCTAATCTTGTTAAAATTTTACTTCAAAGAAAAATATATGTTATTTTATTGCGTGTTCTTACTGTAATTTGACTACTTAATATTTGAAACAAAATTTCTTTAGTAATTTTACTTGAATTTATTATTGTAATACAATGTTAAGTAATTAAATACTTTTAGCTTGTTGGCTAATAATTTTAAGAATCGGTAAGTTGCCTAAATTCTATTACAGTGAAAATTTTATTATTTTGTTTCTACCTTCTACCGCAGCAATGCACTCTCATTGAAAATGACAGTTCATTGCTGCGGTTATCAAGTTCTTGACCGGAAATTTATGTGTTTATTTATTTTAAATATCAATTCGATTATCAATTCGATTATCATCTCCATTATGTCTTGCGATAGTTTTAACTATAGTTTTAACTATATCAATTCGATTATCATCTCCATTATGTCTTGCGATAGTTTTACATCCGAAAAAGATAAATATTTTTTGTTTTATTACATTAATTACAGTAATAAAACTAATTGATTTCATTTTCTAAATAATAATATTATTAAATATATTTATAAGTAATGTGATTAACTAATTATATTTATAACATATGTGATTTATTGAGATGCGGATAGTTATTTTTACAGCTGATTTTTTGTAAAATATTGTGCACATTGCACAATCATTCAAGACCAAGACATAATATCAATACCGGTATTGCAGTGTTACAATTAAACACACCCGATATACCGGTTTTCACTTTTCAATTCTTCATGTAGAAAAATAAAGTTTTTCAACGATATACATGAATTTCATCATAGTGTGTAGACCAAAATAGTAGAATTGTATTAGTAATGCGAACGTGTTGTCCAAAAAAGAGTGCAATTACTCGTGTTGGGAGATGAAGTTCGTAACAAATGCACAAAAATTATTAAATATTTATGTAATTGTTGATTAAGGGTGCTTTCCAAACGATGACTTATTTGATACTAATTCACTTATTTGTCACCATATTAAATAAGTCAGAAAAGTCATTCTAATCGATTTGTCGTACCTATTTTCAATTTTGTCGGTTTGTTTGTAACCAACAAAAATCGGTTCAGTAGACGTATTCTTTTAAAATCTAAAAACAAACAGTCAACATATTAACCCTACCTTCATTCCTTATTATCAAACAACTTAAGTTCATTTCATAAATAATATCTGACCGTATACAACGTTTCACTGTATAAATAAATTCATCTTTTAGTTTATTACTTCATAATTTATATCATCATTCGAACTCAATTAATGGATCGTATATTTCGATTGTTTTATTTTATTTTTTTAATGAGAAACAAATATATCTTTTTTTGTTCAACAGATAACGAAATAGAGTATATTGATTCTGCGCAGATCCTGTTATCATTAATAGGATATTTCAGTTTATAATGTTTGAACTACTATACTAATATTAATATTATT
Source organism: Diogma glabrata (assembly GCA_963693315.1). NCBI lineage: Eukaryota > Metazoa > Arthropoda > Insecta > Diptera > Cylindrotomidae > Diogma > Diogma glabrata. The sequence goes on from OY856186.1 coordinate 370,263,286, forward strand.
AATAATTGATATTATTACTAATATTAATATTTATAATAGCAATATTAATAATTGATTGAGTTTTGAAGGACCTTCTTGTATTGATTTGATGGAGACGGTTTGGTTGAATAATTTTTTTCCTGTCTGCTTCATTTGTTTTTTTTTACACGGCAGATTTTCAATTGAATTGAATAAGAAAACCAAAGCGAAAGAGATAAATAGAAAGCCTCTTTAAAAGACCAAATCGTTGTGTAAAACCCCATTGATTCAAATTGTTATTTAAGTTTTGACTTCGAATCAAATTTTGAGTGGTATATCGGATCAAATACCTGCATTTTTATTATAATATTTTTTTCTTTTGATCAAATTTTTATAAAAAATATCATTAAATATAAATAATAGTGTTATTTGATTTGAAAATAAAAATAAAAAATTTAAAACAAATTTGTGAATGATTGTATCGAATTTTTTGGTTCAGAAAATTAACAAATTTAAATGATGAATTTTTTTTGGAATCCAAACCATTTTATGATCAATTAAGGAATTTATAAAATAAAAAAAAAGTTTTGCAATTTAGGAAAACTTTTGTAAATGTGTAATCTCAATATATATTTATTGCAACTAAAGCATTTTGAAATTTTCAAAATTTCAAAAATAAAATATTTCTTAATTCAAAAGAGTTATGACTCAACTTTGTTTTGTTTTTATTTAAGTTTTTGCAAAAACAAATTAAAAACTCAAATAAAAGAAACAGAAACAAAAAAAAAATTATTTGTTATTACTTATTGTAATTGTATGACGTGAGAGTGTCTCTTGGAACCTCTTGGGTTAGAAAGCTGAAAGTCTCTGAGGCTATAAATGAAAAATGTATCTAAAAGAATGTAGCAGTTTAAATAACACAAACTCAAAATTGATGAAAGCATGGCCTTTTGCTTTTATTTTCGTTTCAACAGCTCCAGGGTCTCAATCTCTGAAATTGGAAATTTTTTTAAAATTTTTTAAAGATCCATGTTGTATCTACGTGTGCAAAAGTTTTCAAATGTGAGCTTGGTCATTTTCATCTAGAACAAGGACAACAAAGTTTATTACATTTTTAAAAATCTGATTTTTCAGGAACCTTAAAGACTAAGGGTGTCATCTTTAAAAAAATGATTAAAAAAGGTTCAAATCTTTAATATGTATAAATTTTATTTGAAAGTTATGATTCAAGCGGCCGTTATAATGCCTTAGATTATTCCACTTTTAAGGCTCTAAACGCTTAAATGGTACCCGTATATGGCCAGTTCACGAACTTGTACAAGAGATTGTTTGCCGCAACATACACAGAAAATATTTTTGAGTAGGTCGAAAATTGCGTATGCTTATAATTTTTTTGTTTTTCCGTCTCCACTTATCATATATAGTCGTTTGGCACCAAACACACATTGAAATAGGTAGAAATTTCTATGAAATCTACTTAAAAGCAACATTTTTTTAAACATTTTATGTTTGTTATCTGTTTTTTAAAATGTTCAATTATTTGTAAAAATTAAAAAATTTGTTTTACGTAATATCAAATTTAACTAAAGATAACCTCTGATGATGACCCGCAAGGTTGATTTTTAAGAAAGAAAAAAATAAATAAAACAAAAAAACGAAAACTGAACATGATTTTGCTTAAAACTAACGATCCGTTACAAAATGAATGATTTCAAATGGACGACCGATCACAAAACAATATCCCAAATATCCCGATCCCAAAACAATAGTTATTAAAATAATTACTGCTGAAAAAATAGGGAACGATGTGTTTAGTTTTTAGGTAGATTTCATATAAAAATCTACCTATTGCAATGGGCCTCGGAATTTCGGAAAAAATTTTTGTGCCAAACGACTATATGTGATAAGCGGAGACGAAAAAACAAAAAAAAAATTTTATATATATATATATATATATATATATATATATATATATATATATATATATATATATATATATATATATATATATATATATATATATATATATATATTTATATATATATATATATATATATATATATATATATATTATATATATATATATATATATATAATATATATATATATATATATATATATATATATAATATATATATATATATATATATATATATATATATATATATATATATATATATATATATATATATATATATATATACATATATATATATATATATATATATATATATATATATATATATATATATATATATATATATATATATATATATATATATATATATATATATATATTATATATATATATATATATATATATATAATATATATATATATATATATATATATATATATATATATATATATATATATATATATATATATATATATATATATATATATATATATATATATATATATATATATATATATATATATATATATATATATATATATATATATGGGTGATTCTCCAAAAAGGGTACATTCTTATGTCCAAGCAATTTTTCTTATGTAAATAATTGTACAAATTCTGTGTATGATAGTGGAAATTGCAACGTGTTTCTAAGAGAAATAAGCAACAGTATAAAAGAAGCAATTTAATTTTATTTTTATTGAAAAATATGTCCTCGGAACCTGATAAATCACGTCCGTGGACTGTCCCAAGACTGAAGTTTTAAAATAATAAGATTCAAAATCAAAATAATAATTACATTGAAAATAAAAAATATACTGTATGAAATAAATAAATATGTCTACTTATAATACCTCAAACCTTTATCATGAACATATTAACAAAATCAGTTTTACAGCAGAAACTAGAATGTCCCAAGAATTTTAGTCACTTCCGTGGACAATATGTTTATTTCTTCTAGTTCGTCATAGATGGCAATACAAGAACCAAATCTATGATTTATAAATTGTCAGTCAGCCATATTAGCTTTCGAGAACTTTTGTTAGCAGGTTGAGTGTTCTAATAGTGTTCAATTTGCCATAGAACATCAAAATTTTAAGTGGGGCAAGATCATAGAGTCACATTCGTGGACATCATAATTCTGTAAGTAATTACTAAATTAAAATTTTGATTGTAGTTATAGTAAAAGGGAATTATATATAAAATACATTTCAAAGAACAACTTCTCAAAACCAAAATGTCATCATTCACAGAACGTTTTTAATGAATTTATCACAACCGTGGACATCATGTCCGTGGACATTCAATATCTCCGTCGGGACAGCTAAGTAACAGACGTGATACAAACAATAATAGTGTGATCTTTAATATTTATAAATGATTTTTGTTGATAAAACTTAAATTAACTTAAATTATTATCATGTTATAAGCAAAATTAAGAAGAGCTTGTCTGAAAATGAAATCCTTACACACTGTGATTTTTCACAGAATTATAACTGCAAATGTTCTGAGGAAGTGCAAGCAGTACACTTTGGCGGATCGAAAAATCAGGTTTCTTTACACACAGTAGCTGTTTATTATCACAATGGTAGTAGTTGTTTATTATCACCGTCACGTCTGTGGACAAGCGAAAATTTAAAAGCTATTTTTTCTTAAAATTTCTCAATATGATCTAAGCCAATAGTATGACTTAATACCAGAAGTTATTATCTAATAGAAAACATAATAATAACAATTTTTATTTCATGTTTAAAATTCAAAAATTTGTTTTTTCAAATTACCCCTTTTCAGGAGAATGACCCATATATATATATATATATATA
>OY856186.1:370267184-370461184 GCA_963693315.1 Diogma glabrata
GTTCGTTTTCTCCATAGAACATCGACGAGGTAGCCTGAACACAGTACCAGACGCTCTCTCTCGGATGTTTTCTCTTGATACTCTTTCTAAAGATGCTGCTGTAGAAATGGAAATCGATTTAGAATCCGATTACTTCAATTCCCCGGGTTACAAGCATCTAAAAGAAAATGTAGAAGGTAATGAATCCATTTTAAACGATCTTAAAATTCAGGATGGAATTCTATACAAACGAACTTGGTTTGCAGGTGATGAACCCTTTCAAAAGAATAGTACCTGGAAGTTATGGGTTCCCAAGGAATTGACAGCTAGTCTTATTGCTAAGGCACATGATGCACCTACGGCTTCACATGGAGGTGTTGCCAAAACCCTACATAGACTTCGACAGTTTTACTTTTGGCCAAAAATGGTGCAGCAAGTGCAGAAATATGTTAGCAGCTGTGAGATCTGTAAGCAGGCGAAGGCACCTAATACTGTACTTAGATCCCCAATGATCATTCCTATTCAAACAGAGCGGCTGTTTCAGCGTTTTTATATAGATATAATAGGTCCATATCCTCGAACCAAATCCGGTCATGTAGCAGCTTTAGTTGTATTGGATCATTTGTCCAAATTTGTGCTTTTGTGTCCACTACGAAAGCTTTCCACTACGCCAATTTGTAAGTTTCTTGAAAATGATGTCTTTCTCGTGTTTGGAGTTCCAAAATTTGTTGTTACGGACAATGGAACCCAATTTAAGTCCAAAGCGTTTGAATCGTTCCTTTCAAGATATGGAGTAAGACACACACTTACAGCTCTTTATTCGCCACAGGCCAATGCGTCAGAGTGTAATGGATAGTCTGGACTAATGTCAGAACGTAGTGTATTACAGTCGCAGTTTTCTTAGTTGTTGTTCCTTATATTAATCTGTACCACTTGTAATAGATTCTCATCCCTTCATCATCAATAGTCATATTTCGAGTAGTTTCCTTAACCCATAGTTTCCTTATATATTTCTTAAAATCTAACTAAATCTGCAATAGCCGGACAAACGTATAGGAGAAAGAAAATTGCACTAATTACCCTGATTTATTTATTCATTAATATAACATAGTATTGGTTGGTTTGAATTGATTAATAATTTTCTTTAATCATCATCCGTATAACCACTAAAATTTAATCAGAATTTAATCTTGCAACGCACTAAAATTGACGCGCGTTATACTTCCATTCGATTGTTCTCGCCTTACTACTTGAGTTTAAACTCTTCTTTTTTTTCAAAACACAAACCGTAACGAAACAACGAAGTTCTCAAAACCTCATAACAGCTACGTGTATTCTGTTTCCAATCGTCAACATACAACGAATTACTATTCTTGCTTTGCTAAACATTTGATTTGTCTTTGTATGAGTGTTTTGCTTTAAACAATCCTTCCGTTATTGAACTGAACTTCACTGTACTGATATTGCAGAGTGTAGTTAATAAATGTCTAAACATCATATCATTGATCGAATCTGTATTTGATTCATTTTGAATTCAATTATACGTGTATGGATGTGTCGGAAATATCTTGTGTCCAAACCTTACTTTCGTACAATATTATCAAATAGCAAACGGTTTTGTGAACTATAATAAGTTCCCAATAATTTGAAAATCTGATGTAAATTAATTATCTCCCATCTAAAACACTATATTCGAGTTATTGCGAGACTGGAAATTTGACTATATAATGAGCACTGTAAATTGTTTTCTCGCTGAGTTCTATTACATTTGTTTTTTGGTGTTTGGACGGCTGTCAGTCGTGCATGAGATTTTGTTGGAGGAGTGTTTTTCTTTTACTACGTCGGCAGTTCTCAACAATGGAATAAAATTCACCATGAAGATGACGATCGTGAGTGATTGTGATACATATTACTTTTGATGGACGTCTGGTCCTGCATTTCGCGAAATTGTGCCAATTTGGATAAAAAATATCACGTCAAACTTTTGGGCTTGGCTGACATTTTGGATAAGCGCGAAAAAGGATTAGTAAAGGTACCAAAAATTTTATAAAACTGTGAGAATTTATTAGGGACCTGCATAATTCGCTTAACGAATTAGCTTTCTGTTCTAAATACCTATTCCGTGTTCCGATAAATTGTGTCATCATTGTTATTAAATTATTGATCTTTAATCGAGTGAATATTTCTAATTTATTAAACATAAATATCAAAAAAAAATCATTATCTGTAACTATAAATTATACGAATGTACGGGACTGGCATGATCAATTTAAAATAATTATTACCGTGTTAGTTAAATTGTGTCGTCATTGTTCTTAAATTATTGAACTTTAGTCTAGCGAATATTTCTAATATATTAAATATAAATATCAAAAAAAATCATTATCTGTAACTATAAATTATACGAATGTACGGGACTGGCATGATCAATTTAAAATAATTATTACCGTGTTAGTTAAATTGTGTCGTCATTGTTCTTAAATTATTGAACTTTAGTCTAGCGAATATTTCTAATATATTAAATATAAATATCAAAAAAAATCATTATCTGTACCTATAAATTATACGAATGTACGGGACTGGCATGATCAATTTAAAATAATTATTACCGTGTTAGTTAAATTGTGTCGTCATTGTTCTTAAATTATTGAACTTTAGGCTAGTGAATATTTCTAATTTATCAAATTTAAATACTAAATAAAAAAAAAATCATTATTTGTAACTATAAATGTACGGGACTGGACATGATCCATTTAAGATATTTATTACCGTGTTTAGTTAAATTGTGTCGTCCTTGTTATTAAATTATTGAACTTTAGGCTAGTGAATATTTCTAATTTATTAAATATAAATACAAAAAAAAAAACAAAAAAATCATTATCTGTAAATATAAAATATAAGAATGTACGAGACTGGCGTGATGAGTTGTAAATCATTATTACCGTGTTTATATAACTTTTGTCGTTCTTGTTATTAAATGATTAAACTGTAATTTAAAGAATAGTTCAAATATATCTTAAATAAAAATAGTTTATTCAACGAATTGGATTATAAAATTATTCACCGATTTTGATTGCAATTGGGTTCCATGAATTTGAATACAAATTTAGTCAACGCATTTGACTACAAATTTATTCAACGGTGTGGACTTTAAAATCATTCAACGCATTTGAATTGCAAATTGTTTCAACGTTTTTGGTTATAAATTTAGTCAACGCTTTTGACTACAAATTTATTCAACTATTTGGATTATTAATTTTATCACCGCAATTGATTACAAATTGGTTCAACGTCATTGTTTATAAATTTAGTCAACGCTTTTGACTACAAATTTACTCAACTATTTTTACTAATTTTATCAACGCATTTGATTACAAATTGGTTCAACGTTATTGTTTATAAATTTAGTCAACGCTTTTGACTACAACTTTATTCAACTATTTGGATTACTAATTTTATCACCGCAATTGATTACAAAGTGGTTCAACGTTATTGTTTATAAATTTGGTCAACGCTTTTGACTACAAATTTATTCAACTATTTGGATTACTAATTTTATCAACGCAATTGATTACAAATTGTTTCAACGTTATTGTTTATAAATTGAGTCAACGCTTTTGACTGCAAATTTATTCAACTATTTTTACTACTTCTATCAACGCATTTGATTACAAATTGTTTCAACGTCATTGTTTATAAATTTGGTCAACGCTTTTGACTACAAATTTATTCAACTTTTTGGATTACCAATTTTATCAACGCACTTGATTACAACTTGGTTCAACGTCATTGTTTATAAATTTAGTCAACGCTTTTGACTACAAATTTACTCAACTATTTTTACTAATTTTATCAACGCATTTGATTACAAATTGGTTCAACGTTATTGTTTATAAATTTAGTCAACGCTTTTGACTACAAATTTATTCAACTATTTGGATTACTAATTTTATCAACGCAATTGATTACAAATTGTTTCAACGTTATTGTTCATAAATTGAGTCAACGCTTTTGAAGGACAAACTGACTCACGATTTTAAATACAAGTTTATGCAACGCTGCTGATCACCAATTGATTCATCGTTTCTCCATAACGTTCGCGACATACAAAGTATTTTTGCGAGATTTCAAACCTGAACAACGTGCTGATGGAGGGCTGATGGAAGCAGAATAGGAGGACGGGGTTTAATCATGGGGTGAGTAAAGTTATTTTATTACTTCGGTCATAATGATAAAGGGGTGTGAATGTGTGTGTGTGTGTGTGGGCGTATGTGAGTGAACGTGGGGGTTGGACGTGTTGATCGTGGGTCTTTCGCAACAGGGGTCGCCAGAGTCTTCGTTTTTCCACTTGTATTTCTTTCCATTTCTGCAAATTTTCGTGAATAGCGTACATGTCTGTATTTGTGCTGAAGTAGCAGGGTTACTTTATCGTTCCCATGGGCTGAAGCTAGTTTGGGGCTTGAAAATCAATCTCGCTAGGTACGCTTCCTGCTATGTCCTTCTCATTGGTTCGCCAATGAGAAAGCGCTTCATTACAAGAGAGAGTAAATCGATCGATCATTGCTGGAATCAGGGCTTACCTTATGGAAGAACACTCTCGTTGGGATGAACATTTATGTGAAATTAGTTGTTCGATTCGAAGTTCTCTGCACCAGACTATTGGAAGTTCGCCATATTATGCTGTTTTTGGTTAGGCCATGATTACTCACGGTTCCGCTTATAGTTTGCTGAAACGCTTAAACATGTTAGAAGACTTTACGGAAGAATTAGTTCGAACGGATAAGATGGCTTTGATTCGCACAAAAATTAAGGAACTAACAACAAAATCATTTGAGCGTAATTCCAAACGTTACAATCTACGCTCAAGGGATACCAAATTTTCAATCGGAACCGAAGTGTTTCGACGAAACTTTATTCTAAGCGATGCTGGGAGGGGAATTAGTGCAAAACTGGCTCCAAAATTTGTCAAGAGCACAGTACTAAGGCAAGTTGGTAATTCTCAATATGAACTGGAAGATGCAAAGGGAGGTAGACGTGGGATTTACCACTCCAAAGATATTAGGGATTAATTAACAAGTGAAGAATTAGTAAGACAGAGTATAACACTTTTTATCTCAGGGTCTTGGGTTCGAGCCGTCTAGGTAGTATAATTGTTTTTTGTACAACTTAATTTTTTTTTTTTTGGTCCCTTCAGATTTAACGTAGTTTGACGTAGTGTGCACCCGTTAAACCTGTCCTGAAATAGACCTTAATTTGATTTGTCCGAATTAGCCAGGTAAATCATAATTATTAATTTATGATTGCATCTGGTTATGTTCCACTGTATCCTGCTTTGACAATGTTGTTGTAACAACATTTTGGCAAAGCAGGGTGGTGGAAGAAACGGTGTTTGTTCGGCTATAGATATAAAAGTTGATCGAAGAACGAAGAATCCTGTTTTTTTTTTATTTTGAAAAGTTGAGTTGAAAATGTTGTAAAAGAAAATAAATTAATTTTTCAGAAGTCAGAATCTATTGGCAATGCTAAGTAGTCATAGATACTAAATTTTAATTTAATTTAATTTAAAACGCAATAAAACAGTTTAAAGAAACCAATAATTTGAAAGTGTTAAACTATAATATAAATTAAAGTCAAATTGGTTTGCTTTTCATTAATTTTCATTGTTTTAATGTTAAGTGAAGTTTTGTTGTTACTGTAACAGTGTAACAGTACTCATGTTTATTTTGCATTATCAAAAACATTGTAATTCAAACAAAAGAAAAATAGATTAACGAATGCAAAGTGCGTTATAATCAATAATGTTATTGTTAGTCAAAAATCATAACTAATATTGAATAAAAGAAAAAATCTAAAGAAGAAAATTAGAAGGAATTTTTTTAATGACCCTATTCGGGAACTGTTAATTCCTGTGAACCTGAGTTTATGTTATTTACGTGAATTGATGATGAACGATGCTGATGTTGGAGTAAGCGATTTTTAAATTGAAAACTATCCTCAAAATATGGATTACCACAGCTCAGAGGAGGTGGTTGGTTAACTGGGAGAGCCGTATGCACAGATTTGAAGAATTAAATTCACCGTACAACATCACAAAGGAATTAGCTGTAAGTTTTTTTTTGTTCATACGAATTGTTTAATATTTTTTTTTGGAAATAGCATAATGTAAAGTTAGATTGAATGCTTTGCATGGGGATACGGCATCTTTAAGGCCAGCCTGCAAGTCAATCTAATGAGATTCATAGGTTAGAAGAAAATGATGCGACACGTCCCAAAACTTTTTTTTACATTTTTTAATTCCGTTATATACTTTTCGCACGCATAATTTTTTTTGTAACAAATAAATGGAACGCAATTTTATCCAGCCCAACCGTTAGAGCTAGCTAAATAAAAATAACTTGGCGTGCAGCGTTCGCAATTCGAATTGAAACGCTTGGTTTCAATTTTGCCACCAGCTTGTTACAATATATATATATATATATATATATATATATATATATATATATATATATATATATATATATATATATATATATATATATATATATATATATATATATATATATATATATATATATATATATATATATATATATATATATATATATATATATATATATATATATATATATATATATATAAACGATATGAGATATAACGAAAACAACCGGCACTCTCACGGTCGCATTTGTTGAGGTAGATCAAAAAAATTTTCTGTACATGTGTGTTCTATTAATATCACGGACGACTTCGTGAATCAGCAAAATCTGACACGTGGTTAAGAAACTAAAGCCTTTTTTCTAAAAGAAATTGATTTTTTTAAAACCGTTATAACGGCCGTTTGGATACTAATATTTATAAAAAATTAACAAATTAAAAATTTTTGAAATCTTTTTTATCAATTTGTTTGAAAAATAGACCTCTGAAGTTAGAGGTTCCTGAGTAAGCGGCTCCAACAAAAAAATTTGCAAAAATTTTTTTTTTGAAACAACCAGCACTCTCACGGTCGTATTTGTAAATCCAGATCTAAAAACCTTTTTTAAAAATGTGCGTTTTATTAATATCTTGGACAAGTTCGTAAATCAGCCAAATCCGACACATGGTTAAGAAACTAGAGGCTTTATACTAGAAAAAAAACTCTGTTCTTTAGATCCGTTATAACGGCCGTTTGGATTCTAATATTATTAAAAACTTCATAAATTTAGAATTTTTAAGACCGTTTTAATCAGTTTCTTTCAAAAAACAGATCTCTGCAGTTGGAGGTTTCTGAGTAAAGCTTGTAAAACACAAAATGCGTTTGAATCAACCGGCACTCTCACGGTCGCATTTGTGGAGCCAGATCAAAAAGCCTTCCGTCAACATGTGTGTTTTATTAATATCTTGGACAAGTTCGTAAATCAGAAAAATCTGACACATGGTTAAATAACTAGAGGCTTTATACTAGGAAAAATATTCGTTTTTTTAATCCGTTATAACGGCCGTTTGGATACTAATATTTTTAAAAACTTCATAAATTTAAAATCTGTGGAAACATTTTAATCCGTTTCTTATAAATACAAACCTCTGCAGTTAGAGGTTTTTGACATGTTGGCTTCAACAAAAAAGTTTGCAATAATCCATAACCACAATTTCCAAAAACCTTATAACAGTCAATGAGAAAAAAATAAAATGGTTTGAACAGAAGAAATTAATTTTTTTTCTTAGAAATAAACTATTTTAATATTTTGTAGTAATTGGACGACATATGATATAGCGCAGGTTTGTGTCATAAATTGTCACACACATGTTCTGTGGTAGATTTGATATTTGTTTGTTGCAAAATTGGATAGATATAGTTTTGCTTATATGTAGCTAATTTTCGGATATCCTGCCGCTTGCACTTTTTTTACATTAGAATTTGTTAAGTATTTGTAGTATAAAATAAAATTATACAGGATGGCTTAAAATAGTAAATGAGCTGTGGTTCTTAGAGTAAATTGTGATAGAGAAATTTTTTGTTTGTTTATTTATATAAAACTGATATCCCGTCAGAAGTGTTCTTTTTATTTCATACATTCATGCTCTTTCCAAAATGCTTTGAATAACCGTTCACCAACATTGTAGGTGCTGTGGTCTCGATTTCATAGGGATTGCTGTTTTTTATTAGAAGATGGTTTTTGACTTATTAACTAGACACTTTTATTCGCATTTTTAATTGAAATATTGACGTTTGAATCGTCCAGGACAAATAGACGAATCGATTAGATAATTTGTTTAGCTGATGTTAGCCGTCACTATTGACGACCTCATTATAAGTAAAATTTTGTCAGATCTAGAAGCATAAAACCTCGATATACAGTAATTTTCTCACAATTTTTATCGCTCGAATTATGAACGACGAAGAATTGTAAACAAAGCGTGTATCAGTTAAAATTGCACACCACATTCCAAAAACACATATTACATAACTGTTTATGTCAGTTAATTAATAAACAATTTTTTTTGTTTTACTACCAAATCGCATATATTTATATACAATTTTCCATGAAAAAATATTTTTAATTGATAAGAAATCAAATAATTTTGTTTACAATACAAATATGACTTGTGGCCGTGTACAACATTATTATAATATATAGGAAAAAAATCAAATGAATTAATTCAATAACTAAACAAAACACAATAAATTAACGGGAGGTCAAATTATTGTAATTTTTATTTTATTTAAATTATACAATTATAGTTCTTTTGGGAATTTGATAATTAAATATTTATATTAATAGTTCAATAATAATTATTTACATATTAGTAGTAAATAAATATACCGTAATTTTATTGAATTTGTAATCATTGTTATTTAATTAGAGTTTATAAACATACTACAGGAGTAGTAATGCTAATGCGAGAATAATTTAAAGTTAATGATTTACGCCCACATCACCGTATTTGTACTAACTTATCTACCACACAACACCAATATTTAGTATCTAAATCAGTTTTGTAACTCTGTGGCAAACATTGATACTAATAGTTTTTCAATATATTGATAGTAACGCCTAGGCGATAATTATTTTGACAGTCTCTTGAATAATCCAGAAAAAACAAGTAAAAATATTATTTTTTCGGCGTACCATAACGCAGATGAAAATTGGAAATCTTCACAAAAAGTGATTTGTAAACCAAATAGGATTGAAGGTAATATCGTCCCGCTCTTTTTCTTAATACTTCGGCCTACTAAATCCCCGTTTCTTCTCTTTTCTTTTTCATATCGTTTTATCTGCGATGGCACTAGGGGAGAGAGTGTTGTGGCAAACATTGGTACTAATTATTTTCAATATATTTATAGTAACGCCTAGGTGATAATAATTCAGACAGTTTCTCGTATAATCTAGAAAAAACGTGTAAGAAACTCATATACAGAAACAAAACATTCTATTATCGGCGGGGTAGCACTAACTACAATCAACCATAATTCTATTGACCTTGCTGTCAATATTCTAATGAATTTCACAAATTTAACTTCGGCAAGTAATCTTGAATTACCGGTTAAACATAACGTTACTGTGGACAAATTGGCGATAGCCAAAACCGAATTCGACACCATGATGGCTCAAGGTATTTGTCGACCTTCTCACAGCTCATGGTCATTTCCTGTCCACCTAGTCAAAAAAAAAGAACGCCGTGTTGAAACCTTGCGGTGATTACCGGTGATCACCTATGCGTGATTACCGTTGACAATAAAATGTTTTGTTTTTGTATATGAGATTTTTTACTCGTTTTTTCTAGATTATTCGAGAGACTGTCAAAATTATTATCGCTTAGGCGTTACTATGAATACATATATCAAAAAATTATTTGTACCAATGTTCGCCTCTAGGAGCCTAGGTTCTAAACCTCTATTATTTACATTTTGGTGTGTTTGGTGAACAAGAAGGACAATGCAATTGTACCATCTGATTGACTATTGCGGTTTTTCACGTTGTGTGAAGCTGTATATGAAGGCTGGACTGCCTTCCATAAAGCGTCAGTATTGCAGGCAAGTATATAAACAATTAAGGAGATTCTTGCTCACAAAAAGTAGGCATTTGAGGTAACCATTTGATGAGTTGATGCTGTTATCATTCGAATTTCAACTAAATTGCTTTTAAGTTCTATCACAACGAAACGGAAAAAGACAGTAGCAATAACTTTAAAAACTGCATTATCGATCAATTTTTTAAAATTCCAAAAAAGAAATTTTTATGATTCATATGAATTCATGAATAAAAAAACAACAATTTTAATGGTTAATTCAGTAGATTATTTGTGATATAACATCACCCCGATGGAAAATCTCCCATCAAAAATAATATAAGAACTGCATCTAAAAATTTATGGTGCAAATTATGAAACTTTTTGCAATCCATACAATTTTCGACCGAAAATTTTAAAGTTATAAAAGGGTTTTTATTTATTTAGCGTATGGTTTTTTTTGTGACACATTAAAAATTAAAATTAAAAATAGGTAGACTCTTCTATGAAATCTACCTAAAACAAAACATGGATACACATTAAATGAACTTACAATCGATTTGATTGCGCGTCTTTGAGTAAAAAAGTAAAAAGTAAAATATTTGAACATTGGGCAGTAAATTTGAGCATTAGATGTTTACATCGAGCGAGTCTATCCATGCTACTACATCGGGAGTTGCCAAATGGATGTCTGAGATGTTGCCATTGTAACGACGAATTGGACACACAGTTGCAATATGTTTTATAGTTTGTTGTGGAGCGCCGCAGTCACACTCAGGGGACTCTGAAATGCCCCACTTGTAGAAAGAATCAGCACAACGTCCATGATTCGTTCTTATTCGGTTTAATGTAGTCCAGGTATGACGTGGCAAATCGAAACCAGGTTGTGTAGAAGTCGGGTTAGTAATAGAAAGGCCAGTTGTGTTGTAATGTTGCCAGGAGGTGTCCCAGGCATCCAAGATGTTAAAATCAGTTGCCAGCAGGTTGCTGGCAGTTTTATGTGGAGGCTTTCTTGACTTCAATCGACAACGAGTGTGGTCACCGTAATATTCGTGCAAGGGTAACGTGATGTTGTTGGTTACCTTTTTATGTTCACGCATGAGAGCATGCGAGCGTCTGAGTGCAGGTGGAGCGATATTGCTTAACACAGGGAGCCAAGGTAAAGGGGTGGATCTGATAGTACCACTTATAGTAGGCATCGTGGCATGCAGCTGGTAGTCAACTTTTTGAGTATGTGTGCTATTCAACCAGACTGGTGCCCCATACTCAGCCACTGAGTAAACCAGACTTAGAGCAGTTGTGCGGAGGGTAGCTGGAGTAGCACCCCATGTCGAGCCTGCCAGTTTGTGCAATATATTGTTTCTCGTTTTCAGTTTTTTTGACGTATTTTCTAGGTGGAGTTTAAAAGAAAGAGTTCTATCGAGAGTAATGCCCAGGTACTTTGGCTGTTGATTGTATTTAATGACAGTACCGTTAAATAACACTGATAGTTCGTGTTTTGCCAGTTTGATTTTAAGTGGAAACAAGAACTCTCGGTTTTACTTAGATTGGGAAATAAACTCCACGTTCAAAAATCAGTCAGTTGAGAGCAAATCCTCCAAAACACCCATGTCTTTGTTTTGAGTGGCCAGGGTCCAATCATCAGCGTAACCAAATTTCTTTGATGTTGTGTCAGGAATGTCATGAATGTACAGATTAAAAAGTAATGGCGCCAGGACGGAACCCTGTGGCAAACCATTGTTAAGCATTTTAGGCCTACTACAGGAACTATTTAGATGAAATTTGAATACACGATTACTCAGCATGTTGTTAATTAAACGCGAGATTGTGCTACAAGGTATTGCATTGAACAGCTTATATATAATCCCAATTCGCCAGACCGTTTCATATGCTGCAGTAAGATCGATGAATACTGCGCCTGTTTTTCGTTGTTTTTGATACCCAGCTTCGACATAGGATGTTAAAGCGAGCAGTTGGTCAGTGCAACTGCGATTGGGACGAAAACCAGCTTGTTCGACTGGGATCTGGTCATTTAATATTGGTGCGATACGATTGTATATGAGCCGTTCTAGCAATTGCAGGTGCAGGTCCAGCAATTGTTGAGCAGGTGCTCAAAAGGGCAATCGGGCAGTGCAATCGGGCGATAGCATCCTGGTTCATTGGATGGTTTACCTGGCTTAAGTATCGCTATCACTTTCGTAGTCTTAAAATGTTTTGGAAGATTGCCGGTTTCTAGGACATTCGAGAAAAATTTAGTTAGCCACTGTTTTACATTTTTTCCAGCATTTTTAAGAAATTCTGGAAAAATGCCATCGTAGCCAGCTGCTTTTCCGTTTTTTGTTTGCGACAGAGCTGATTCTCGTTCTTCGCTGCTAAAAGAGTTCGCATTCTTCGATGGAGACGAGCGATTGCGCTTCATTTCTCTTATTTGCGTTTAATTGTTCTCTTATGAAGGCGATTAATAGAAGAACGAGACATGTTTACTATGTGATTTGCAATGTCCTCTGGATTTATTTCATTGTTAGCACGAGTAATTGAGTTTGAGCCACCCAGTTTCCGAAGGAGACTCCATGCTTCCCTGCTTGAATAGGAAAAATCAATGTTTTCAACAGCGTTAATCCACTTTTGTTTTCTCGCAGCGTCCAGTGAGTATATAGTGTCATCAGCCACGTCTGCCTCACCACTACTAAGGTACTCTTCATATAATTTATCGCCCTCTCTACTCCAGCCAGGAATATATTCTTCACGAAAGCCTCTTGGGATGCATTTCTTTGCAGTTGAGATGATGGCTCCAACAAATCTATCGTAATTTTTAGGAATGGGTTAGATCCAGCGAATCACTGCATCCAACTCCAACTTATATTTAGTCCAGTCAGCTTTGTTAAAATTCCATCTAGGTTGAGGAGTAAAGTTAACGAGTGGAATTTGGATTCCTACCTCAAGAATTACTGGACGATGTTGAGAGCGTGGAAAACCTTGTAAGACAGCCCTAGATATTGGAATAGGGTTACGTTGTTCGTTTTTTGTGGAAAAACAGAGGTCGGGATTGTAATCGCTTCGCCATCTTGCAGATCTAAAGGTTTTCATGTCTTTCGCATCATATACCAGGAACATGTTGTTACCATCCGCCCAGTCGGTCAGTTGCACGCCATTGGTATTATTATTTGAGTAGGACCACTGGGTGTGATGGCTATTGAAGTCACCAGCATATATTGCTGGGTGGTGAAATAATGGTAGAGTAGCAGCTGGCCATCCTGTATTTGGATGCTTGTATACGTTTACAATTTTCGTGTCCGATATATCAACAACAATAAGATGTATATCGTTGTCCGTCTGTGTAAGTACGTGCGTGCGGTTCAGGATTTTGGACTTAACATATGTGGCAGATCCATATGATTGATGGTAAATAGCACTAATTAATTTGTAACCAACAATGTTTCCTCTAGAGGTAAGTTGCGCTTCATCTGCTGCATGCGTTTTTTGCAGGATTACAACGTCGATGTCGTAATCTTTTAATAATCTTTGAAAATGTTCAGTTTTTGCCCTGTTTATACCTTCAATGTTCAATTGCAAAATGCGGACTGAAGGTCCAATATTTTTTGTCTTATGGTGCTGAAAAGTACCGTTGTTATTGTGATTTTGATTTTGGTTCATATTTATTTTTTTGTATCACAGCCAAGAGTTCGAAATGAAATGTTTGGCTACCAAGTTGAAAAAGGCTTTTAGCGTGACCCAGGGTGCAGCGCGAGGAGCTTATCTATTTCACACACCCCATAAAAGGGGTGCTGATATATCACAAATAATTTACTGATTTAATTGTTCATTATGTGTCAATAGACACATGTGAAGACTAGTCATCTTCTTCTCGCCGATACGAGCTTGTTATTCAATACTAGTATGTCTAGAGTATAACAAAACATTGATCACTAGAGAAACTAATTGACTTAACCTGAATCTATTAAATATATGTTTATGTAAATTTTTTTGCTTTTTTATACTTCGCTAGAGTTCTAATCTAATTTTTGGTTTATATTAGCATTGACTTTTTTTGGTAGTTTATCTAGTCGGCTAGCCCTGATGAGAATGATAAACTTTTATAAGTTTAAAATTTTCTCATTAGATCGAAACTAGATCGGTCGAAAATTGTATGGATTGCAAAAAGTTTCATAATTTGCACCATAATTTTTTAGATTCAGTTCTTAAATTTTAATGGTATTTAATAAAAAAAAAAAAATAAAAAAATGTACCACTCTAGGAATTGAATATTGCAATTTGAAACGCTACGACTTTATTGTTTGAGATATTGTTCTACGGTCTACCTATCACTGTCTAGCAGACTCCAGCATCCTACATGATAACCTTTTTGTAAAATTTGTGCTGTTTAAATTTATCTTTTCGTCTGATTACTTTCTCTTCAGTCGTCACTTCGATCATATGCAAATTTATACAAATTTATGAGAAAAATTCCTGACCTATATAAATAATCATAACATATGTACATTCTTAAAGTAATTTTATTTATATAATAAAACGAAGAAGATAACACGACAAACACCAAACACAATAGTTTATCTGTTAACCTTAAAAAAAAAAGTACCGCAAGACGTAGTTGAAGCAAAAAAAAAATTATTATTATATTGCTGCAATTACATGACATAACGTTTAGTTGAGGACAACAAGTTACGTAAAGAAGAATTTTTTTTGTTTTCTTTCTTTATACTAAAAGCAAAAAATAAAATTACGATTTATATCAAAACAATTTAAAGTCATATAACATCGTTCGTAAATCGTAAATGTGTAGTACATCATACATTCTAGGAAATTCTTTTGTTATCTATAAATCATGCTATCTAGTCGGAAGTGTTATCTATGTACTTGAATTAAAATTAACTTAATTTTAAGTGAATTCCTAATAACAAAAGATTTTCTTAGTGTTCTTCTAAGTGGTCTGATTGTATAGATATTCTGATGATGATGATTCATGAAAATGTATTGAAGTTTGGATGTTGATGTAACGTTAATGTATTTTATTACACCTGGTTTTAATCTTAATTTACATGCACCTGTGAATTTGGCATCTGCTGATGTACATGCCTGTCTACCAGATGGTTACTAAGCCGTTATTTTAATTCAATATGCAAGATTACTTGTTTGTGCTACGTTGATTTATTTACTTTTAATACTTATATATTTTTGTTTACATATTTATTATTCTGTTATATTTTTATTATTATTATTATTATTTTTTATTTGTTTGATAAATAATTGAAATGGTTTGTGTTTGTGTGTGATTCGCTTTTTCTTTTTTTAATTTTGCAAAACTTTAAACAAGTAATTTTGTGAAAATTATTTTACTGTGTTTTTTGTTTAATTTTTGCAAGCAAGATTAAGAAAAATTGTATATTGCATACCATTTGCAATATTGCCAGAACACTAAAGAAAATTTTTTAATTATTTTTGTTGTGTTTTTTTTTAATTTGTAATTAATGAAGATGACTTTTGTTTTTAATAGTTTTGAAATTTAGAATCAGTAGTGGTTGATTGTACTGAATTTACGCTTAGGACCGTGTGGCCTTTGTTGATTTGTGATTTTTAGGTAGATTTCATATAAAAATCATATAAAAATCATATAAAAATGCTTCATCTCGGAATTTCGGAAAAATTTTGGTGCCAATCGACTATAAATGATAAGCGGATTATTTTTTGTTCATAAATAGTCTTTCATAAATAAAAAATATTAGTTCTCTTAGAATTTTTTTTTCGACCAGGGGTCTTCACAGGGTGCCCCTCAATTTTTTGTTATTTTGTGATGTGAGTGCATTTTGACGAGCGATTGTAGAAAAACTGCTGAATCGATTTTCATAAATAATATGTCGTTGAATAGGTATTAGAACAAAGTTCAATGTACACTGTTAATTTTTTGAAATAATTTTTAACGGCGTAACATAAGAAAAAACGGTGTAATTGAAGAAAAGATAGCGCTTCACCTTTTTTTTTTTTAAAAAGTGAATTGAAGCTTATTTTATATCTAATAACTTGTGAAAGTTTAGGACATGTTTTATTTTTTGTTTTAAAGATAAAATTCGTTGTGCGTATGACTGTCGGGAATAAATTTTTTTTGTTTTGAAGGAAAATTATAAAAATGGTGTTATAAACTTGGAAGTTTTTTTTTTATGTTGAATATCAAATATTTTATTATTAAATGAACTTTTTAAAATATTATCAAAATTATATATGTAATACAATAATTAAAAACTATTGTTAAAAATGGTTTACTTATTTTACAAACAGAACTTTCTTTTGAATAGGAAAACACTTCGGCAATTATTTTCTTTGTATTAGATGGCATAAAAAAATGAAATGTTTATTTATCACTTTTAGTAATCACTTGTCACTCTTATAAAAAATAATTTGACAGTCTCGACTGCAAACACAAAAGCCGTATAAATAACTAAATCTATTTAGGAACTTTTAACTGGAGAAGCATTATGTTCGTATTATGTTATTATGGAATCATAAAGTAAAAGATTGTATTTTAACATTAAATTACAAATATTTTATTATTGAATAAACTTTTTAAAATATCATACAAATTATATATGTAGGTTAAATAAAATAAATATAGTTATTAAAACTATTTACTTATTTTACATTCAAAAGTTTCTTCTGAGTTGGAAAACATTTTTGCAATCATTGTCTTAGTATTTAATGGTACAAAAGAATGAAATTTTTGAGTTCCACTTATAGTAATCGCATTTTTATATCGATTTTGTAATTTTTCTTTTGTTAGTTGATATTCATTTTTATCGGCGTATCCAAAGTTCATGGTAGATTCCTATTTTAAAGTCCATTCGAAAAGTTTTTTTGGTGTATCAATACTATCTCTGATCCCCATACTATAACGGTGTGCAGCACGCTTCAGTGTACCACCAATCCCATCACAAGGTCCCTTTCCATGGCTGTTAGCATGAAATTGGCATTCTGCACCAACCTTAAAGTCTGTTTTATAATGTTTTATTTTTGTATTGAGAAGGTGCACCGGTCGGTGTTATAAATTATTGTCCTAATATTAGAATTTATATGCATTCTGATGAATTCAATAAGTTTTGTAATGAAAAGATGGACTGTAGTACTGTTTTGATCGTTTATATCCGAAATGAGTATAAAACTTCGGTGCTGTATATATTCACTTGCAGCACTTTTAAAATAAATGACAAATGAATGAATAGTAGCTTGTGAATTATTATAATGATAACCATGAAACGAATCCTGCAGCCAAATTCTGTAACTGTGAAGCGGTGAAGTGATAAGTTTTTTAATGAAAAGAAACGAAGAAATTTTTATCACTTCACCGCTTCACAGTTACAGAATTTGGCTGCTGAACTCTGAAGGCGTAATTTTCAGAAAAATCCCCTTAAACGAAGCACTCTCCTGGTTCTAATTTTTTTTTCTTTCCTCAATGAATGTAGATTGCTGTTTTGCTATAAAGTTGTGAGGTATCAAAATTTGTAAACGGTAAACAAATTTTTTTAGAAATTATTCAACAGTTTCTATTAAAGTATCCAAATTGCATCGATCAGTGGTATTCCGTTGTTGATATTTGACTTGAAGGATTCCTTTAACGTCAAAATCATTTAGTAATCTTTCTTCCAGTTGTTGAAGTTTTTTTGAACATTCATTGCACTTCAAAGTATGACAATCTTCTGTTAATTCACATGAAGCAAAGTCAGTTAATTTTTTATAATTCTGGAAAGCAGCATCAGTAATCCAAGACATCTTAGAGTGTTGAATCATTAGTTTCATATTTTGATGTATGGTACACACGTACACATTATGAACTCCTTGGGATAATTTTATACATTCTTGTGGTCGAAGGGACGTGAATTTAGTAAATCCTATTTTCACATCAGGAAACTTATTTTTAAACTCCACATAAGCTTCATTTAATGTACATAGCAATAAGCGCTTTTTTGGATTTATGCTGAAATTGCTCATATTTTCTTTATTGTACATATATAATTTTTATAATATTCTAAAAAGTTCATTTAATAATAAAATATTTGATATACAACATAAAAAAAAATCTCTTAGTTTATAACGCCATTTTTATGATTTTCCTTCTGATAAAAAAAAACTGATTCCCGACAGTCATATGCACAACGAATTTTATCTTTAAAACAAAAAATATCGCTAGTACTAAACTTATACAAGTAGTTAGATATAAAATAAGCTTCAATTTAGTTTAAAAAAAAAGGCGTAGCGCCATCTTTTCTTCAATTACACCGTTTTTTTCTTATGTTACACCGTTAAAATTTTTTTCAAAAAATTAGCAGTGTACATTTTTAAAAACTTTGTTCTAATACCTATTCAACGACATATTTTTTTTTTTTTTTTTTAATAAAATGTGTTGTGTAATAGGGTTTAGAATATGTGTCACAACAACACATAAATACCTTTTAAGACCTAGGTCTAGACCTGGGTCCCACAACAACTGGCGTTCTGAGGTGTAGATTAACGCTTTTTTTAAACATCTGTGGGTTGAAGCCACCTGAGACTAAGTGTTCCGGCAAACTATTCCATTTGTACGCAGTTCGGACAAAGAAGTCTCTCTGCGATCTGCCAGTATGACAGCGCGGGATCTTTACCGTTTCACTGGTTGCGGCAGCCGATTGCCGAGTGGAACGGGGGTAAGAATAAGTTTGAGGCATGATGCCGCTGATTTCATCTGAGCACTGCTGATGACGATCTTTGTAAAAAACAACGAGGTCAGCAACAGTGCGACGATGTTGTAGGGAATCAAGTTGTGATTGAGTAGTTTTTCTATAATCGCTCGTCAAAATGCACTCACACCACAAAATAACAAAAAATTGAGGGGCACCCTGTGAAGACCCCTGGTCGAAAAAAAAATTTCTAAGAGAACTAATATTTTTTATTTATGAAAGACTATTTATAAACAAAAAATAATCAAAATTAAAAGCGGTCAAGTCAAAATTTCACAAAAATTTTCTGAACTTGTGTGAAATTGCTCATATAGATAAATATAATTCCATATTGTATGGTATCTTTATGGAAGTTTCAGGAGCTGTGGTTTTTTTTTTGTTTCCGTATTCTATCTTTTGCACGCTGAAACCATTTCTCTATGTAATTTATTACGTCTTGTTCCAAAGCACTGGGAAATTTTCGAACGGCAGATTCTGTAAAAAAAACAAACCTTTATTATTTAATAGGTTATTGTTTTAAAATAATTTTATTGTACTATGTCGTAATGAGCAAGTGTAGTGCCTCCCCATTCTAGTAAGGTGCTGCCCTACTACAATAGATAATAAAACAAAAAATATTGAACCCGCCGCCGTCTGTATTTGGAATTGAACATTGGCATTAATAAGTCAAGAACTGATTACCAATATTTCACCACCCAGCAATATATGCTGGTGATTTCAATAGTCCTAACACTCAATGGTCCTACTCAAGCAACAATCATAATGGAATACAACTGACTGACTGGGCTGATAGTAACAACATGTTCCTGGTATATGATGCAAACGATATTAAAACCTTTAGGTCTGCTAGATGGCGAACTGATTACAATCCCGACCTCTGTTTTTTCACAAAAAACGAGAAATGTCACCCCATTCCAATATCTAGGGCTGTCTTACAAGGTTTCCAACGGTCTTAACATCGCCCGGTAATTCTGGAGATAGATCAAAATCCCACTTGTTAACTCTCAGCCTAGATGGAATTTCAGTAAAGCTAACTGGAATCAGCTACCACTAAACTTTCAACTGGCCTAAATGTTGTGTTCGTGTATCACAAAAAAAACCATACGCTAAATAAATAATTACAATAGAAAGGTACTACTAATAGCATTATTCACACTTGAAGAGGTAGCTCGACCTAACCACTTGCCATAACTATAACCGTTTCTTTTAATATAATTTTTTACAGTGAATCTGGTTGTATAGTCGTTTTGTCCGTTATTAAATTCTTTCTAATGTGAACTCACGACGAAATTCAGCTGCATAGTCTATTTGCGGTTTAAAAAAAAACGTAAAATTTAATTGTAAAATATGGAGGGGCTGAAATCTCACAGCTCTGAGATATCAAGACTTTGGTCTGCGTTAAGGATTTTGATATTGTTTTCGGCAAAAAACTTTTATGAGGACATGGTTTTTAGTTTTGGGCAGCGATGTATATCAAACATAACTCTTTGTTAAAGTACAAGTATTCAGAGAAAAACTCTGTTTAAAAATTTATTACAAAACTAACACGAAACATCAATACGTTGCCAGAAAATTATAATCAAAATTCCAAAAGTCTTGTTAAATTAAATAAAATCAAACTTGTTTAAAATTCCAAAAATTAGAATAAAATCTTATATTTAAATTTTTTCTAAATTCCAATAATATTTCAAAAATTCTTAAAAATTCAAACTTTTTCCACAATTCTAAAAATATTGCAAAAATTATTTCAAAATCAAAAATTGAAAATTTTTTCAAAATTCCAAAAATTATAATAAAATCAAAAATTAAAAGTTTTCAAAATTCTAAAAATATTCCAAAAATTCTTACAAAATCAAAAATCAAAACTTTTGCCGAAATTCTAAAAATATTGCAAAAATTATTACAAAATCAAAATTACAAACTTTTTCAGAATTCCAAAAATATTTCAAAAACTATAACAAATTCAAAAATTTCCATGTCCAATTTCATTTTAAATTATATTTACGCCATAAAAACAGCTACATTTTTTTTCCAAAAAATTGGCTAAAAAAATAAATGAAATCATTTTTTGACACACTTGACATTATTTTTTGACAAACTTATAATGCCATAATTCTCAATAATAATAATAAAATTTCATTTCAACAAACAATTTTATTTTTTTTCAAAAAATTGGGTAAAAAAATAAATAAAAATCTTTTGACACACTTGACAACATTTTTTTGACAAACTTATAATGCAATAATCTAGTTTTTGATCTCACATATCAATCCCGACCATCAAGATTTCTTCAAATTTAATGTTCCTACTCGTAATCACTAAAATGAACGTTTTTTAAGACAAAAATATGAAAATTTGCTATTTTTGACAAACATAATGATTTTTTTGACACACTTCCGGTACTGTTATCGAACACAGCGTCCTTTCGGACCTGTCCCTTGCGAATACCTATTTTTAGAAAAAAACATTTTTGAAATCCCTCCAGCCGTTTTCCCTGCAGCGTAGGTAATGACGGACGGCCGGCCGGCCTACAGACAGACATACATTTTTTTTTTGCTTTTTTAGAATCAGTAGGTCCTAAAACGTCGAGAAATGCCAAAAAAAGTGGGGGTAAGAATTTCACTTTGAGCTCATGAATGTAATACTTAGGTCTTTCAGACCGAAGTAATATAATTAGAACTCATACCTTTGATAAATGTTGATCAGTTTTCATCCCAGTTACCACACAGTTACCTGCATACATCCAAATTGTTGCGCCTATTATTTTGAGAAAACGTTTCGATGGAACAAGAAAACATCTTTGATTCGTATTTTATATTTTATAATCATATATGTACATAGATATTCTGCTTGATCAAACTTGATTTTTTATTATTATTTCACACAGCTTTAACACAAATATTCTACAAAATTTTTAATAATCCAGACAAAAATACAATTCGGATTATATCTTATACTTGTTCTTTGTTTTGTTTATAGTAGAATTGTTCATATTATATTCAATATTGTAGCAACTTTTAAAATTCTTTTAATTTGTTTTTTCACTTTGTTGTTAACAATTTAATTTTGTTTATGTTTAGATATTCTAATCAAACATATTTTCTTATAAAAAAAATAACCTTTAAACAATCTTTCTATTTTAAACCACAAATAAAGCTACACACAAAAACAGCACAACTAACAAAACTTAAAGAATAATTGAATTTAAGTAGAACAGGTGTCTACTTCGAAATTCATCACACAACAACGTACAACAACGCACGTACCGACATAACCGAATTCAAGTGGAACAACCTGTCCACTTCAAAACTCATAGCTCGACTCCCCGATTTAACCAATAAATTTTTACATTCCGTCCAAAAAGTGTTGGAAAATTTTTGTCAATTAATGAAAATATATAATAAAAATTGTAATTTTATTGGTTTCCAAATTACGATCAAATAAAATTCAATTTACTAACACACCAAGGTTAATGAAACTTAATATCGACACATTAATTAGTTTAGTATAATTCATGTGTCGTCAATTAGTTCATTTACCTTCGTTTTGTGTAATGAATTTGCAATGTAATACAATGCAAATATTATTTCCATCAAATTTTATTTTTTGTAAAATATCAACCAATCTTCTTATATATTAATACGCTAACGAAAATTTTGTACAGTCTAGGGCTTTTTTATTCGCAGATTGATTCATTTCAAATTTTCACTGCTAACTGATATTAGTGTAACTTAGATTTTAGAGATTTTTCACACAAATCGGATCATAAATAAAAAAGTTATAGACGAATTAAATTTATTTTTGAATTTAAGCGAACCCCCTTATACTAATATGAAATGGACTTGCCCAAGCCATATTTTTTTTTCCACAAAAACGCAAAACTTTGTTACTTTGTTACTTTGTTATTAACGTGGAAATATGTATGACTGTTAAAAGTGTGAAATATGTTTACAAGTATGTATATAAAGGGTATGATTCTGCCAATGTTGAATTGAGAGTGAATGGAGAGAATGCAGTGAATAATGATGATGCGATTGTGGGAAATGAAATTCAAGACTTTTTGAATGGACGGTATGTTGGTTCGACTGAAGCTGCTTGGCGCATATTTAAATTTCCAATGCATTTTTTATCTCATACAATTAATCGACTTGATTTTCATTTACCTAATAGACGAAATGTTTATATCAGGAATGGTAATGTGGCTTGTGCAGTCGCAAATGTATCAAGAACAAACCATTTGAATTCCATTGATAATTTAGCTAATGAGTTTTTGTATACAGGATTACAGAATTACCATTTTGTTTGGCATGATCAAAGTAAATCGTGGAAAAGAAGACAACGTGGGGCTGATAAAGTTGTTGCTGGATTATATATGGTTATTCCAAAAGATATAGAATTGTTTCATATGCGTTTACTTCTGTTGCATGTTCGTGGTCCAAAATCTTTTACTGATCTACGTATGTATGAAGGTGTTGAGTATCTTACTTTTGTTGCAGCATGTAAAGCTCGAGGTATTGCAACCAAATGATTATGAATGGCGTGAATGTTTACTTGAAGCTTCAGACATTCAATCACCAAAACAGTTTCGTCAATTATTTGCATTTATCTGTGGTTTAAATGTTCCTCCGCTTTAGCTTTATGGATCGAATTTAGAAATAGTATGATTGAAGACTTTTTACGAAATTACGATGAAGATGTGTCAATTAATCGAGCCTTGAAATTAATGAAATTCTTCTTACACATAATACTTCATGTGGTGATTTTGGTCTTCCGATTCCACAATATAACTTACATATTGGCGATGTAGGTCATTTTGATATTGAAGAAGAAGCTATAGTTTTCGATAGAATGTATGAAAATGCAAATAATGAGCAACGTAGTGTGATTGATATTGTTTTGCGTGAAACTCAATTCCATGGTACTGGAAGTAATGTTTTTTTCTTGACAGCTCATGCAGGTTGTGGCAAAACTTTTGTTCAAACGGCAATCATTCATAAATTTAATTCAATAAATCATTCGTGTATTGTAACTGCCTTCAGTGGTATTGCATCAACTCTTTTGATTGGGGGGCGAACTTTGCCTAATGTTTTCAAATTACCAATTCCATTATTAGAGGATTCAATGCCAAATATAACACCAAACAGTGTACATAGCACATATATTAATAATGCATTAATCATTATTATAGATGAAATTTCAATGTGTTCTATTCATGCTTTAAAATCAATTGATCTTTTGTTAAGAGATTTGACTCCAAACGAAGAAAATAAAAATAAACTGTTTGCAGGTAAAACTCTTTTACTGAGCGGTGACTTTCGCAAAATTTTTCCAGTTATACCGCATAGCTCACGTTCTATTTTAATTGAAAATTGTAATACATCTTGGCAAGAATTTATTAACTTTAAAATTTTGAAATTAAATCAAAACATGAGAGCTCTCCCTCATGAAATTGAATTTGTAGAATTTCTTAGAAGACTCGGTAATGGTGATATGCAAAGTCTTCCACAGTTTGGTTCAGATATCATTGAAATTCCTCATAATTTGATTGGCAATCCAGACAATATTATTGAAGACATTTTTGGAAATATTTTTGATACAATTTTATCTGATGACATTTTGAGTTCCGTCATTTTAGCCCCCAAAAATAATGATTGCAATGAAATCAATTCTAAAATCTTGAGCATTATGCCAGGAGAGGAGAAAGCACATTTTAGTTTTGATAAAGTTACTTGTGATGAAATTCGTAAGCAAAACAATTTTCCAATAGAATTTTTAAATAAATTGAGTGTAGGAGGCTTGCCACCTCATAAATTAGTTTTGAAAGTGAACTGCATTGTTCTCCTCATACGTAATTTAAATACAGGTCAAGCATTAGTAAATGGAACACGAATGCGTGTCAAAGTTATGCACCGAAATTCAATAGATTGTGAAGTTTTGACTGGTGTCATGCGAGGTGTACGCATTCTAATTCCACGCATTCATTTGACTTATTCTGGAACTCTTCTTCCATTTAAATTACAAAGAACTCAATTCCCTATTATTCCTGCTTTTGCTATGACTATTAATAAATCTCAAGGTCAGACATTCAACAGAGTTGCCATTTTACTTAAAGAACCTGTATTCACAATGGTCAATTGTATGTTGCTGCAAGTAGAGTGTGTGCGTTTGAATGTTTGAAATTTTATATTTATGATACATCTGACCAAGGTCATTTGTTCAACGATGATAGAGTTTTCACAAAAAATATCGTCTTCCCAGAAGTCATTGTTACCTGATTTCTTCTCACTTTTCTCAAAAACCTTTTCCTCTTTTATGACTATGAGTGTCTGCGCGTTTGCTTTTGCCTCAATATGCGAGTTTTTTAATTTCATATTGAGGCTGAAGTTGCCATTCAGTTTTATCATTTTCATCGTTAAACATATTTGAATATTTGTTTTTGATAATAATTGCTGTTTCAATTGTCTATTGGAAACAATCAATAATGACTATACAAACGTGACTTAGGATGTTAATTAGAATAGAAATGTTCCCCATTCTATGAATTCACACAAAGTATTGTCTAGAAATTTAATGCAAAAATCCCATATAATGTAAAAACATTTCCATAATATGGAGTCTAATGACAGTGGAAAAATTCAACTTAAGTAAAATAAATAAGTGATGAAGAAGTTTCAACTTTGAAATTGTCATCGCCTCAACGGCGTAATCGATAGCGTGTCTGCCTAAGGATTCGAGCCGGGCACTGACGAGGGTAGGTTCGAATCCGATCCGAAACACGAAAAATCTGAATTGGAGTTTTTTTTTTTCTGAAAAACTTCAAACCATACCTTTGAATTGAAAAAATTCCAATTACTTCTTTACTTACTTGAGTTTAATTGATCTCAAAAATCTAAAATAAAATTTAAATTCCCTTAATGTAGTCTAATGTTAATACATATAGAACTACAAATTGACCAAGTGTCAGCCATTGATTTCACATTGATTGGAAACAATCAATAATGACTATACAAACGTGACTTAGGATGTTAATTAGAATAGAAATGTTCCCCATTCTATGGATTCACACAAAGTATTGTCTAGAAATTTAATGCAAAAATCCCATATAATGTAAAAACATTTCCATAATATGGAGTCTAATGACAGTGGAAAAATTCAACTTAAGTAAAATAAATAAGTGATGAAGAAGTTTCAACTTTGAAATTGTCATCGCCTCAACGGCGTAATCGATAGCGTGTCTGCCTAAGGATTCGAGCCGGGCACTGACGAGGGTAGGTTCGAATCCGATCCGAAACACGAAAAATCTGAATTGGAGTTTTTTTTTTTTCTGAAAAACTTCAAACCATACCTTTGAATTGAAAAAATTCCAATTACTTCTTTACTTACTTGAGTTTAATTGATCTCAAAAATCTAAAATAAAATATAAAATATAAAATTTTCATGTATGCTATCATTTCTCACTACCACTTTTGAAATCATTGTTTCTACGTCAACAAAATGTCTACGCAAAAACTTTATTTATAAGCGTAGCGAAGCACGCCGGGCCCTCCTAGTTTTTATTAAACAATTAGATTTGGGATAAATTTTGAAGGCGGTTTTTTTATAACTTGGAAATGAAATGAAATTAAGAGAATGGGGAAATGTGACGAATGGAAAGAAGATGGATAGGGAAGATTTTCCATCCGGCACAACTATGACCAAATGCCGAACCATATTTCCAGAAAAGCGTCAAGTCGATATATTATCTTTGTCTATAATTTGTTTTCGTTATACGACTCGGATACCACGATATTAAACCACCAGGGTATTTTATTTTACTGTCATCGGCAATCCTCCAAATTCTTTTGTTCAATCTCAATCCTTCTCAGATGATCCTTCTCCATGATTTGTTTTTGCACCTCTCAGAATATTTCTTGGAATACCATCCCCCCATTCCGCTCCTGTTAATGTTAAATGTGCCAAACACCACCACGAATATCCATTTCGAAAAATGAAGTATTTATAACGTTAACAACACACATAGAAAATTATTTAAATTGTCAAATGTCAACCCTTGGCTACGATTTCAAGTGACTTTTTGATCTAATAGCCTTATCTCCTATTATTTTCTGGTAGTGAATAACAATTCCTGAGCCGTCAAAGCTTTATCTCAATACACACAGATTGTCGAGGAATCAAAATATTCACAACGGTTTAGATCGGATTAGATTCGTTCCTTGCGGACTTAATTTCGGCTATTTATTTTATTTTCATCTTGAATAATATCCCTTTCCTTGAAAAGTTATACTTCATTTTTTTTCATCGGTATTTCTATGTCCGATCTCTTTCGGTGCTTTAAACGCACATGTTTTTTATGGTCTTCGATTGCTGTGTACTGCTTAGTTCTTCGACAATCATGTTTTGACATCCGTTTGTGATGTGTTGACTGGTAGTATGTTATTGTGCCATTGTCCTTATAATCCTACGACACTAATAATTATCCTATCTACTGTTAAGAAGTAATTGTTCCTCAAAGGATTTCTGGCAACTGCGGCAAATTGGTACTTTACCGATTCTACGCAATCGATATGATTCTTATCGTTCGTTTTATCCATGCGGAATTATAAGTTCAGTGGTTCTTTTTCCTTCATTTTTTTGTTGTCTTTCGTTGAGTTTTTGACATATATACTTCTACGGGGATAAAAATTCATTCGTGGAGTAAAAATTTGTTGAGTAGTCCCATTCATTTACACTTAGTTTGAGTTCTAAGATATATAAACGCGAAATATTTGTCCTTTTGGTGATATTGTAGTACTATTTTAAATTATTGCAAATAAAAAAAAATATTAATGTTTGTTATGATTGTTTTAGAGCTAACGAAATAACAGTGAGTAAACGCTATTATGAATTTGTTCCTAAAAATGGGTTAAAAATTTGGATGGGGTTGGGTGTGTGGGTGACAAAAATGCATGGGATCTTGATGAAAATTTGGTATATAATCCAAGCTAAGTCAAAAATGGACGTTTTTGTGCGATATGGAACAAAGTGGTGGGGGTACACTGAGCACCATTTATTAAAATATTAATTAGCTAACAGAGAAAATAATTTAGCAGAATAAAAATAAATCAATAAAAATTATATAAATCAAAATACAAAAAGGCTTACATAAATTTATTTCTTGTACGTTGTCTTCTTCCAAAAACCAGTCTTGTGGAACAAATGTGGATTGTTGGCTGGAATTCATTTTACTTAACGTAATTTTATTAAATGCATCAAGAAATGATAAAACCAAACTAGATCTGCCAATTTGAAATATATCCCTCATAGTTTGATCTAATTTATCCACACACCAATAATTATTCGTATTTCGAAGCTCAGCAATATCATTAACTTTTGTAGTTGCTTGTTGATTGACATTAAATGTATGAATATTTGCATTTAACATGTAACGGCGTGAAATGAAGCGAACACCGTAGCCATTGGGTATAAAAAGTGTGTTGCACGGTTTCGTTATCACTTCACTTGAATAAATATTTTCACGTTTTTGTATTTGAATTTGTGTTTTAGATTCATTTTTCATTTACATTTTATTTACTAAATGATTCATTTAACAATATTCACTAAAACTCATTGCACTCAAATAAATAAATAAAAAAAAACTTCGAATCACAATTTAAAATAAATAATTTATTTTTATATAATAAAAATTAGCCGCGGTTTCGATTTAAATTTTACATAATAATATTTTTTGTTTAATTTCAATTACCGATTGATTTAAATTTATATAATACTCATTTGATTTATTTTTATATACTATCTCACGATCCAAACAATTCGATCATTTATATACACATATTATAGGTTTTCTGTTTCCATCTCCATCATTGTAACAAACACTTTTCATCAATACAAACAAATTATTATTATTATTTATTAATTATTATTCATTTATGCAAAACATGTTTTGCAATGTATTATTACCTGAAACACAAAAAATACAGTAGTAAAAACAAATGTCCCTACGCTTACTACAGTGGAAGAAAATAAATTAACAAATTATTAGCGAATTCCTTTGAATATGAATACTATTATTTTAGAGTAAATATTGAAAAAAGTCCGTCGTTACAATCTGTACCTGATAGTCAAATTGGATCAAACATGGTGCATAAGCAGTTCAACTCCTGGTGTTTTGGTTCCGGTAAACATTTTTTGGAAAGTTTTTTGTGTATTTTTCAGTCTACAATAATGAAAGGATTATGACGAATCTTTTGAAAAAGGTTTTGATAGGTTTCAACATGTTTTTTTGGGTAGTTATAAGTTTAATTAAAACTTTTTACTGTTAAATTGTTTTAAATTGTTATATGACAGCCAGGCCGTCTTGTGTAGTTATAAATCAATTTAATTAATTATCGTGTAGATTGCTCAAAGTATTTTTTATTAATCTGTATTATAGTTTATTTGTTGTTTTATTTTATATTTTTAACATTTTTTGGCTTTGGCGCAACGAGTTTTAATATATTTATACATTATTACTGTTCAGCAAGTGTCTATGGCTTTTGTGCAACAAAATTTATAGTATATGCTTTGTTTATGGTATTATTTTATTCAACAATCGCAATTGCTTTATTATTGATATTATTCACATTCAACAATCGATGAGGCTAAAGGCGCAAAGTTTCATTATTTTATTATATTATAGTATATAATACTATAATACATATTCATAATGATTGACTAAATTACTGAGGAATGAAGAAACAAATAATTTTAATGATCATTTTAATTATTTTAAATATAGTAATCGTAGAAGAAGTGGTATGTGTGATGGTATTGATTCCCCCGACATTTGCGGCCATCAGAGTCCCTGTTCTATGTTCATTCCATCTTCTTGTAAAACTTTTGCGTTAAATTCAGCATTTGTACTAGGCTGCTGAAAAGCATAATCGAATTCACAGACTGCGCTAGTCAGATATTAAAAATCTCATGGCACGCAATTCCTCAAACGTTCCTAATAGTAGTTTCGCTATCAGGAATGCACAGTGATTATTACATTACTTTATTCAATGGATCAAAAGTGAATGTTCATTCAATTCCAGTGCGTCGCCTTGTACAATGTTGCTACTTACTGGATTATTCATTTCCGATCATCTATCGTCGTTAAAACAGGCGTTTACGATAAATCGGGAGCCGGCCCGGATCAGGCTGTAGTAAGGTAAGACCTAATAGGGCATTTTCATCCGGCCCCTATCAGAAATTATACATAATTTCACTACTAGGGCACGCCCTATTTATCCTGATCCGACCCGGACTGCGAAAACCTATCTCATCCCTAGTAGTAAATGCTGGAACTGAGCCGGATCAAAATCATATTTGATTTTTCAATTAAGGTTTGACTGATCTGAGGCCTATTCAATTTGAATAAATTTAATTCGGTTAAAATTCACTAGAGTATTATCCATTTTAGAACTTTCATTTATACTTTAGTTATCGCTTCTTTGCGTTTTGTTATGACGACATATAGGTATGTATAAAGTGGGAATATTTTATAAACGAATTTATTGGACATTTTTACAATTTATTGGACATTAAAAAAATAGTACATTTTGTCATTTACTGTCTAATAAATGCCCTATTTGAACTAATCCGGTCCTGGTCCAGCACTATTACGGATGCCTGATCCAGTTTGGATAGTTTTAGTTTTTACATTTCTGATCAGGACCTGTTCAGGGTTCCAGATCCGGACCGTATCATGGTAGGGAAAGCGATACCCAGCCCAGATCTGAGCCCTTACATAATGCTAGTTGGGTTCCTGTTTATCACTTTCGGTTAAAAATGTTTTTTTCAGGCCTTTATCCTCACTCATAAAAATTTGTTAACAATCATTAATAATAACAGTAAATAAATGAGGGTCTTGATGCCAACTCAGGTAAGCAAAAAAATTCCAATTTCATTTTTAATGCATTTATGTCTGTGAACAATATAGTTGTTTCGATTGCTTCAAGAACCGAAGACAAACGTTACATCAGTGCCTTCCTGTGCTCTGCAACAAAATGCTTGAATCATCGAATTTTTAATCTTCGATTATTTATCATAAAAATCGATGATTTCGGTATGTTGGACAAAAATTTATATGTATAATAATTACTTGGTGTTTGAAAAAACCTAAGTATTGCAATCATGAGCCAAAAGTGAAATTCTTACCCCCACTTTTTTCGACATTTCTCGACGTTTTAGGACCTACTGATTCTTAAAAAGTAAAAAAAAAAAATGAATGTCTGTCTGTCCGCCGGCCGTCCGGCCGTCACAACCTACGAAATCTAGAAAACCGCTGGACGGATTTCAAACATTTTTTTTTTCTAAAAATAGGTTTTCTCAATGTGAAGAGCCGAAAGGACGATGTGTTCGATAACTGTACCGGAAGTGTGTCAAAAAAACCGTCAAGTGTGTCAAAACAAGGAAATTTGCATATTTTTTGCTTAAAAAACGTTCATTTTAAGTGATTACGAGTAGGAACATTGAATTTGGAGAAATCTTGATGGTCGGGATTGGTATGTGAGACCAAAATCTAGATTATGGCATTATAAGTTTGTCAAAAAAATGTTGTCAAGTATGTCAAAAAAATGATAAATTTCATTTATTTTTTAGACAATTTTTTGGAAAAAAAAATTTAGCTGTTTGTATGACCCTAGTGGAAAAATTTGGTCGTTAATACCAAAAAAATATACTAAAATATACCTAAACAAAATAAAGTTTAGTATTTATGAATAATTCAACCCAAAGAAATACCAAATGAAGGTTTTAAATTTTAGAATTAATAGATCAAAATTATACTTAAACAATACAAAACAAAAATATCTGAGATAATGGTTAAATTGTGTATTATATGAGTATTCTAATGTAGTCAAAATAATACTTAAATAAAACTGAAATAAACCTTTTCTAATTATGAAAAATTTAGTATTTTCATAGAATAAAATTTGTTTGAACAGAAAAGTTCCAAACCAAAATAGGTATAATTAGAGATGTTAAAAAACGGAATTTTATTTTTTTTGTATAATACAGCGTATTATACATTGTATAATACAAAATAAAATACCGTATATTCTGTACAAAAGTGCAATAGCCGACATACAGTGTTAGTGGTATAACATCACCATTTTCAATCACAACTAATTCATTTTCTTCTAAATAACTGGCCCCGACTTTTAGATTTCTTATCGTTATCTTTATTTATATTTCTTAAACCAATGCTAATAAGATCTATTTATTCATCTGATTCTGCTTGGTTTCAATATAAATCAATTTCATTCGTGCCGAGCTATTGTATTTATGTTTTTATTTAAATTATCATATCCCATCGGTAAACTGTTGAAGATTTAAATTATGATTTTTCACATAAACAAGTTTACGTCTCGTTGATTTGTAAGACAAATACTTCTTGCAGTATGAGTTAGGCTGCAGATTGAAAAAGATTTTTCTGTTACAATGGAATATGCGGAACGATGCTACATTCTGAAGAGCCACAAACTCTTTGCCACTAAGTTAAACAATCAATATAGCTACCATCGGTTTCAGAATGTAAGTTTTGAGATTTGGGTGTTTTAGTTAATCAATTTGAATGTATAGAAAGAGGACTACTCAAAGATGTAAAATTGAATGACAGTCCATGAGTCCATTTCTCATAATGATTGGAACGGAATGAGTTCATGGCTCATAATTTTGATTTGCTGCATAAAAAAAATTCCCTATTACGGTGAATAGTAAAAATGCAGCATTCGATGTTTGAAATTTATGTTCTGTTGATATTACAACAGTTTTGTTGCCATAGAAATTTGCGAATCACTAAGAATGCGTTTCTAACTGTTAGTAACAAGGGGCAATAACTCATTAATTTCTTCTGTATCGTTCATATATTCAAGAACCTGTAGTATATATTTTTGCAGTTATTAATTCTTCAAGTAATCCATGCGAAATCTCAATAAAATGGCTGATTAATGATTCGCGCGCCACCACAATAGAAAAAAAATTTATAATAAAATACCTTGTATTTTACTATGTTTTGGACAATACGGTATTTTACGTATAATACCGCGTATTTTACAATAGTATTAAATTAAACACTTTTACATCACTAGGTATAATTAAAAGAATACCTATTATAGAATTTAAATAGTGTACCAATTGTTTGTTCATACATATATTTTTAAGTTTATAAACTTCGGTATATTCGGTGTATTTCGGTTATAAACTCGAGTGGTATTTTGTATATGTATACGTATAGTATTGATGTTCAATTTAGTTTGATATAATCTATCGCTTCGATATAATATATATAGTTCGATATAATATATAATCTATAACTTTAGTTGAAAAATTGTGAATTGTGATAAATAGTGTTTTTTTATTGTAAGAATGATAAGAAAGAATTATTTGGAACCCAATTCCAAAGCAAAATTACCATTCAATACATTAAAGGTGAGTTTATTTATTATTTTATTGGTTTCTTGTGGTTATTAACCTCTACATATATACATACCCAAAATCTCGTACAAGCCAGATTGTTATAGTTTATCGTTTATTGTTCTAATTCTATTTAAACAAAAAATTTTTGTTTCATTAAAATATAAATATGAATATATATTGAACAATAAATTGAATAAATATCTTTTCGGGTAGTCTCGCAAGTCTAAAAAGTATTAACATCCTGAAAAGTTTAAAAGTGTGTATATTATCTGGCAGTCTGGCACAAAAATGATTGCAACATGGGCTTCTTAAGGTAATTTAGACTTGAAAACATGAATCACAACTTGTGTGAGTCAACCAACCAATCAACTTGCAATTGTATGAGTATACATGTTCGTATGCATGTTTCCTTTTGCATTTAAGTATGCTACAGACCTACAATATATTAAACATTAAATTAAAAACGAAAATAAACGAAATAAAATTTGTACCCAAAATTTTATTTCGTTTATTTTCGTTTTCAATTTATTGTAGGTCTGTAGCGACCCTTACAGTGGTATACAAGTCAAACAACAAATTTGGCAACAATTTTTGTTTTTAATAGTTTTTCTTTATCAATTTATTTTGTATCTCACTCTAAAACTATAATCTGTTTTTTTAACATGTCCTAAAAACAAAACATGGTAATGCTATATTTAGTTTATATAAAAGTCCGTGTCTAATTCGTTAATTTATATACCGATGTTACCCGAAAAGATAAAAGTTTGTCTTTTAAAGGATACCGCGCAGAGACATCTTTTATAAAAGAAGGAAAAACAGATAAAAGAAAAAGATATATAAACGGATGTGTGCGTATAAGACAAAAACATCACTTTTTTAAGATAAAGATGGCAATCGTGTGTAATTTGCTATTTTTTATGTAGATGTTAACAAAAAATAAATAATTAAATGCCTTTAACCTAACTTAACAAATCTTATTTTATTTTATATCGCCGGTTTTGAATGGAAACGTAATCTTATTTTATCAAATATAATTTCGATTCTTGTGTAAAATAAAATAAGTTTTAATTTTGTTAATTTTTTTTTGAGAATCGAGCTATAAGTAATAATTATCGACAAGCAAAATTTATTTTAGAAAAGTATCATGTATGTATAATTTTTGTTTACCTGATACATATTTAAAAACATTATTTTCGTTTTAAAAGACAAACATTTTATCTCTTCGGGTAGTCTCGGTATAAAAATTAGCGAATTAGACACGATTTTTCTTGAAAAAGTGATCGTTTTGTCTTACTCGCACACATGCGTTTATGTTTCTTTTTCTTTGATCTGTTTTATCATCTTTAAAAAAAGATGGATCTGTGGAAGCCATAAAACGAAAATTCTATTTCTATATTTTCTGGTTATCTCTTGTAGAAAATCTACTATTCTGTTAGTATTTTCAATTTTTTGTGGTATTTTGATATATGAAAAAATATACTCTGTAAGCGGGAAAAGTATAATATATCTAGAGAAGAATTCGCAGTTTGCTTTGAACTAATCTTTAGACTGTATAGTTTAAATATATTTTTAATTTCATTTTTTTTCTTCTAATTTCTTTCGCACGAATGTGCAAGTCGATTGTTTTCGCTGGATTATACATATTATCCGGATTATTCTAATTATTGATATTGTATTAATTTACAGAGGTTTCGAAAAGATGATATTTCATAAAATCTAATTCAAAAATACGAAACGGATGAATTACCTTCTACAATCTATCCAGCTTCAAATAAAAAAGAAACGAACACAGAAATTGACCTATCCATTGAAGATAGGTTGTCAATTCCTCGAAACAACAGCCAAGAACCAAAATGTGATGGGAAAAAATCGAATATTTTACTTATGGTCATGGAATATTATTTGCGGCACAATCTTACACGGGCAGCTCTTGAGGATCTTTTATTTTTAATTAACTCCATAGTGGGCACAAATTGTTTACCATCTTCTAAATACCTGTTTCAAAACTGTTTCAGTTCGGATGAATCTCCAATTTATCATTTTTACTGTGAAGCTTGTCAAACGTATATAGGAAATAAAAAAAATACTGACATGATAGATACATTCTGTGACAATTGTAAAAATTCAAATTTATCTTCGAAATACAAATTCTTTATAACTCTACCACTAGAGTCTCAGCTAAAACATGTTTTCGAAAATAATTGGGATAAATTTCTTTTTAAGTCGGAATGCATGGACAATAATATTCACAGTCTATATAATGGAAATTTATATAACGCTAGCGAAGTTGATTATTCGAAGGAAAAACTCATTTCTTTAACAATAAATACTGATGGTGTTAAAGTTTATAAATCATCTAAGCACGCTTCACTATGGCCACTACAAATGATTGTAAACGAGCTTGATGTAACAGTTAGGTTCAAAACAGAAAATATTATTGTTACTGGATTTTGGTTTGGTTCAGAACCCATAATGGAAATTTTTTTGAAACCATTGATAGAAGAGTTAAATTTGTTATCAAAGGGTATGACACTCCAGATTAAAGACGACATTTCTCAAATCTATATTTTACCACTGATATTCTCTGTAGCTAAAGATTTAATTCAGAGTAAAAAACAATTCAATGGATACTTTGGGTGTAGTTACTGCATGCATCCTGGAAAACTTATTGACAAAACGAAGCAAGTGAGATATACAAACCTTTCTAATATAGAATTACGTAACCATGCTAGCGCTATCTTAGATATGAAAAAGGCATTTCTATCAAACTCTTTAGTAAATGGTTTTAAGGGACTGTGTCCATTGGCAGCTCTTTCAAAATTTAACATTATCGATGGATTTTG
The DNA here is from genome assembly GCA_963693315.1 of Diogma glabrata. Taxonomy (NCBI): domain Eukaryota; kingdom Metazoa; phylum Arthropoda; class Insecta; order Diptera; family Cylindrotomidae; genus Diogma; species Diogma glabrata. The sequence continues at coordinate 370,303,153 of OY856186.1, forward strand.
TATTGATTATATGCATTGTGTTTAGTTGGGCGTAGTACGGAAACTTCTAAATTTATGGTTTTCTTCAAATAATCATTCTGAACGGTTTTATTTGGGACGAGAAAAAACGTTAGCGCAAATTAATGGTAGAATTTTAAATATTAAACCGTCAAAACAAATTACTCGAAAACCGCGAATTCTTAATGAGAGACATTTCTGGAAAGCTAATGAGTTAAAAAATTGGCTTTTATTTTATGGTGTGTCATATTTAAATGGAATCCTTAGTAATGAGTTTTTAAATCATTTTGTTTTGCTCTCTGATGCAATATTTCTTCTTTTACAAGGCCAAGTTACAGCTGTCCAGCCATGATCTGGAACAAGCAAACGAAAAACTGTCGAGTTTCGTACTGAACTTTGAAAATTTATATGGTGAAAAACATATGAATTATAATATTCATTTGCTTTCACATATTTCACACTGTGTTCGAAATTGTGGACCTTTATGGGCGCACTCAAACTTTTGTTTTGAAACTAATAATGGAGTGTTGCTGAAATATGTTAAAGGAACAACTGATATCTTAAAACAAATTGTTTCTAAGTACATGTTTAAGCAACTAACTGAAAAAACAATACAATTAGGAGACGAGCAAATAATTAATTTTCACAGAAAATTACATAAAAAAAAATTTAGCAAAAGTTTTTCACAAACGGATTCTATATGCCTGCTTGGGAAAGGTCAAATAAAACAGTTTTCTGAAGTGGAAAAGCTAGTATTACTTACGAACAATTTGAGTGAACATGTTTTAATTTATTATAGAGCTGTTTTAAACAAAATAGTATATCATACTGCCGAGTATGACTTAAACATTTCATCAAATGATTCGACAATCCAATTAATTGACGAATCTTACGTTACAGTTAATTTGTTCATAAAACACCATTTGTCAGTATATATATGTATTAGTTAATATGGAGTCCAATCATTCTGTAATTATAAAAAGAATTCCAAACAATTTAAAACTAATTTCTCCATCTGAAATTAAACAAAAATGCCTTCTTATAGACACAAAAGAAAATCTTTCAGTAACCGTATTTCCTAACATGTTTGAAGTAGATTAATTATAATGTAAAGTTTGTTACATGCTTTTATACATCTAAAAGTTAAATTCTAACTATAACTTTATTTATCTTCAGGTTTAAATTAGAAATATATATAATAAATTTTTCGAAATGAAACGTCGAGGACAAAAAAACGAAATCTTAAGAGAAACTAAACGAAGCAACCGGATTTCAAACAATCAATACATCTTAATGGAAATTACACAAAACAAAGAGATTAGTGAAATAACACAGTCGCTAGATGATTGTGATGTGCACTTATCGAACACAGCAAAAATAACATACCCAGACTCAAATAAGGAAAACAATAATACCATAGGAAGTTCTTCACCAAAAAACTACACACAATTAAAAACCGTAGAAATTACCTTTGAAGACATAAACCCACCTGTGCCAATTTTATTTGAAAATGTTCAAACACAACATCAAACATCAACTGTTCAAACAAAAACCACAATAAATCCAACAACAGAATCAACCATAACCGCCCTATATAGTAGTAAATCGTCACTTTTAACATCTTCAGATTCTTCAACTTCATCTTCAGATTCAGATAATACAATATCCAGTTTATCCGATTTTTCGAATATTTCGTTAGAAACAGCCAAGGTAAGAACAACAAAACGTTTTAAACTTAAATATATAAATAATTAAGATTTCCTTATGTCTCAAATTTTAGAAGCAACTCAAAAAATATCACTATAGATATTTGAAAGCTGAAAAGAAAAATAAACGTCTTAAAAAACATATGGAAATAATAAAGAAAAAAAATACCTTTATGCAGTACTCGATTGATGCAGCTGGTGATATAGTTTATGAAAACGGCATTAAAATAACCAAACTGCAGGACATTTATTTAAAAAAAATTCCTGACACAGAAAAAGGAGATAGAAAATTTATTAATACCCTGCTTCAGGTAGTTTTTGGGACGGAGGAGTTAAAGAAATGTAGTCGTACGGGAAGATCCCGTTCCGGAATATCATCACAGCAATTAGATATCGGAAAAAATGAATTTGTGCAGCGTATGTTTTGGGAGTGGATAAAGAATTTTGAAAATTCCAAAGGAAGATTTTCTGTTTATAATCAGTGTGTAAATAGGAAAATACAAAATACAAAATTAACTGCGAGAAAACATTTGCTCACTAATACTGTGCATTCAGTTCCAGTTATTGAAAAAGAACCACAAATGGAAATTATTGCTGATAAAAAAAAGATGAAAAAAAATAAACATTTAAAAAAATATAGAAAAAAACAGGAAAAAGCAAAACAGATCGCTAAATCCTAAAGTTACATTTAGAATAAGAAACATGTATGAGTGCAACAAGTCAATCAACAAGTTTTTAAACATTTCCTCATACAGCAATTTAATCATTTTGAGTGAGTTTATATATTTTGTATGCAAATTTTATAGTTTGTATTCTCATGCATATGCAGTTGATTGATTTGTTGCCTCACACAAGCTGTGATACATGTTTAGTTCACTCTCTCAGTTAAACAAAATGAATTACTACTCCCTTCTTTTTAAATTAATTAAAATAATGCTATGAATTATGTAATTTAATGAAAATTTTGATTTTGAAATAAAATTTATAATGAACTATAAAACATATATCCGCTTTTTATTCATCACAGTATTCTGTATAATAAAATCCCGAACATATACAAAGTTTGGTATATTTTTGATATAATTTAAAGAAAATTTAAAATGCATGTTTTTGGTTTTCTTGACAGAAATAGACCGTAAATATACTTGTTAAAAAAACACCAAAAATTGCCTAAAATAATACTAATTTTGGTATCATTGTCATAGGTATATTTTTAGCTTAAAACGGCTAGATATACATAAAACAAACTTGTTTATAAACACTAAAAATCGTCTAAAATTACACTAAATTTAGTATTATTGTCTCAAGTATATTTTTGGTTTAAAACGGCAAAATAAACACAAAACAGATTGCCATAACGTACTTAAAATATACTTAAAAAATTGGTATAATTTCATAGAAATATTAGTATAATTTTGGTATGCAATATCTGAATTTTTTCCACTAGGGGACGTAAATGTGACATGGAAGTTTTTGAATTTGTTGTAGTTTTTGAAATATTTTTGGAACTTTGAAAAAAATTTGTAATTTTGATTTTGTAAGAATTTTTGGAATATTTTTGGAATTTTGAAAAATTTAAAATTTTTAATTCTATTATAATTTTTGGAATTTTGAAAGAAAATTGAATTTTTGAATTTTTAAGAATTTTTAAAATATTATTAGAATTTAGAAAAAGTTTAAATATTTGATTTTATTCTAGTTTTTGGAATATTTTTGGAATTTTGAAAAAAGTTTCAATTTTTGATATTGTTATAATATTTACAATATGCTTAGAATTCTGGAAAAAGTTTGAATTTTTGAATTTTTAAGAATTTTTGGAATATTATTAGAATTGAGAAAAACTTTAAATATTTGATTTTATTCTAATTTTTGGAATATTTGTAACGGCGGACTATATCAATTTTGACTCTAATTTTCAAACTCAATTATAATTTTATTGATTTTCTTAAATTGTAGTAAACGTTGCTACATTTTTCTGTACTACTGTTGACGGTTTAGTTACGTCATCGATTTCATTTAATAAACATGTTTATTTTTTATGGAAGGGGAAACAGAAGATCGATGGTATGATATAAAGCTCGAATTGTTTAAAACAAGGCGATTAGTATAATTTCAAAAATCAAAATGTTTAGATCATTTTTAAGGCTAGTGATTATAATTTTTAAAATCAAAAAGTTTGGTAACAAATTAAAATTAAAACAAAAAAAAAATGTTACCATGTACGGTTAAATATAAAAAAAAATATAATTTTTTTTATTATAAAGAAAATAAAATTATCTGTTTTTTTATAAATTGTGATATTCATGTTTTCTTGGTTGTTTTATTTGTTTTGATGTAATGAGTGTAGTGAAAACAAAAAGTTCGACTTTTATGTTTTCTTCGCAATTCCGCTATTAATTAATTACTTGACAAAAGTAATAAGTATATACAACAAATCAAACCATGGTGGACGACGATGTTTTTTCCTTTCAACCAATATAAATAAGCAATTTGAAAGTTTTCGAGGAAATGTAGATCTTTTGGATATAACCTTTGCTTGTGAAGGTAAAAAAATTGGAACTCATAAATTAATTTTCTTCGCTTGTGAAGTCCTTATTTTAAAGAACTTTTAATGGCAAATGGTTCACATCCAGTATTTTTCTATGTATGGTGTTCAATATGGAATGTTAAAGGCCATAATTTAATATATGTATTTGGAAGAAGTGCACATAAGTAACGGAAATTTGAAAGAGCAAACAGCGGTAGCATTACAAATAGGAGATATAAAACATGAAGACAACATTGAAGAAACAAAATAACGTAAGCTTTACTTTGTATAATTTTTGATTTTGTTTTTGATTAAATTATTTTCATGTTAGTAAATTAATAGTATTTTTCTGTAATTCAAAGTGTAAGAGATTTCCAAGTGATTGTTCTGTTTGTGTATAAATTCAGTGGTTCAGTTTTCATAGTAGTTTTTGAGCTATTCGGTGTAAATTAAAATTATAAATTTCAATAAAAGTTCAATGGTTTCATATTTTTGGAATTTTGAAAAAAGCTTCAATTTTTGATATTGTTATAATTTTTGCAATATTTTCAGAATTTTTGAAAAAAGTTTAATCTTTGATTTTGTAATAATTTTTCGAATATTTTTAGAATTTTGAAAAATGTTTGATTTCATTTAATTTTACAATATTTTTAGAATTTTGAAAGAAATATGAATTTGTGATTTTGTAATATTTTCTCGAAACGCTAAATGGAGAAGTTTTTGAGTAGTTTGCTGAGTGTATCATCTTTCCACTAAAGTATGTTAATTTATGATCTGTTATGATTTTGCGGCAACGTATTGAAGTTTCGTGTTAGTTTTGTAATAAATTTTTAAACAGAGATAAAAAAATGCATGTACTTTAACAAAGAGTTATGTTTGATATACATCGCTGCCCAAAGCTAAAAACAATGTGCTCATAAAAGTTTTATGCCGAAAACTATATCAAAATCCTTAACCAAAGTCGAAGTCTTGATATCTCAGAGCTTGAGATTTCCGCCCCTCTATATTTTTTCGATTCGATAGGTGAAGGTGGTGTGATTATTAAGTGATACCCAACATTTTGCTGCTGTTTTTCATTAAATTATAATGACATCTTCACTTTCTGCAGCCAAACCATCAAATTATATAAATTTTACTCATAACGTTATGACACCGTAATTATTTATGTATATATTTGTTTATTTATTACCATTTCTATAATTAATCAAAAATTCCTATTAATAATCCAAACAAATAATAAAGTTTCCATTTTAGCTAACCGTTCTATTAAAAAAAATATGTACAAGAATATAAATTTCAAGTCATAAATAAGAATTACATAACATATTTATACCAAAGAATAATTTTTTTACAATTTTGATACAAAAAAAAATCGCAATTTTGTTTATATCTAAAAATATAAGAAAAAAAAATAATAAGAAAAGAAAAACCGTCTATAACAAAAGCTAAATTTACATTATTAATTAAAAATTTGTAGAATTATTTTTATTTTTATTGTATTATGTTGTGTATTTGGGTTGTCTAGAAAGATTTGTTGACTATTGTTCTTATTACATGATAATTAAATATTTTAAATTTTTACTATTTTATATCAAACAAAGTAGAATTTTTTGTATATTTTAATTGTTTATAAAAGATTTTATTTACATGTTTATCAGGAAGACAAAATATTGTGTCCCAAAGACCAAACCACAAAGTAATAATATTTCAAGTCATAATATTCTTTCTGACAGGAAACACACATCAACGTAATTCTACAAATTATCTCTCAACCGTGACTTAAATTTTAAAAACCATAAACCACTTGGTATTAAGTCAAATTCTTAATTTCTTCAACTAAAAACATACTCATATAATTATATTTAAAATGACAAAAATCTTAATTACTAAATTCTCTAATAACCATGAAATTTGTTCGTTTCTTTGTTCTATACTTTGTGTGTTAAGGAATGTTAATTCTGTTATTTTAAATGGTTGACTAATTTTGCAATAAATTTCAATAAATAAATTGTACCCACTTTGTGCATAGCTAGCTTATTGGATTTGTAGTTTATGATCCATTTTTTGTTGACTTCAATGAAACTTAAAGATTAAATTTTTATTTGTGAAACCCCCACGGTAAAAACACTAAATACGAGTGTTGTTTTTGGTGACTTCATATGCGTCAGGCCATCTAATTTAAGAGTCTAGAAAAATTAAAGGGAATAATTTAAAGAATCGTATTATGGCTCAAGTAGAACAAAATACTTTGCTAAACGTTAACATCCCAAAGTAATACTTTTCTTATCACGGATTTAACCACAATTTCAAAATATTCTCGATTTTTCTTTTAAATGCATTTAACTTCCCAAAGTTTGATCACTGGATCGTAAATTAAAACACTAGGACTAGACTATCAATCGATAGAATTTAAATCTTCTGTATGAACCGAATTTGGTCCTAAACATCAACTTATTTCTTCTCTTGTATACATTTTCTATTGCTTCCACATTAAGAATATGTATTTTTTACTGAATAAAAGTCAGACAAGTACGAATAAAATTCCCTCGCCAAGGGTTCCGTGAATGTAAAAGAACATCAAAAATTATTGACAAAAAGTTGTGTTGTAATGTTTTTATATTTCGAGACCATAGACGCATAACAAAATAAATGTTTAATCCTAAATGTCAATAGTAAATTTCAATCATTGATCAAAAATGACACCAAAAATGTTACTTCAGCTTAAATCTTATCCAAAACTATTTATGGTAAATCAAGAAAGATTCAATTACACCAGCTTGTAAATGGTTTAAATTTGATTATTTAAGGGGGGAGGGGGGGGGGTGGAGAGGCTACATACTATAAATATTTTATTAACAATAAAACAAGAACTGTGCATTGCAAAATTCTAAAAAAAAACGTAATGTTTCTTATATTAAGTGTTCCTTCATATACCCCACTCATTTGGGTCAAAAATGGTTTTTTTACTCTTCCCACACCCATCCCCTAAGCACACAGAAATATAATTATTTGAGACTTCGTCATGATTTTCATTCAAAATTTACAATCTTCCTGTCTCTGTGAATTTTTACAAATTTTTCAGTCAGTCATCGTCGAAACGCGGCGAAACGGTCTGAAAGTTGCTCTTTTTTGCAGGACTACGGAGTCGGAGTCGGGACGAATTTTCTAGTAACTGGAATCGGAGTCGGAAAAATAATGAAAAAATTTGTCGACTCCGACTCCTATTTGAAAATTATATTCTGCTATTGTTTGCTTTCATTTTCTTCTGTATAGTTTATATAAATTACTTTATTACTATTAATTATAAATTACGTTAATTATAAAATATGGAGGGGCTGAAATCTCACAGCTCTGAGATATCAAGACTTCGGTATTGATATCTCAGGTTAAGGATTTTGATATAGTTTTCGGCAAAAAACTTTTATGAGGATATGGGTTTTAGTTTTGGGCAACGATGTATGTATATCAAACATAGCTCTTTGTTAAAGTACAAGTATTTTTAATCTCTGTTTGAAAATTTATTACAAAACTAACACGAAACATCAATACGTTGCCGGAAAATTATAACAGATCATAAATTAACATAATTTAGTGAAAAGAAGATATACTCAGCAAACTGCTCAAAAACCTCTCCATTCAGCGTTTCGAGAAAATATTACAAAATCACAAATTCATATTTCTTTCAAAATTCCAAAAATATTGTAAAAATTAAATAAAATCAAATTTTTTTCAAAATTCCAAAGGTATTCGATAAATTATTACAAAATCAAATATTTAAACTTTTTCTAGATTCCAATAATATTCCAAAAATTCTTAAAAATTCACACTTTTTCCATAATTCTAAAAATATTGCAAAAATTATTACAACATCAAAAATACAAACTTTTTTCAAAATTCCAAAAATATTTCAAAAACTATTACAAATTCAAAAATTTCCATGTCCAATTTCATTACTTCGGTCTGAAAGACCTAAGTATTACATTCATGAGCTAGAAGTGAAATTCTTACCCCCACTCTTATGGCATTTCTCGACGTTTTAGGACCTACTGATTCTGAAAAAGCAAAAAAAAAATGTATGTCTGTCTGTCTTCCGGCCGTCCCTCACAACCTACGAAATCTAGAAAACCGCTCGACGGATTTCAAAAATTTTTTTTTCTAAAAATATTTTTACACAATGGGAAGATAACTGTACCGGAAGTGTGTCAAAACAAGGAAATTTGAATATTTTTGACTTAAAAAACGTTCATTTTAAGTGATTACGGGTAGGAACATTGAATTTGGAGAAATCTTGATGGTCGGGATTGGTATGTGAGACCAAAATCTAGATTATTGCATTATAAGTTTGTCAAAAAAATGTCTTCAAGTGTGTCAAAAGAAAGATTTTTATTTATCTTTTTACCCAATATTTTGAAAAAAAAAATAAATTTTAATATTTGTTTGACATGAAATTTTATTATTATTATTGAAAATTATGACATTATAAGCTTGTCAAAAAAATGTTGTCAAGTGTGTCAAAAAACGATTTCATTTATTCTTTTAGATAAGTTTTTGATAAAAAATTTAGCTGTTTGTTTACGTAAATATAATTGAACATGGAAATTTTTGAATTTGTTATAGTTCTTGAAATATTTTTGGAATTTTGGAAAACTTTCAATTTTTGATTTTGTAAGAATTTTTGGAATATTTTTAGAATTTTGAAAAATTTTAAATTTTTGATTTTATTATAATTTTGGATAAAGTTTCAATTGTTGATATTGTTATAATTTTTGCAATATATTTAGAATTTTTGAAAAAGTTTGAACTTTTGAATTTTTAAGAATTTTTGGAATATTATTAGAATTTAGAAAAAGTTTAAATATTTGATTTTATTCTAATTTTTGGAATATTTTTAGAATTTTGAATAAAAAGTTTTGAATTTATATATATATATATATATATATATATATATATATATATATATATATATATATATATATATATATATATATATATATATATATATATATATATATATATATATATATATATATATATATATATATATATATATATCTTTAGAATTTTGAAAAAAGTTTCAATTTTTGATTTTGTAAGAATTTTTGGAATATTTCTGGAATTTTGAAAAATTGAAACTTTTGATTTCATAATAATTTTTATAATTTTGGAAAAAGTTAGAAATTTTGATTTTGTTATAATTTATGCAATATTTTTAGAGTTTTTGAAAAAAGTTTTAATCTTTGATTTTGTAAGAATTGAAATATTTTTAGAATTTTGTTTGAAAAAAGTTTGAATTTTTGATTTTATCTCAATTTTACAATATTTTTGGAATTTTGAAAGAAACATGAATTTGTTGTTTTGAAATATTTTCTCGAAACGCTAAATGGAGAGGTTTTGAGTAGTTTGCTGATTGTAAAATCTTTTCACTAAATTATGTAAATTTATGATCTGTTATAATTTTCCGACAACGTATTGATGTTTCGTGTTAGTTTTGTAATACATATCTAAACAGAGATAAAAAAGACATATAATTTAACAAAAAGTTATTGCAATAATCTAGTTTTTGATCTCACATACCAGTCCCTACCTTCAAGATTTCTCCAAATTCAATTTTCCTACTCGTAATCACTTAAAATGAACGTTTTTAAAGCCAAATATATGAAAATTTGCTATTTTTGACACACATAATGATTTTTTTGACACACTTCCGGTACAGTTATCGAAAACAGCGTCCTTTCGGACCTGTCCCTTAAGTATACCTATTTTTAGAAAAAATAAAAACAGAGTGTGCTTGAGACCGCACGGCAGAAGTGAAAACTTAATTGGCAATCGTAATCAATTGATATCGTATTAGTAGTATTTGGATCGTATTAGTAGAATAGATGAGAAACAAGTCAGAACGATAAATCGCTAACTACACACACTAACCTCACAATGTAAACCGAAAAATTGTCGAAATAGCACTCTTATGCCAATAGCAGGGACTAAAGTACGCGTGGTTGTCACACCCATAGATCAACAAGTTTAAATTTTACAAATCTTTCTGCGGAAAGCTAAGCAAATTCATTGGTATTAATGCGCATTGTTGCCGTTTGCAAATCACTATCGGCCAAGTTCCACCATTTTTAATTATCTTATTTATCATGATTGTCATCCATGTTTAATCATACATAAGCTATGCTTCTTTGTATAGAATTTATGCGATTTCCGTCTCGTAATTGTGAGCTTTAAATCGATATAATCGATTTTATCAAGTATCAAGTTACAAATATTAAGTCTTCACTTAATTTTAGAAACATGTATTTATACAATTTCAAGCCGACAATATGTTTAGTGAAGATGGTAAAATTCCAATGAATATAATTTTGATATACAAATGTAATTGTTTCAGCCTTCAGGTTATACTATCTTTCTTACGTTATTTTTAATTTCTTAAAAAAATTATGTTAAAAAAAACATTGATCAAAGCAAACCAACGTTTAAAACGATAGTTAAATAAAAAGCAAATTAAGTGTACACAACAACTTCCCAAATTTTCATGATGATTAATGTATTAATGCATAAAGGATAAACAGCCATACATACTTTCAATTTTATATGTATTCAATATTTATTTAGCATGATGACTCGAATGCAAATTGCAAGAGACAGGAGCAATATAACTTTAAGAAACTGCGTTATAGATCAATTTTTTAAAATTCGTATAAAGAAATTTTTATTATTTTTATGAATTCATAAATAAAAAAAAATAATTTTAATGGTATTTAATAAAAATAAAAAAAAACAATAAAAAAATATGTACCATACTAGGAGTTCAACTCAGTACCTACAGCACATCAGTCGAGCACGATTTCTACAACGCAATTTGAAACCTTAAGAAATGATAGATAGATTTTAATTTAAACCTTAATAAAGCCTTTCATTTCAGAGCGGCACGGATCAGCCAAACTTACTACCTACGCAAAAATCTGTGTGTGGTGCGCCTAAAGAAGTTTTCACTTCAAAAACTTATTTATCTACTTATAATTCCATCTGCAATGCTTTATAGCTTACCCGTCTGGAGCTGCGCTGCTAAAACCCACATTAAAAAATTACAGGTGATTCAAAACCGATGCCTCAAAATCATCTACCGTCTACCAAGAGATTTTTCCACCAGAAGACTATCTGCAATATCCAATATCCCATTAATAAAAGACTTCATTGTAAGAGCACAACAAAAATTCATTTACTCATGCCAAATATCAAGAGCAATATCAAGAGCAACACCGAAAGTTTTAACATGGTTTTCAAGTGACTTGTTCCAGATATGCGTGACAAAGGAAAGTAAATCTCCCGTCGCTCTTCCTTTACGGAACCCATATTGTCTTTCATTAAGTAGTTTAGAAAACTCTAAGAAGCTCATTATATATTAAAATTAATATATTCCTAAAATATTTTAGAAACAACCGATAAAACTGAAATAGGTCTGTAATTTGTTGGTTCAGTTTTACTGCACTTTTTTGGAACTGGTTGTATGCTTGTCACTTTCCATGTTTCGGGAAAAACTAATTGTTTATATGACAAATAAAATATTTTAGTGAGGATTCGTGCTAGATCCCTAGCAAATGTTTTCAGAACAATTGGAGGAATAAGATCTGGCCTTGATGTTTTATTAGTATTTATTTGTAAGAGCATTTTCCGAATGATGTTTTTACGAAAAATTATACGCCCCATTATGTATGAAACTCTAGAAATCGGTTTAGGTGAGAAAATGGGTTCACTTAGTGTAGAATTTTAAGAGAAATAATTTCCCAGAAGGTTAGCTTTTTCTTTTGGGTCAACGACCGGCATATCTCTATCAATTAAGGGAAGTAGAGGACTTGCAAAATTTACTTTGAATAGCCTCAAGGGCTTTATAGAAATTACGTGAACTTTTTGGGTGTTCAGCAAACTTATATGCTTTTTTCTTTTTACAGAGATTTTTTCTGAATCTATTAGTTTTCTACATATATTTCTCTCACAAAGCATGCCCACCTATATGACACATCGCTCGACCGGTTCTGAATTATGTTAAACTATTTCCACTGCTAACTACCATTATAAAAAGATTTTGCGACGCTGATGCATAGGCTGACTTCACCACAGCTCTGGAAACATAGTGTTCTGGATATATAATGAGCTAATATCCATAAAATACTTTAATTAAAAGCTAACCAATATTATGGACATCGTAGTTATAAAAAATTTTTATCGGAAGTTACAAAGCGGAAGTTAGGATGCAGAACTGTTGTAAACCGTACTAAATGTGTATGTACCAAATTTCATCCAACTCGATTATCAGGTACAGAAGTTATTGAGCTTCCAAAATAACAGGTGCTTGGAGGACCCCCTACCACTTTGTTCACTATTGTTAAAAAAAACTAATCAGTTCCTTGCCATACATATTTGCATCTTTTTGCAAAGTGCAATCAAAATTACTTAACGAACGAATGTTGTATGCTTCCAACAAACATTGTAACAATAAACAGGTGTTCGGGAGGACCCCACCACTTATCCCAATATTGTCCAAAAACTAGTCAATTCTTTGTCAATAAAGTCTTTATCTTTTATCAAAGAGCCATTAAAATTGATTAATGAATGAAATCTGTATGCTCCCAACAAACTTTAAAAACCAAGTGTGAAAAGTCAGCAGTTGTATGGTAGATCCCCCGCCACTATGATCAATGTGTCCCAAAAGATGATAATTATCTTCTTACACTAATTAAAACCTTTCCATAAGTTTTATCATAATCACTTCATTATTGTAGGCTGTAGTGTGCATAAAGATACTGAAAAAACTGCCAAAAAATAAAAAAATTTTTTTTTACCGGAAGTAAAAACCGGAAGTTGGGATGCAGAATTTTTGTAAATCATACCAAATGCTTATGTGCAAAGTTTCATCCAATTCGATTATCAGGTACAGATGTTATTGAGCTTTAAAAAAAAACAGGTGTATGGGACACCCCCCACCACTTTGTTCACTATCGCTCAAAAACTAATCAGTTCTTTGCCATACATGTTTGCATTTTTTCCCAAAGTGTCATCAAAATTGGTTCACGAACGAATGCTGTGTGCTCCCAACAAACATTGAAAAAATGATGACACAGTAAACAGGTGTTCGGGAGACCCCGTACCACTTATCCCAATATTGTCCAAAAACTAATCAGTTCTTTGTCATTTAAGTTTCCATCTTTTTCCAAAGTGTTATTAGAATTGATTAATGAATGAAATCTGTATGCTCCCAACAAACTTTAAAAACAAAGTGTGAAAAGTCAGCAGTTGTATGGTTGATCCCCCGCCACTTTGATCAATGTGCCCCAAAAGATGATAATTATCTTTTCACACTAATTGGAACCCTATTCCATAAGTTTCATCATAATCACTTCATTATTGTAGGCTGTAGTGTGCATAAAGACACTGAAAAAACTTCAAAAAAGTACAAAAAATTTTTTTTTACCGGAAGTGAAAAACCGGAAGTTGGGATGCAGAACTATTTTAAACCGTACTACATACTCATGTACCAAGTTTCATCCAATTCGCTTATCAGTTACAGAAGTTATAGAGCTTTCAAAAAAACAGGTGCTCCAGAGACCCCCTACCATTTTGTTCGCTATCGCTCAAAAACTAATCAGTTCTTTGCCATACATGTTTGCATCTTTTTCCAAAGTGTCATCAAAATTCATTCACGAACGAATGCTGTGTGCTCCCAACAAACATTGAAAAAAGTGTGACACATTAAACAGGTGTTCGGGAGGACCCCCACCACTTATTCCAATATTGTCCAAAAACTAATCAGTTCTTTGTTACTTAAGTCTCCATCTTTTTCCAAAGTGTCATTTAAATAAATTAACGAATGAAGTCTGTATGCTCCCAACAAACTTTAAAAACAAAGTGTGAAAAGTCAGCATTTGTATGGTAGACCCCCCCACCACTTTGATCAAAGTGTCCTTAAACATGATAATTATCTTTTCACACTAATTGGAACCCTATTCCATAAGTTTCATCATAATCACTTCATTATTGTAGGCTGTAGTGTGCATAAAGACACTGAAAAAACTTCAAAAAAGTACAAAAAATTTTTTTTTACCGGAAGTGAAAAACCGGAAATTGGGATGCAGAACTATTTTAAACCGTACTAAATGCTCATGTACCAAGTTTCATCCAATTCGCTTATTAGGTACAGAAGTTAAGAAGCTTTCAAAAAAACAATTGCTCCAGGGACCCCACACCACTTTGTTCACTATCGCTCAAAAACTAATCAGTTTTTTGCCATACATGTTTGCATCTTTTTCCAAAGTGTCATCAAAATTCGTTCACGAACGAATGCTGTGTGCTCCCAACAAACATTGAAAAAAGTGTGACACATTAAACAGGTGTTCGGGAGGACCCCCACCACTTATTCCAATATTATAGAAAAACTAATCAGTTCTTTGTTACTTAAGTCTCCATCTTTTTCCAAAGTGTCATTAAAATAAATTAATGAATGAAGTCTGTATGCTCCCAACAAACTTTAAATTTAAAAACAAAGTGTGAAAAGTCAGCATTTGTATGGTCGACCCCCCACCTCTTTGATCAATGTGTCCCAAAACATGATAATTATCTTTTCACACTAATTGGAACCCTATTCCATAAGTTATTTTTTTATTTTATTTATTTATTTTTATTTTATTCATGGAAATTGTTTAAAAACTAATAGGATTTAATACAAAATTCAAATTAAATAGCTTGGTTACACAAACAAAAAACTATGCATATACATACATAGATATACACACATATATATTCAGTAAACAAATGGAGAGCACACACAAGCATATTACAAGATCAACCGAAATTCCAGAATAAAATTTAGGGACATTTTATAAACCAAGGGTTTAGTGGCAAATGTCCCGACAAAAAAATAATACTAAAAATATAAAGTGTGGGGGCTTTATACATATAATCTATTTATGTTTAAATGATAATTAAAACTATAAAATATTACAATTAAAGGTAATTTTACCAACATAATAAACATATATAAAACGAAATTAGCAGTAAATTAAAATTAAACCGATTCAAAAAAATAAAGAATAAAGAAAACGAAGAAAAGCAAATGCGAATTTATAGCGAAGTTTCATCATAATCACTTCATTATTGTAGGCTGTAGTGTGCATAAAGACACTGAAATAACTTCAAAAAAGTACAAAAAAATTTTTTTTACCGGAAGTGAAAAACCGGAAGTTGGGATGCAGAACTATTTTAAACCGTACTACATACTCATGTACCAAGTTTCATCCAATTCGCTTATCAGGTACAGAAGCTATAGAGCTTTCAAAAAAAACAGGTGCTCCAGGGACCCCCCACCACTTTGTTCACTATCGCTCAAAAACTAATCAGTTCTTTGTCATACATGTTTGCATCTTTTTCCAAAGTGTCATCAAAATTCATTCACGAATGAATGTTTTATGCTCCCAACAAACATAAAAACTTTGTGGAAAAAACCACCTGTTGTATGGTGGACCCCCCAACCCTTTATCCAATGTGCTCCAAAAGCTGATAAAATCTTTCTCATGTTATTTAAAAGCTTTTCGCAACCTTTCATGAAAATCGATCGGTAATTGTAGGCTACAGTAGGGATAAACACCTGAAAAAAAAACTTTTTAACCGGAAGTGACCTTATATACTAAGTTTCAATAAGATCATAGCCCGCGATCAGAAGTTATTCAAGATTTAAACTTAGAGGTGTTCGGGAGACCCCCCGCCATTTTGTCCAAATTTGAAATGAATTCAGATCTTCCATTTTCAAGTGAACCTGTATCATTTGCCAAAGTTTCATCAAGATCCTATGCAGAAAACTCAAAAACCACCCACCCACCCACCCACACACAGACGTACACCAAATTTTTTTTTGGCTATTTAGATAGAGGATGGTCCAAAACAAAAGAAAAAATAAAATTTGGGGTATGTAAGAATTTTTTTTTTCACGATAGATTGCATTACTTCACACAATTTTGTGGTGAAGTATAAAGCACTTCACTAACGCTTTTACTGCTCTTTCGTTGATTATGTTTGGAGCTATAGGGTTGGGACAGAATATAAATAATACATATTATTGGTAATATGTTGATTTGATTGATTGATTGATTGATTGGACTGTAGGACCAAGCACTAGGCGAGACTCCCGGATTACGGCCGGGCCACTTCCTACAGTCGTTTTACATATAACAATAGGTAAGGATAGGTAAGTAATTGTAAGTTAGGAGTGAACGACCCGGTTACAGACACCTGGCAAATCGTATCTAGCTACTACTGTTACGAGACAATCACAAGGACAATCACTTATACATATAATCTGCAATCGCCAATCAGCAATCCCGTATCTAAAATTTCTCGCCTGCAATCTCCAGTCGGAAACCTGTTATTCATGTAATTTATTAGTATAATAGGATGATGACTAAATTGTAGTCCTCTGCACTCTCCAATCTGAATTCATGTTATTATATTTATGGTTAAAATTATTTATGGTTATTTATGGTTAAAAACATTTATATTATGTACATATATATAAAAAACAAAAAACCCCTTTGATAATTGAGTGAATTTCATATAAAAAGTATTGGGATTGAATTGGATAAAATAATATATTTCACTTGATGTTTTTATTTGAAATGTATTTATTTAAATTTTATAAAACATTATTTTATATAATATAATTAACGCAAGAATGTTTTGAATTTTTCTTGAAACACAAGAATTAATTTAACAAAAACAATTAACCCTGCTCGTTGATATCGTTCAAAAATCTTATTGGATTTTATGGATAATGTTTGGATAAATAGAAAGAGATAAATCTATCACATAAAATTATGTCAACAAATGAAATTTTAAACTGAATTTGAAATAATAACTAAATTTCGCTAGTTAAAGCTCTAAGTAGGTTTAAATTTTACACAAAATCGAATAGCACAATAACACCTTTATTTAGTTTTCTAGTAAAAATCAGAGTTAATAAATTTTACATTTAGGGAAGATTACATCTTGGTCGCCCACATCTTTCCATTTTTGAAAGCAATCTTACCTTAGAGTTTAATTATTAAAACCAACACTTTAAAGCTATTATATTAGATATAAAACTGATTATTACAATTAATGTTTTCACTACATTTAGTTATACTTATATATTTATCATTTAAGAGATTAATTTAGTTTAAAATTCACACTGTCACTTATAACAAGTGTTGATAAGACGATCATTCACCATTGTCATATATATATACTCATATATACACTTGCACATACATACACATACACACATATATACATGTACATACACACATATATACACATGTTCACACATATATATACATATATACATGCATATACACATACATATACACATACATACATACATATATACACACATACACACATATACGCAAACATACATATACATATACATACATACATACATACATACACATACACACA
Source organism: Diogma glabrata (assembly GCA_963693315.1). Classification (NCBI taxonomy): domain Eukaryota; kingdom Metazoa; phylum Arthropoda; class Insecta; order Diptera; family Cylindrotomidae; genus Diogma; species Diogma glabrata. The sequence goes on from OY856186.1 coordinate 370,320,868, forward strand.
TACATACATATATATACACACATATATATATATATATATATATATATATATATATATATATATATATATATATATATATATATATATATATATATATATATATATATATATATATATATATATATATATATATATATATATATATATATATATATATATATATATATATATATATATATATATATATATATATATATATATATATATATATATATATATATATATATATATACACATACATATATACATATATACACACATACACACATATACACACATACACACATACCCACATGTATACATACATATACATATACATATATACATACACATACACATACACATGCACATACACATACACATACACATACACATACACATACACATACACATACACATACACATACACATACACATACACATACACATACACATACACATACACATACACATACACATACACATACACATACACATACACATACACATACACATACACATACACATACACATACACATACACATACACATACACATACACATACACATACACATACACATACACATACACATACACATACACATACACATACACATACACATACACATACATACACATACATACTCATACATACACATACATACACATACATACACATGCATACACATACATACATATACACACATACATACACATATATACGCACATACATGTATACATATATATATATTACATATATTTATTAACAGCAAACATGCATATTAAGAAGTTTTCACCTTATGTCCAACATACTAATTTATGTGGTATTGTTATATAATTTTGATCAACTTGTATTATTCCTGTATATTCTTCCCCTAATGTTTGTAAATTGTTCAAAGATGAAAATCCATGATAAGAAAACTCAGAAAGAAATCGATATAAATGATTATAACGAATCCAATTTCTATTGCCAGTTATACGTAATAAATCTGAAAAGTTATTTGATAATTGTTGTGATATTGATACATCTTTTTGCGCTGTACGGATAATTTCAGCTTGGCCAGCATTCGCATGAAACAAACTCCTATTTAAAATTTGTGTTACCTCGATCTTGAATATTCTAGATATATAACAAAATTTCTATTAACTCGTTTTCTTCTGCAATCAACTGTAGAGGTGTCTAAAGCTGTAAAGGAATGTTATATTTAAAGAAAATTGTGTTGTACTATTGCCGATTGTTGAGAATCGATAAAATCGTGATACGAAAATCGTTCAAAATTTTCGGTAAATTTATCTAAATTGCAGCAAAATAATTTTATTTTTTACCAAAATCTCTACTTTCACCAAAGATCTTAACATATGTCAACTAATATAACTGTTTTATGTCACATCACTAAGGCAATTTTAAGGTTTATGCTAAGAAGGGAGAAAACAAAATGGGTCGGGAAAAACAACCTTCAACAGACGGAAAATTAAATGTTATAAATTCAATTCAATGTAATGTTACAGAATACAGGAACTTTATTCTGACGTGTGTTTCCTCATTCCTACATGCATAACGAAGAAACTATCGATCAATTTAGAGTGTGTATTAGATTAGAATTGAAGCATAGCAATACGATTACCATCGGTAAGACGGTGTTCAGCAGAGTAAAGTTGGTTTATAACTAAAACAAATTCCAATTGGTTCGAGTAAACGATCTTTGTCTAGACCTACTGTTCGGATGAGGAGAATGGCTGACGAATGTCTGAATTTCATTATACTTTGCGGTAAAGAATATCGATTAGTTTTTGGACGATATTGAACAAAGATTCGGAGAGTACCGAAAATCATTTATTTGAAACCTTAATAAATATACAAGTTATGATAAGCAAATTTGTAGAAATAGCTATGTAAGTTTTCGGGGCCGGAACAATTTTGCTTTCCAACCTTCTGACTTATCTCTTCCGGTTAAACAAATTGTTTCACACCTGAATCGAAGCAACTATCGAAAAAACAACCAATACATCATAAAATTCATCGACCTAGTATCAAAAACATTCTCGAAAATCATCTTTAACCGTTTTTTGTTGTTTTAAATTTTAGGAATTCGATATGATGAGTGCATATTTGGTGGTATAAAAATAAGATCTGCCGACATCCTGTATCAGTTGTCAAATATATCAGCCGTACTTTTTAATGATAATTAAAATGCAGTTTAGCGGTCAATGATATGCTAAAAGACAGAACTGATCAAATTTTGTATTTTAAAATTAAAATCTGAGATGTTGACGTACTCAGTAATTCAATTTAAGAGGAATAATTTTATTTTGCCTTAACGTAAACCTTTCTCCACATCGCAGTTTAATAGCAGAGCACGGCACTATTTTTATTTGATAACTCAATGACACACTTCAATTTCTAGATTTAATTCTAACCACATTAACAGATGATGAGAGAGGTTTAATCCGGAGAGCCGATAAGCTTTTGGGATGTTCGTACATTTTTGTTTTACCGCTAGGCACTAACTTTTAATGTTGGATTATGTTGATGGACTATTTATAGCAAAATCAGGAACCAGAAGCAACAATCATTTGCTCAATCTCCAGCAGCACTTCTTCATACTAAATTTTTATAGCTCTTCTAGTTTGAATGTAATTAGGCTTGTATTTTGAATTTACGCTGATAGTGGAATAGGATTGTCCCTTCACTATATTTCTACTCATTTTTGGCTGTATTCCCGTTCACAAATGCGGGAAACGAAAACCAGAAAAATGCAACTGCTGTTTTTCGCTTTTGTTTTTTTTTTAGTTGCAGCTTTTTCAGGAATCAAATAACTAAAAGTTTGTCCCTAGATGAAGATTTATATGCCTATAAATTTGGATGATCCATAGATATTGGCAGAGTGGTGAGTGGTTTTTCAAGCTCCTGCTTGTTCAAAATTTCAATAACTTCATGTCCTGAATAATTGTTTTGATGAAACTCGGTACACAAATTTTTGCTAACTATTAAAGAAGATCTACATCCCAACTTCCGGTTTCCCACTTCCGTGATCCAATTGCTTTGTTTTTTTTTTTTTTTTTTTAACAACAAAAGTTTGTCCATAGCATATTTGATACAAGATCTGGACCTGAACGATAAAGGTGGAGTCGAGCTCGAGCGTTTCCATGATATGTTAAGTTGCGTTGAGTTGTAATTCAAATAAGTTAGAAATAATAATAACGATAGTTTATTTCCATTATGTTATTTGATTTATAATATTTTTGAAATTTCATAATATTTTGGTTAAAAGAAAAATGTATCTAAGTGATTTCACGGTAAATTTTGCTTGTCGTTTTTGTTTTGTTTCTCGTCGACAAATATTTCATTGGTATATCGTCACATTACTGTTTACAGGAATGTATAGCACGAATCCATTTTATATTAGAACTATTTGAAGTGGGAAATGAATAAATGTCAGATTGGTTTCTTGTTTGTACACCATACAGTACACCATATAAAGGTTTCATAACGGGATTTAATCTCGATTAAGGGGTACTAGCGATTTCTTTTAATATATATTAAGTATATACGGGGGCGTGAAACAAAGTGTGAGTCAATTAAATTACTGGCTATTTATTTTCAAATGTAATAATCAAAAGAATAGCACGTTTTGCTATTAACAATGAACGTTGAATCGAGTGTGAATTTACGAACAAATTAATCTTGAGGATGGTGAGTGAATGTGTGGTGGTAAAGCGTGGTAAAAATCTACCTATTATCGCGCAAGTTAGGTGTTGTGTGGAAATTGAGACAGCTGATTGAAACGTATTTGTATGGGCACAGCGCCTTAATATAAAACGCGGATAACAGAGCTAGTCTCTTTATCCTGAATCTCTGTCAAGGAAAGCGGCAAAATAATATTGACTGGACCTTGAACTGGATCTATGTGGTTTTGTGTACATTCCTTGCTTGTTAACAAACAAACGTAAGGTCACCTGAATGTAGATGATATTTTCACATTATTTCCAGTAGGTAACAAACTTAACTTGTCTCGTAAAATGGGAAAGATGTGAGTGAAATTAGTCAACAATTCCGATTTAAATAAGGATTTGCAGTCACTCAGTTCCTAGCTCTCTTCTAGATACTGGAAATGTTACATGGTGACAATGTTGCCCGTGCTTATTACTCGTAAATCTTAACACGAAGTAATGAACATAGCATTGGATAAAAGTGTGTGTAGTTAATTCTTATTAACAGAAAGGTTCTACCAGTTATCACTAAGCCGTTTCCACCATTACCCATGAGGTAGGCTTCAATGCGTTTTTAGATGAGGATTCCCCGATCGCGAATCAGGCCTAGTCCTCGGGTTGAAATGGAATTGAAATGTATAACCAATAACCTTGGGGGAGTGAAATAAAGTAGGAAATGCAAGTAAATGGACGGTGAGGTGGTGTTAATAAATGCAACTAAAATACAAACAGACGTGACATGGAGGAAAATAAAGAAGATAACTGTGGAATGTCAAATGCTGTAATAGCATAGCTATCACAACCATTAGCCATGGATATTCTATTGCTGTATATTCACACCTTCAGCATCATCCTCATCTAAGTATTCGCTGGAATCGGACTCGTCGGTTAAATAAATCTCATTGGCATCTCGTCGTAATTCAAGGCGATCAGGCAATAGCGCTTCCCATTCGGAAATTGACCGGTGATAATATCCTAAATCTTGACGGAGTGATTCATTCCAGGTATAACATGGTCGCCCAATTTTTTTCGAACCGGCACAATAGTCCAGTGCGGCATTTAGAATATGAGATGAATTTCTTCGACGTATATGTCCCCAAAAATTTATTCGCAACACCTTAATTCGTTTGGTTATAGTTTTCCCATTTAATATTTCCTTTATTTTACGAGCAGCAGGTTTCTGGGTGCTGAACTCTGTTATTTTCCTTAAGATAAATAGCTCATATTTCCTCAAGCGACGACGATTAGCATAGGTAAGAGCTGAAGTCTTTAACCCATACGTTATTAAAGGAAATAAAACAGTGTTGTACATCTGAATAACGATGGCAAACGGAATTCTGTTTCGTCGAACATAGCTCTGTAATTGCCTTGAAATACCTAATGACTGGTGACAACGGGTTCGGATGGTATTAGGTCGATTCAAAGTTGAAGATAAATACGTACCTAAATATCGCATTATCTCAACACGCTTAAAAGTTATGCCGGCTAGGGTAAGATTTGGAGGAGGATTGAATGTGGGATCTGAATCTCGAACAAGCATAGTACATTTCTGGAGATTTATTCCTAAACCAACTTCCTTTAACAAATCAACTAATTCCTTCAATACCGGTTGTAGAGAAACAGGATTTCGGGTGACTAAAATGATGTCATCAGCATATGCGAGAATGAGGGGCAATTGTAACTTTTCACGCTGCTCTAACTTTAACTCAGGAAACAAATCAGTTAAGGTAACTAAAACCTCATTAAGTATAAAGTTGAAAATACGTGGAGAAAGAGGACAGCCTTGTTTAACCCCCTTGTTTTTTCTAATCCTATTGGTACAAACATTGAACCACTTAACGGTAGCAAGCTCCCAAAAACAAGTCTTAATTATGCGGTTAACCAAATAATGCGGCGCATGATATTGCAGACATTCAGAGACTACATTTAAGTCGACAGTGTCAAATGCTTTGGATAAATCTATAGAAAAAACATAAACTTGATTACCAGCTCGCCATTCTTCTTCAAGAATGCGACGTATGGTAAACATATGATCTTCAGTGGATCGGTTGGCCAGAAAAGCTGCCTGATATGAAGGGGGTAAACTTAAATGATCATCTAATCGATCCAACAATATCTTCGAATAAATTTTGTACCCAGTGTTACACAACGTAATTCTACGGTAATCGTTAACACTTCTTGGGTTCTTTATCTTGGGTATAGGAACCTGTATAGTCTCTAGCCAATCAGAGGGAGGATTATTACATACCCAAATATTCTCAAACACCTCTTGGATACCTTGAATCACGTTATCGGAAGCACATTTAAATAACTCAATAGGAATCCCATCGCTTCCTGGAGCAGTGCCTGACCGAATGAACTTAATGATCTCCTTAATCTCCGCATTTCTAGGAGGTGGACCTAACGGACAGTAATCATTTTCAATAACGAGAGCTGGCCAATCACCTTCGGATCTACGTAATTCTTGAAACCACGAGGAAATGGGAATATAACGGGCGGAAGCTGAATGGGTCTCCCTTTTATGATGTTTAAAAAAGTTAAAATTTAGCGAATCCGATCAGAGGGCTTATAATTGGATAAATTATTAAAAAATTCCTCACATTCGGATCTCCGATGTTCACTATACACCGCCCGCAGGGACTGCCTTGCATTCTTGAATCGAGCTAAAGCAATTGGGTCCTGAGGATGATTATTCTTATAATGTCGGGCGCTTTTGAATTTAGCTAAGGCAAGCCGCTGGTTACGGGTTAAAGGAGATCTCTTAGATAAGACTTGTTGAGCTGCGATCTTAATACAATCAACTATTAATTTCCAATGATCTTGACCTCCCTCTCTTTGGACAATGTCTTCATAAACTGACGCTAGTACCTTCTGATACTCTGCTTTAACACTGTCATCCTGCAGAAGCAGGAGATTTATATTCTTAAAGGAATAGGTGGATGGACTTATTGTGGTCCTGGGGGTAAATGAAGAATGACATAATGAAGTTGCGGCAGTTATTCTCCGTGGAGAGCAAATAATTGAAATAAGACAATGATCGCTTATTTCATGACAAAACGGTTTTAAGTTAAATGACTTAACGTAAATTAAATGCCTTCTTTGGCGAGTCAAAATATGATCAACTTGAGAGCGAGTATATCCATCAGTCCAGGTGTAATAACGTTTTTGCCTTCGGCCACTTGTGCTTTGAACATAAAGTTGGGCTGAACTTGCAAGAAGCCCTAAGGCAAACCCATTTTCATTGGAATCACGATGATATAAATTTGGGCCGACTGTATTACAATCTAACATATCGTTATAACCAAGATGAGCATTAAAATCACCCAATAATACAATGTCGCGAGACTTTGGACAACGGTCAATTATTGTATACAAAGTTTGAAATATTTTGGAGGAAAGATGTCGATTAGACGATGAAGTTTGGGGGGGGGAACATAAACGGATACAAAGAGAACATCTCCCAAATTTCCCAAGGTCGCTAACATAGTGATTACAGAACCATAATAATGTTTAACTCGTTTGGCTTGCAAAGAAGAATTCCGACGAATTAAAATGCCTACACCTCGTCTATTGGTATTACTACCATTAGAAAGATACCAGGTATAATTCTCTGTTAAGCAAACACCGGAACACATATTGATTTCCTGAACGCTACATATGTCCACACTATTCTTACACAAAATGGAATCGATCCTATCACGTTTTTGAGAATTATTGAGACCACGAATATTCCATGCGCCGAAACAATACGTGGTGGTCCTTATAGGATTAGGAGAAGGAGTGAATTGGGTAAGATCAATAAGAGTATATGGATTTGTTGCGGGGAGTATGGTACGGTTTACAGGGCCGGTGATGCTCTGAAAACCGGATTGCTGTGGATTCAAACCTAATGAAGAGGCCTGAATGGGTGTTGATACTAAACTATCATAATGATTAACTGAATACAATAAATTGATTTCAGACACCCAATTTCCTGTTTTTGGGACAAAGATTATTGGATGCTGAGAATTAGACATATATATATAGTAATTTTTATATTTCTCAAATTAGAAAAGGCAGATAGACATTCAGCTCCTCCCCAAAAACCATCTTGCCGCAAATCGGATAAATATTTCGTCACTAGGCTGTTCTCAGACAGGGACAGGTCTGATGGATAAATGGACCGACAAGAATCTAACAGTGTTGGAAAATAACCAGAAAGATTGCTTTTAATATGCTCAACCATTTCCAGGCGCATTTCCGAAATAGAAACCGATAGCTGGGGTTCTTTTAATGTCAACTGATGACGAATGGCATTAAAAAGGCAATTGCCATCACGGGGTATCTTATACACTTCCATAACTAGACAAAATGGACCGAAAATAAATTAGGAGCGTACAACTAAATAAAGCGTTTCAGCGTTATCATCTCCAAATTTAACTTATGTGCAAACACGATCACTCAAAACACAAAACTTCAAATAAAAATGCACTATTAATTCACCAAAAATTAATTAAAAATATTATAACAGTATTTATGAATCGGCTTATTATTATATTACTTACTATTACTTATTGTATTACTATTAATTACTAGTACTTATACTATTACTATTACTTATTATTATATTACTTACTATTACTATTAGTAACAAAGTAAAGTAGTAATATGTATTTAGTTTTGTTTTCTTGAATATTTTAACTGCTAGGTAAATTATTTACCAATCCTAATTTTTGTCGTGTAAAATGTTTATCTGTGTAAGGATGTATGTTGGAATTTTCATTATGCGAATAATATTATTTTCATAAGTACATATTCCTAAAAAAATCGACATCCGTCTATCTTGCGCAATACAAATAAATGATCCAAGGCAGACGAAAGAATACTTTACAACAAATCTCATCTTATTAATTAAGTTGGGTAAACCTTAATCTGATTTTCTTGGCTAAAATTTAAAAGATTTTTAAACTGAAATAAATATACGGATAGAAACCAAAAACGAATTATAAATTGTAAGAATGTATATAAGAATTTTTGTTTACCTTAAGTAGTATTTATTTTATAAATTTACACAACTATCAAAATTATATCAAAATTGATTGTTTTCCAATATCATAGTAAACATTTCAAATTTAAACGTCAAAAAAAATCAACGGAGAGAAAGTTGGGTTAAGTTGATACATCCTCAAATTACTGAAATCAAATGATTAACTTATCTAATTTGATTAATTAAAAATTAATTAAATTTCAACGCGTACAATACAAACAATAAAAATAAAAACGCATATGCAAATATCAGACCAGCAAAATGAGAGAAATTTTTCGTTTTAATCAATAATCAAATTTTCTATTTGCTATGCAATTTATACATATGTAACTGCACTTCAAAAAACCCACCAAAATCACTAAACAATAATTTCTTATGTGTTCCAATTATTCCATAAATAATTTTAAATAATTTTAAATAATAATAGACTAAATTTATTTTGACATTTTCAAAATCGACGTATTTTCTGAAATATTTAATAAAACAAAAAAAGCCGGTGTTAACGCCACCATGTTCAGTAATTAAATTTGATTTTCAATTATTTACGCAATCCGTGTGTTTTTCGAGCAAAAATTTGCGAGCAAAAATTTTTTTTTTATTTTTACGTTCACTAGACTCGACATCCACTGAACTCCAACGTATTTCTGGAATATTTAATAAAACAAAAAAAAGCCGGTGTTAACGCCACCGTGTTCAGTAATTAAAAATTGATTTTCAATTATTTACGCAATCCGTGTGTTTTTCGTAAATAAAAATGCATAAAATTATGACCCACATCACGGGCTATTAAACAAACACAATTTATATAATTAATTTAATGAATTTAATTATGTTAATCAAGATTAATTGCGAGCAGAAATTTTTTTACGTTCACTAAACTCGACATCCACTGAACTCCAATACACATTATTGGTAATATGTTGACACAATAATTAAATAAAAAGTCGTAACCTTTTTTTAAAACGTCAGTTTTTTTTATATAATACCATTCAGATCCATCACAGGGTCTAAAATTTCAGAAGGTGGCTACAGTTTTCATGACGTAGTAAAACACACAAACCACATTCATCTTTGTAGATTCGTCACTTAAGGACTCGAAAGTTAATAAAAAAGCTTTGTTACTTGGAAAAATCATCCTTTCACGCAACACCCATCTGAAAAGTGTCAATACCGCTTTGTTTTGGTTCTCCTATACGAGCTTTTAAGCTCCTTAAAAACAAATTCCGTAAATTTTGTGCTTTCCTTGAAGCAAGACACTTTTATGGCCAATCCCAATCCCAAAACTACTTATAGTTTCCAAGAAAATCGATTGTGAAAGTGGGGTCACACACTAAAATCCTCTTCGCTTTCTCGTTTTACTATTCAAAATACTTACTATTATAGTACATACTATAAAATTGATTGAATTTTTAAAATTTTACTGTTTGTTTGTATTAAAGTGAATCTCTTCGCTCATGTCGCTCAGGGTAGAAGAGGGTAATGTAAGTTGGTGATGTCAATCATGTCCCGTTTTGTAAATTTGAAAAGTTGGTTGGTCTACTAGAAAAATTAAAAAAAAATCATATATGTAGAAGAGTAGAGCAATTCCCCTGTAATTTTCACATAGGTGGTGTTTATCATTTTTGTAAATTGTTATCAGCGTAGCTGAATTCCAGTCCTGTGGCTTAGTTTCAATCCTATATACAGATTATTTAAACAAGTTGAAAAAATCTTGAAGATAGAGTTTCACCACCCTGTACAATCATTTAGGATATGTTATATCGTAGTCGATAACAGGTGCTTTATTCCGTTTTGTAGAATTTATTGTTTCGAAATGAAATTTTAATAGTTTCTATTATATATATAAATTGAAGTCGGAGTTGGAGTCGGGGTCGGAGTCGGAGACGGATTTAAAATTTAAAAAATTGGAGTCCGAGTCGGAGTCGGGGTCGCTTAATTTTGGCACCGACTCCGCAGTCCTGCTTTTTTGTCCATAACTCAAAACCTGTGCACCGCAAAATTCTATAAAAAAATTGCAATGATTTCTAAATTAGATTCTCTTCCAAATGACACCTCACTTGCTTGGGTCAAAAAAAAGGTTTTTTTACCCTCTCCACCCCCGTCCCACAAACACACAGAAATATAATTATTGGAGACTTCGCCATAATTTTCATTCAAAATTTACCAAACTTTCTAGCTCTGTGAATTTTTAAAATTTTTCTGTCAATCAGTGTCGAAACGAAGTGGGGAAGAACGGTCTGAATTTTGCACTTTTTTGACAATAACTCAAAAACTGCGCACCGCAAAATTCTAAAAAAAATTGCAATGTTTTCTAAATTAGGTGCTCTTTCAAATGACACCCCATTTGACCACATTTTAAACAGTGTTTTTACCCCTTCTCATTTCTAACACCTTAATAAATATTGTATATGACACTTTTATATATTTTTTATTAAATACTTACTAATTTTTCTATCATTCCAAATACATTTGAAGATTTTCGATCAGATAGGTTCGGAGCTAATCGAGGTAAGAAAACACGAAGAAAATGTCTAAAGATTAAAGAACAAACAACCAAGTTCCATAACTAATTTTAATCGTCAAGTAGTAATGGCTGATATAACATGCCTGAATACGTGCACTTTCTTTCCTTGTCGCATTTGTTAGCCTGAATATAGTTAGGACTAATAATACAATATACATTAATACATTGTTTCCTTTTCTTCGATATTTTTGATGTAGTTCTGGCTTCGATTACAAAAATAGCATCTGCATTTATATTTGTGGTCCTTCGAGCCGGATACAAAGACCATATATTTAGGGTTCCGTTTTTTATACGGAACACTATTGGTGAGAGTAAACCGAGTTTTTCACATTATATCGGTTAAACGTAAACTATTTATAGTATGGACCTGAAATTTGAGGTGCTGTTCACATGAAATGACGGATACAAATAAAACTAAAGTGGTTTTCGTTTGGCTTACAGGGGTACGATGTGAGATCTTTGAGAAAATACATTTTTTATAGATTCAAGTAGGGCATCATATGAAAGGGCTTCATTTCAGTATTCCTTAAAAATTTATTTTGGAATTTTGCACCTCATCTTTTTTTGTATAATTTTGAATAATGACGTTTTCTTCGTGTTTTCTTACCTCGATTAGCTTTGAACCTAACTGATCGAAAATGTTCAAATGTATTTGGAATGATAGAAAAATTGGTTATTTAATAAAATATATAAAAGTGTCATATACTATATTTATTAAGGGGGTAGAAATGAGAAGGGGTAAAAACACTGTTAGGAAATAATAAAAACAAGCAAGTTTAAGTTTTAAAGTTAGACTGATTTTTAATATTGATTTTACATAATATTTTATAAGCTACATCCTAACTGTTTCTTTATATAAAACAACAATATTTCAAGTATTAGTATTATTAATTATAGGGTTGCCTAATTCAATTTATAGCACTTTCAATACTACCCCTCAAAACTATAATAATATTTAAATACATAATTCAATTAACTAATCCTAATTTTTGAGTGAAATTCTGATGTTTATTTGTATTCAATGTTTTCGTTAATATATCAGCTGTCATCTCATCACTTGGTACATAGTTTAGCTGAATTAAATCCTTTTGAAATACCTCACGTATATAATGCACACGGATGTCTATATGTTTACTTCGTGCATGGTAGACTGGGTTTTTGACTAGTTGTTGCGCACTCAAGTTGTCGCCATTCAGCACGGTTGGGCCTTTTATTGAATTGTGGAAACCCAATTCTTGTATAAAGTGTCGTAGATAAACTGATTCTTTTGCTGCAGCAGAAAGTGCCATATACTCTGCCTCTGTGCTACTCAGAGCTACTGTCTGCTGTTTTCGAGACTCCCAAGTTATTGCTGCATCAGCTAAGAAAAATGCATAGCCAGTATACGATTTTCGATCATTACTGCTTCCAGCCCAATCTGCATCAGCAAATGCTTCTAACATCTGGCCAGTTTTCCTATAAGTAAGCTTAAAAGTTAAAGTATTATTTAAGTACCTTAAAACCTGCTTTGCTGCTGCCAAATGTTCCGTATGAGGGTTACTTTTGAATTGTGCAAGTTTGCTTACAGAGTGAGCTATATCAGGACGGGTTGAGATCCCAATATACATTAATGATCCAATAAGTGACTCATAAAGTTTGCTATCAACTTGAACACAATTGTTGCCGTTCTCACATTTTTGAAACTTTTGTCCAGGATCCAATGGTATATTACATTTGCGCGTTTCAACCATATTGTGTTCTGCCAGCAAATTGCATATGTATTGTTGCTGGGATATGGAAATACAGTTTTTTCTATTATCTCTGATAATTTCCATTCCCAAAAAATAATCGATAGGCCCTTTATCAACTACGTCAAATTCAAGTCCAATCCGATTTTTTATGTTGCATAATGTTTGATGACTTGTACTTGCGAGCAGGATATCGTCAACATAGACTGCAATAATATTAATTGCACCACCCTCATTCATGGTGTAAACACACGAGTCAGCATTACATCGCCTAAATCCAATGTTATGTAAAACATCATTCAATTTTTCGTTCCACTCGCGTCCGGCTTGTTTTAGGCCATACAGGGCCTTCTTCAGTTTACATACTTTCTTTGGATTCTTCAAATCGACGAACTGTTTTGGTTGTTCAATGTAAACTTCTTCCTTCAGATCACCATTCAAATAAGCTGCTGCTACATCCATCTGATGTATTATTAAGTCATATTCTGATGAATACCTCACAACAGGAGAGAATGTTTCGTTATAGTCAAGGCCTAACTTTTGACTACACCCCTTTGCAACCAATCTTGATTTATAGCGCTCAATCTGTCCATTCTTATCACGCTTAATGTTGAATACCCATTTTGACTTAATTGCTTGCCGATTTTGGGGTAAATCTACCAAATCCCACGTTTTATTCGCCATAAGTTGATTGTATTCCGTTTTCATAGACTCAGACCAACTAAGTCCATCACTACGGCTTAAAGCTTCACTAACCGTGACTGGATTTGAAAAAATTTCTTCAGAACTACGTAGAAGATTCGCTGAATTGGAATTTTGCTTGCGTGGACGCAATATCATTTTACCATCAGGAACAGGCATCTCATTTTGTGTATTTTCGCCCGAACCTGTTGATGACTCATATTCATTGTCCTTCGATCCCCTTTCATCGATGGTACTGAAACTATTGCTGTCTTCGCCGTTTATATCAATAACATCATTCTGATATTCCTTATCAGTTTTGGACGAACTAATCTTCTCCATTTCATTGTATACAGTCGTCCCAATATCAGTAGCAAATTCTTCGCTTATTTCTGGATGTTTTATATCTAAAATCATATAATCAGTATTATTTAAATTTGAAACATCCTTACCATCATCTTCCAAAAATTTCACGTCTCGAGCTTTATGAATTCGTCTGGATTTCGGTTCAAATAAGCGATATGCTTTAGATTCTGCTGAGTAGCCGACCATATAGCATTCAATACCTTTCGGCTGAAACTTGGACTTCCCAGGACGTTTATCAAGCATAATAGCTTTACATCCAAAAGTAATTAGATGCCCAACTGATGGTTGCTTACCACTCCAGACTTCTTCTGGTGTCATGTCCTTTATGCTGCTTGTAGGTGAGCGATTTCTCAAGTAAACAGCAGTGTTCACCGCTTCGCCCCACATAAACTCTGACAAGCTTGAATTAATCAACATACACCTGGCCATTTCCACGATAGTACGGTTGGCCCGTTCAGCTACACCATTTTGTTGAGGTGTGTGCTGTACTGTGAGTTGTCGTTGTATACCTTCTTGATTTAAAAATTCATCGAATTCACCACTCAGATATTCACATCCGTTGTCAGTTCGAAGCACCTTTATTTTTCTCGATGTTTCAAGCTCAACTCTAGACTTAAATGATTTAAAAGAGTTAAATATATCACTTTTATATTTTAAAAAGTAAACAAAAATTTTTCTACTGAAATCATCAATAAATAGCGCAAAATATTTGAAACCTCCAAGAGACTTTATTCTCATCGGACCACAAACGTCGCTATGTATTAAGTCCAACAAACCACGACTTTGATTACTGGAACTTTTTGGAAACGGTAGTCTACTAATCTTGCCTAGAAGACACACTTCACATTCAAGAGTATCGGCTGTATCTGTTAAATTTAACCCGCGTACCATTTCATTTTTATACAACAATGATAAATATTTTGCACATAAATGTCCATATCTTTTATGCCACTGATTAAAATTACTCGATAATAATTCGTTTATACATAAATTAAACAACTGTTCATCTGACATTGAAAATATATATGAATTTCTCATTTTGTTTGCATATAACATATTTTTCCCGCAAGAGTTTTTTATTATTGCAACATTTTTATGAAAAATAACTTTATTATTATATTCTGTAGCCTTACTCACTGATAAAAAATTTGATTTTAAATACGGTACATAAAGTACATCGCGTAACATAATCTTTGTATTAGTTGTTTCAAGTAATACACTACCAATACCTTCTGATTTTGTATTATAATCAGCCGCTAAATCAACTGTTTCTACATGTACACTTAAATTAATAAATAATGTTTTGTCACAACACATGTGACTAGTAGTACCACTATCAAGTACCCACATTTTTTTATTTAACATAGAACAATCTATTCCATTAAGCATTGCAAATGACGACGTTGATTTCTTTGAAACTATATTTTGTAGTCGACAAGTTGATGCATAGTGTCCACGTTTGTGACACTTATAGCATTTGCCACGTAATGGTTGTTGTTTTTTACGTTGTTTTGCTAAGAAAGCCACTTCAGAACCATTTTGTTCGACTCCCCCACGTCGGCCTCCTTCTTCAAGTAACTTTATTTTTACGGCACTTAATGTTGGTAGTTCGTCTCGTGATTCCATAGCAATCACAAAATTTTCGTAGCTACTAGGCAAGCTCGATAAAATAATAACTACCAACAATTCATCTTGAAGTTTTAATTCTACTTCATTTAATTTTTCAATAAGCTCAAAAAACATATTTAAATGACTCGACATAGATGATGTCTCCGCCATTTTTAAATTAATTAATGTTTTAAATAAAGTTACCTTTCTTGCTGGGCCTTTTGGACAGTGGATTTCCTCTAGTTTTTTCCATGCTTCGGTAGAATTGATGCAGTTCTTAATGTGCAGCAATTGGCTTGACCTTACTGAAAGCTGCAGAGTTGCAAGAGCCTTTTCGTGCTTCCTTTTCATTTCAGGTGTTTCTGTTTTACTGTCTGAAACGCTTGGATCTGCTACTGTTGCAACGCAATCCCATAGGTCGCTGTGTAACAGCACAGCTTTCATCTGCACGCGCCAACCATCGTAATTATCGTCTCCCAACTTATCAATTTGATATAAACCAGAACTCATGGTCGATGTTGTATAATTTAATTTCAATCGACACACAATCAAAATTCAAATTTCCACAATAACAAAAGAAAAATATGTATTGTAACACACCGACACACAACTTGTTTAATTATAATTATAATTTCGATTTATTTAAACAACTCGCGACGTACGCTTTTTTAAAATTAATTCGCAACAATTATAATTTCGATTAATTTAAACAACACGGCGACGTACGCTTTATTTAAATTAATTCGCAATAATTAAACTTTACTGGACCTGGGCCCATAACCTTTGTTAGGAAATAATAAAAACAAGCAAGTTTAAGTTTTAAAGTTAGACTGATTTTTAATATTGATTTTACATAATATTTTATAAGCTACATCCTAACTGTTTCTTTATATAAAACAACAATATTTCAAGTATTAGTATTATTAATTATAGGGTTGCCTAATTCAATTTATAGCACTTTCAATAAACACTATATAAAATGTGGTCAAGTGGGGTCATTTGAAAGAGCACCCAATTTAGAAAACATTGCAATTTTTTTTAGAATTTTGCGATACACAGTTTTTGAGTTATTGTCAACAATTGCGACTTTCACTTACCTTTTTATGATTAACATTTTTAAGATTTTGTTACTTTTATGTTGTTTTTTATATAATAAAAATTATTAATATTATTATAAAATGTAATTTGTACTTATGTACATGCAAGTTTTGGTTAGACATCAGAAAACAAGCTAATTTTATTAAACCTAAGTTTTAAGAATGAAAATTAAAATAAAAAATTGTTTTGTGTTTTCATTTGTGAAGAATTCCAGCTTCAATTCTTATATATTTTGGTCCTTCGAGCCGGATTAAGGATCATAATTATTGTATTCTTAGACCAACAATCACCAGTCACCAAACCACGAGGAATTACTATACTAAAACATACTAAAACTTAAATACCATTTTGATTTTCCTTTTCGTAATACACCATTTATTGTTCTTAATAATTTTAACCTCCATAACCAATTGTTATTAGCCGATAATTATCCTAATTATCCACCTTTATTGAATGTGAGTAGTGTATATTGTGAGTGAGTTCAACAAAATTTAAAACTATGAAGTTAAATATTAAATACCAGCCACATGGAGAACCTAAAGGAAAGATAGTTGTAAGTCCTGACGCGCAGAAAATTCTTGTATTTTATTTATATTTTCTTTTGTGTGTTTGTTTGTGAGTTGTTGTAAAATAGGTGAAACGCAGAATTCGTAAGTCTTTGACACACCGACAACATATATGTTTGAGTTTTTTGTGTTTAGAATTTATAACCGCAAAGTTAAAAAAAAACCTTTAGCTGTATTTCTAGCGGGGTTTACGATTCCGCGTACCATAGTTGGGTGAAAAATCATGACTGCTGCAAGAGGGTCAGGAATGGTGAAGTGCCATGGTCTGGATCTTTTTGACACTTGATGGTTTACCATCTTGTTCATCCCAACATGGTTATTTCACCACGTTCACGGGTTCTCAATGATACCATGACCACCAAGTGGTACGCTCAAGTAGTCGAAAATTTTATCCGTTAGAGCGTAACCTGTTTAAGGGTAGGAAGAGTGCAGACAAGTGGACGATAACAGAGAAACGGATCGCCTGTCGTTCGGGCCACTGTGACTGACATTCTCTCTATTTTTATACCAACCTCTTTATGTTCAATACAAGGTGTTCTAGTGGTGTCTTTAGCTTGCCAAGGAACAGTCAGAAGGAAAATGTTAGCCCCTGGCTTTCTGAACCATAGTTAGATCAGCTCTGTCCTCTGGTCATCCATCGATTTCCCCAAAGCACTTTTCCAAAACTCCTTTTTTTTATTTATTTTGTTGCAGTTAAATTGATTTTTTGTTGCTTTTTGGAATTAGCTTGATTATACTGTTGCCACCTATCCCAATAGTTGCTCGTTTTATGTTTATGATTTTTCAGGTTTTTTGTGCTTTTAGTCATTTTGTTTTGTCTGGCCCGGCTAGTTCAGTCGGTAGAGTCTAAGAGTTTTTCTTTCGGGGTTTGGGTTCGACCCCGACTCTAATTTTGTTGTTTTTTTTATGATCCTCATAATGGATGTGCTCAACCAGACTTCTTTCTTTCGTCCTGTCCTGTAATGGGCAAGATATTTTGTGTCAATCGTACTTCCATTTTTCGTTCTCTTCATCTGTATTGATAAACTATAGTGTTATTCAAAAATGTATGTATACATTTTCAAAAAAACTTCTCAACCCACTTTTTTATAAAAAAATCAAACACTTGTTTTTAAATATTTCGAGGTAAATCTGACACTTTCGGGAAGCCCGTATTAAATTGTTTCATTTACTATTCATTTCTGCACTAAGTTGATAAAACAAATTTATGCTGACGATTTTCTTTTTGGCTCGTGCCATGGGAATTTCTTTTAATTTGTTTTTTTTTTTTAAATGGAGTGAGTGAGTTTGTTTTGAATTCTTGAGGAAGTGAGTTGGTCACATCACCTAGCGGAGAACATCAATATTATTAAGTGATATTCTAATGTATCACTTAAATGAAATTTAGTGGTATTCTAGTGATTATTAAAATAAATATGAATTCAACATAATAATAATTTAAATTTAACAATTCATAACAAAGTACTTAGTTGCATGTGGTATCGATTTTAATTTATATATTAACAAAGTTTACTTAAATAATAATAATAAAAATAAATAAATGTTTTAAATAAAGTTTTCTAAGGAATAAAGAAAACGCATGCAAGCAATTAGACCAATTAAGGTAGTTAAATTAAGTATTTGAAATATGCTTAAAATTCAGGTTTTACTCATTTCCATCTCATTTTGTGTTCATTAATTTTGTTACTAAACGGGAGCAAAAAACATAGAAAACGAAAAATCAAAATGTTGTGAAACCGATGCAACAATGTAAATGAAATTTGATTCATTGATCACTTTTTAAAGTGCAAAATTTATCCAACAATTTCTATGGACTAATATTTACCATGGTGATTTTAAAAATAACTTCAGAAATCGTTTCCAACTGTTCCAGGGAAAATGAGAGTGATCTACATATGTTTTATTTATATGTGGACAGCAATCGGTGCGCACCACTCTGTCTACTAAGTGTATCCACTATCCAGAGTAGAAAATGTACCCTGGATTAAATAGATGGAAAAATAATGAGATTAAAAATAATGCGTTTGTGTTTTTGGAAATCAAATATTAAACCCTTATTTTTATTTTTGCCCTTAACGTGTTTTTCTGTACATTCAGAGCAGTATGAACACTTGAGCCTCACGCATGGCTTTAAATCCCTTTTTTATAATTTCTTTAGATGGAATTCTTTTAACTTCAGTGTTTTCTTTATTTTAAAACTTCTTGTTTTTCGTTTTTTTTTAAATGGAGCATCAAAAGGAACATTTAAAACCATTATTTACGCCTATGTTGTGATCAGTGAAAGAAACAAGCAGTTTAAAACCAAATCAATTTAGTTATTCAACAGCCAATTGTTTATATTTAATACCAATCTTAAAAATATTCATGACTGCGTAGGGGGTGATTTTATTTATACTTGTTACCAATACCATACCTTTCTATATACATTAATAACCCATTATAAAAATTCTAAAGTAAATACTCGCAAAATTTTCATTTCATTTCCCTTTTTACAAAATTCTCTATAAACAAGAACAAAGAACAGAAAAAAACATAAAATCTTTTAAGGTAGGTGGGTGGGTGGTTAGAATAAAACTTCTATTTTTAAATTATTCCATTTTTGTTATTCTTTTCATATTTTCATTATATAACTAAAATCTTTAAATTACTGGAAATAAATTATTTGGCATCGCAAAAGTGTAAATAGAATTTAATAAGAAATAATTTTGAAATATTTTTTATTCGCCTACATATTAAAGTGGTACTGTATTACTGTGATTTGCGGCCGTATAAAGTGTCGCTTTTTAACCATTGACCATATATTTTGTTGTCATAGTTAAGTCCAAAAAAGTAAAAAACATTTGTATTTGTTTAAATTCTATAAAAAACAGAAATTTTTATCAAAGCAACCTTTAAATACAAAATTTTATTATCCAATTAAAATTATTGTTATTATTTGTTGTCATAGTTATACAATTATTTTGAAAAAATAACAAATATTTTGTCAAAGGTTACTTGTTCGACATACTTTTATTTCAAAATTTATGCAAAATTATAACTTTGATTAAGAATAAACAATTTTTTTAAAATATTTTACTAGCGGCGAATAAAAAATAGTATATGACGCACGGAGGTAAGCTATTTTGGACTTAATGTGGGTGCAAATCTCGGCTAGTGCCTCGATTTGCAAACTCCACATACGTCCAAAATCTTTAGCTTTACGTCCTTGCATCATAATGTACTATTATTATATTTTTGTGATTTATAATTTTTAATTGAGTTAAATTTAAATCATTTATTTTTTTTTGTGTTTAAAAGAGGACAAATTGTTTTTTGTGGAAAAACGATAGTATAATAAATTTTCTTTAGATGTAAAATGAATAATGTTTATATGTTATAATTTGAAATAAAAATACTTTGGTTGAATGGAGTTAAAAACAAAGGAATGAGATTTTCATCAACATAATAGTGTCATATGAAAAATATTCAGACAAACCTGGAGTAATTCTTTTCATAACCACATATTAGCTCTAAATATCCGAAGATGCCATTCAAATTGGGAATGTGAATGTTTCATTGTATATTTTGAGGTTATTCATAGATACTTCTGTGAGTGCTCGCAGTGTTTAATCACTCCTAAATCAGGATTAGCAAATAGACTGATCTTCAATTATTTATTATTGCAATTTCCACAGTTTACATGGTGAGCATTGGCATTTTCGGTTTAACATTGCTTCCTCAAGACAGTCCTCAACGGCACTTACTTTCAGAGTAACAACGTTTCAAAAAAACTTCTCGAAAGTGACTCATTCGATATTGAGCTAAAGTGCAAGTTTATACCAGTAAGACACAAACACCAAATTAATTTTTCTGTCGATAATGAATACGGTGCATTACTAAGGAAATTTCCTTCTCTCGCTTAAATGCCAAATTATACATTTCCAGTTAAACATAACGTGGTTCATCACATTAAAACTTAAGGTTGATTACCTTTTAAAAATCACGCAGACTGAATTCTAAAAAACATAAAGCAGCATACCTATAACTCGATATGGTCGAATTAAATATCTGTCACGAAGGTGGTCGGCTTTACCGATTTGTTCTCCTCTCTACATGGAAAAAAAAGAGATAGTTACTGATGATTGGCGTCCATGTGGAGACTTTTGACGTTTATGTATCTTCATATTCACAATTTATCAATTTACTAGAAGAGTTTTATAATATTTTCCAAAAATAATCATGTTATTCATTCATTATATTTAATCCCTGTGACACCCGAAGATGTACATAAACGACCCTCACAACACCATTCGGTATATTCGAGTTTACTCAAATGCCATTTCGTCTTACGAATGTTGCTCAAACATTCCAACACTTCATGAATGAAGTAGTCAAAGGATTGGCTTTTATCATCGTTTACATCCCGCTGGCAAGTAAAATTGAGGAAGAGCACAAACGTTTTTTTGAGAACTCTTGATATAAATATCAAAACCCAAAATGTATTTTCGGAACCCATTCGCTCACATTTTTTAGTCACCTAATTACTCCTGATAGCACTTTACCGTCACTTGAACGAGTTAAAGCCATCATTGATTGCCCTCAACCAACATCTAAAAAGCAAATTCAACGATTAATCAGGCTGGTGAAATATTATCACCCCTTCATACCCTAATCACTGTCATATATTCATACTCCACTTGACCACTCTTTTGAAGATATCAAAAACTTTAAAGAATTTTTCCTGCCTAGATTCACTTAATGAATCTGTTATCAAAAATCAAAGACGCATTCGCTACATCAACGATTCTAGCACATTCTCTGAACGACACACTGTTAATTATTACTACATATGCTTCAAATACTGCTGCAGGAGCAGAACTAAAACAGCATAAATAGATGTTGGGAGCTGCTGGGTTTTCTTTTTTAAGAATTTTTTTTTCAAAATTCTAAAAATATTGCAAAAATTATAACAAAATCAAAAATTGAAACTTTTTTCAAAATTCCAAAAATTAGAATAAAATCAAATAGTTAAACTTTTTCTAAATTCCAATAATATTCCAAAAATTCTTAAAAATCAAAATTTTTCCGAAATTCTAAAAATATTGCAAAAATTATTACAAAATCAAAAATTGAAACTTTTTTCAAAATTCCAAAAATTATAATAAAATCAAAAATTTAAAATTTTTCAATATTCTATAAATATTCCAAAAATTCTTACAAAATTAAAAATTAAAACTTTTTCCAAAATTCTAAAATATTGCAAAAATTATTACAAAATCAAAAATACAAACTTTTTCAAAATTCCAAAAATATTTCAAAAACTATAACAAATGAAAAAATTTCTATGTCCAATTTCATTTTCAATTACATTTACGTCATAAAAACAGCTACATTTTTTCCAAAAAATTGGCTAAAAAATAAATGAAATCATTTTTTGACACACTTGACATTATTTTTTTGACAAACTTATAATGCCATAATTCTCATGATTAATAAATTTCATGTCATACAAATTATTAATTTTATTTTTTTCCAAAAAATTGGGTAAAAAAATAAATAAAAATCTTTTTTTTTGACACACTTGACAACATTTTTTTGACAAACTTATAATGAATAATCTAGATTTTCGTTTCACATACCAATCCCGATAATCAAGATTTCTCCAAATTCAATGTTTCTACTTGTAATCACTTAAAATGAACGTTTTTTAAGCCAAAAATATGAAAATTTGCTGTTTTCGACACACATAATGATTTTTTGGACACACTTTCGGTACAGTAATCGAACACAGCGTCCTTTCGGACCTGTCCCTTGAGTATACCTATATTTAGAAAACAAAATTTTTGAAATCCCACCAGCGGTTTTCCCTGCAGCGTAGCTAATGACAGCCGCCGGCTGGCAGATAGACATACCTTTTACTATATTATGTGGTGGGTGTACACCAAAAGATCGTTCTCTATATCATGAGTAAACGACATTTGTACACTACCTTGATCTGACTGCGTATTTATTACTTATTATACTTTAAACTTTTGTTGACTAACTTTAATACTGCCGTCTATATGTCCGTAAGTCCAAATCTGTCCGGTTTTTCAACGATACAGTTTGCCGAAACAACTTTGCACCAAGGAAAGAACCGTTAGACCCGTTTGACGTGTGTCAACTGAGGTCGTCAGGAGGATCAGAGAAAGTAAAGAAAAATGCACGTAATATTCGTGAAAGGGTAACGTGATGTTGTTGGTTACCTTTTTATGTTCACGCATGAGCGCATGTGAGCGTCTGAGCGATATTGCATAATACAGGGAGCCAAGCTAAAGGAGTAGACCTGATAGTACCACTTATGGTACGCATCGTGGCATGCACCTGGCACTCAACTTTTTCAGTATGTGTGCTATTCAACCAGACTGGTGCGCCGTCTCAGCCACTGAGTAAACCAGACTTAGAGCAGTTGTGCGGAGGGTAGCTGGAGTAGCACCCCATGTAGAGCCTGCCAGTTTGTGCAATATATTGTTTCTCGTTTTAAGTTTTTGACGAATTCTCTAGGTGGAGATTTAAAGAAAGAGTTCTATCGAGAGTAATGCCCAGGCACTTTGGCTGTTGATTGTATTTAATAACAGTGCCGTTCAAGAACACTGTTAATTCGTGTTTTGCCAATTTGTTGTTTAAGTGGAAACAAGAACTTTCGGTTTTACTTAGATTAGGAAATAAGCTCCACGTTCGAAAATAGTCATTCATTATCGCCAGGTCAGTTGAGAGCAAATCTTCCAAGACACCTATGTCTTTATTTTGAGTGGCCAGTATCCAAACATCAGCGTAACCAAATTTCTTTGATGTTGTATCAGGAATGTCATGAATGTACAAATTAAAAAGTAATGGCGCCAGGACGGAACCCTGTGGCAAACCATTGTTAAGCATTTTAGACCTACTACAGGAAATATTTAGATGGACTTTGAATACACGATTACTCAGTATGTTGTTAATTAAAAGCGAGATGGTGCTACAAGGTATTGCATTGAACAGCTTATATATAATCCCAATTCAACAGACCGTGTCATATGCTGCAGTGAGATCGATGAATACTGCGCCTATTTTTAATTGTTTTTGATACCCAGCTTCGATGTAGGATGTTAAAGCGAGCAGTTGGTCAGTGCAACTGCGATTGGAACGGAAACCAGCTTGTTCGACTGGGATCTGGTCATTCAGTATCGGAGCGATACGGTTGTATATGAACCGTTCTAACAATTTGTAGCAGGTGTTCATAAGGGCAATTGGGCGATAGCTTTCTGGTTCATTAGATGTTTTACCTGGCTTAAGTATCACTATCACTTTTGTAGTCTTAAAATATTTTGGAAGATTGGCGGTTTGTAGGATATTCGAGAAAAATTTAGTTAGCCATTGTTTTACATTTTTTCCAGCATTTATAAGAAATTCTGGAAAAATTCCATCGTAGCCAGCTGCTTTTCCGTTTTTTGTTTGGGACAGAGCTGAATCTAGTTCTTCGCTACTAAAAGCAATTGCGCTTTATTTCTCTTAGTTTACGTTTAATTGTTCTTTTATGAAAGCGATAAATAGAAAGAAGAACGAGACATGTTTACGATATGATTCGCAATGTCTGTTTTTAATAATGGCATATCATAATTTGAAATTTAAATAACCAATTTTATATTTGTTTCGATTTTCCATAAAATTACATAAAATTTGTTATTAGTAATAATTAAATCCAGATACATTTCAAAATAAGTTTTGTTTGTAATATTTAGTATATGTACATTTGATCAGGTAACATGAATTTTGTCATCAATAGTATTCGCTAGCATTATTATTATTTGCAATCAATTTTGTTATTAAAATCTCTAATTCCATTTTTTTCTTCGAGTTTTCTTTTAAATTTTTGGTTTAAGTTTTATTGTTCTAACGTAGTTATTTGTATACAATACTTCTCTTATCTAAGAGGAATTATATGTTTTAATTTTGTCGGTCATTTTTACTATGTACGATTATGTCACAATCTTTGTTTACGTTATGTTTCTTGGAATAATCAACATATTAACGTTGATAGTAGTTAAACCCCTTTTTTTGTGATGATGATCTTTTTGGCATTTTTCAATGTCACTGGATTTATCTCATTTAGTATACGAATTGTTTTTTTGAGCCGAATTAATTTTAAATTGTAGTTCATGGGTAGTTATAGGCTGGGGCCGTTACCTTTTTGAGATGAAAAAATTAGTAGCAGGTAACGGCCGGCTGGAATATATAGTTGAGGTCATAAACAATGAAAAAAAAAACTTTCGAACTTGAGATGAAGGGAAGTAGTGAAATGGGGTGATGTGTAAGGGGAGAAAACGGTTTTCCGTTATTTGTAACGAAACGAGGCCTCCTAGAGAAAAGTGTTTCATACAAAAGTTGTAGATAATAAAAAAATCTAAAACTTTAGTGAACACATTTTTCGACATAACCTCAAAGTTTGCGAGAAAATAATGAAAAACCGATTTTTCTGTTTTTTATTTTTTTTTCGCGTGAAAATTATTTAATTTTAATGAAACTTTGTGAAAGTACGTAACTATTTGCGCATAATAAGCATGAATTTTTTAAATTATGGAAAATAAATATTTTTTGAGATTTTACCATTTTTCCGAAAAAATACCCCTATCTGCGGCGAACAACTTTATTGATGTTTTTTTGGATTTTGATGTTGTTCTAGTGCTTATTTTTTTTGTCAAGATGTCTACTCTCAAATGGTATATCAATTTTAATGATTTATTGTTATTTAGCAGCTTAAAATTGAGAAAAACTGAAAAAAAAATTTTCGAATCTCGAACTTGTCGATTTTTTTAATTTTTTTCAATTTTTTAGCATATTTATGTTAATAGCTCATAATATTTTAAAGAAAAAACTTTCTTTGGTATAAAATAAATAAAGTTCAATGATTTTACTTATTGGAAACAACGCTAAAATTGAATAAAGTAAAAAATAAAAAAATGCTGTTACGTATTCAAACAGAAAAAAATTTACAAAGTTTAAAATTTAACAGCATACTATAGGGTTACCACGTGTCCTACTTTCGGTAGGACAGTCCTACTTTCGGTAGGACAGTCCTACTTTGGAGCAAGAATGTCCTACGTCCTCCTTTACTATAAAAATGTCCTACTTTAGGCAAACTGTAATACAATATCTTACACTGAAAAAAATAGATTTTTTTCTACCTATTTTTTCTACCTAATTTACATTGCTGACATATGTGAATATCTATACTTTATTGCACGATTTATTCAGGTGGTAAACCACCATTGTTTAAATTTTGAAATAAACCCACCGTTAAACTTCTGTTCTTTTAAATAACTTTTGTTACAAAGTACCTGTTCTTAGAATTATTAATAAAATAAAATGACTGAACCGAATTTTGTTATAAATTAAAACCTTTGGCTACAGAAAGCTAACGATTTTGAAGGAATATGTAAATACACAAAACTACTACTACTTATGAGTAACTTATACAGTTACTTAGCTACTTATGAGTAACTGGCTTACAACATAAGTTTATTGATTTTTTTGAAAGTGCCAATGAATCAGCAGACGGCATGTTTGGCTGTATTTCTGAGTTCTTAAAACTTTAAGTTTCAGTTTTTCGAGTGTTACCGCATTGGAGGCTGATAACATCAATGCGAATTTGTATGCTATTATTCATTATAAATAAATAAATTAGCATTACAGAAATAACGCCCATACATTCATTCATACATTCATACTTACACCAAGCCGAAACCGAATTTTTTTAAAAAATTTATTTTTAACTGAAAATTGATGTGGCACAAATCCAACGAGCTTTTTAGTTATGAGACATTAGGGGTTTGTGTCCTAGTGTGTGTAGTAGTTTTGTGTATTTACGCATATTCCTTCAAAATCGTTAGCTTTCTGTAGCCAATGGTTTTACTTTATAACAAAATTCGGTTCAGTCATTTTATTTTATTAATAATTCTAAGAACAGGTACTTTGTAACAAAAATTATTTAAAAGAACAGAGGTTTAACGGTGGGTTTATTTCAAAATTTAAACAATGGTGGTTTACCACCTGAATAAATCGTGCAATAAAGCATAGATATTCACATATGTCAGCAATGTAAATTATTTGCTATTGTTACTAACCTTTTGACATAAAGTTAAATAATCAGTTACAATTTTAATATAAGTAAAGGTGCAATAACAATTACTTATTTTGGTAGCGCGTTTATTGAGAGAAATAGGTAGAAAAAAAATCTATTTTTTTCAGTGTAAGATATTGTATTACAGTTTGCCTAAAGTAGGACATTTTTATAGTAAAGGAGGAAGTAGGACATTCTTGCTCCAAAGTAGGACTGTCCTACCGAAAGTAGGACACGTGGTAACCCTATAGTATGCTGTTAAATTTTAAACTTTGTAAATTTTTTTCTGTTTGAATACGTAACAGCATTTTTTTATTTTTTACTTTATTCAATTTTAGCGCTGTTTCCAATAAGTAAAATCATTGAACTTTATTTATTTTATACCAAAGAAAGTTTTTTCTTTAAAATATTATGAACCATTAACATAAATGTGCTAAAAAATTGAAAAAAATTAAAAAAATCGACAAGTTCGAGATTCGAAAATGTTTTTTTCAGTTTTTCTCAATTTTAAGCTGCTAAATAACAATAAATCATTAAAATTGATATACCATTTGAGAGTAGACATCTTGACAAAAAAAATAAGCACTAGAACAACATCAAAATCGAAAAAAACATCAATAAAGTTGTTCGCCGGAGATAGGGGTGTTTTTTCGGAAAAATGGTAAAATCTCAAAAAATATTTATTTTCCATAATTGAAAAAATTCATGCTTATTATGCGCAAATAGTTACGTACTTTCACAAAGTTTCATTAAAATTAAATAATTTTCACGCGAAAAAAAAATAAAAAACAGAAAAATCGGTTTTTCATTATTTTCTCGCAAACTTTGAGGTTATGTCGAAAAATGTGTTCGCTAAAGTTTTAGATTTTTTTATTATCTACAACTTTTGTATGAAACACTTTTCTCTAGGAGGCCTCGTTTCGTTACAAATAACGAAAAACTGTTTTCTCCCCTTACACATCACCCCATTTCACTACTTCCCTTCATCTCAAGTTCGAAAGTTTTTTTTTTCATTGTTTATGACCTCAACTATATATTCCAGCCGGCCGTTACCTGCTACTAATTTTTTTTATTTCAGCTATAAAAATTCATAACGGCCCCAGCCTACTACAAACATAGGAATTTTGGACGGCTCTGCTTATTTCGTATATTAATATGAAAAAATAAATTTTTTTCAAATGAAATTTGTAAACCTTAACTATGTCTAGCTGGTCACCCAAAATATACCCGTTTCGAAATATATTTCTTACAAAAAAAATTATTCAAAACGTCAAATTATCAGTCTCCTGGTCTGTCCCACCTTGAAAGCCAAAGCTGGTAAACTAAATAATCAATGATTCTAAATGTGTAGAGACAAATTTACACTGTACTAATAATTTTGAATAATGATGCTTTAATAATGTGTAAATAATCATAACATTACTCTATATTTCATATAAGATATTAGGCCAATAGAATTACGGATTGTACGTGTTGTTGTCGGTAACAGGTCAGAAATTTTTTTAATCTCTGGGGTAGGGTACTCACATAATGGACATGCCGAGTCCACTCACCCGGCACCTGGGGACTGGAGTTATGCAACAAAGTGCTGGAAATTTCTTTTTGCTTCCTTGTAAGCGATATAACTCGTAAATGTTGCATTTTAGGATGCTGGTGCTATGTAACTTTTTGTTCCTTAAATGTTTTTCTATAACTTAAAATA
The DNA here is from genome assembly GCA_963693315.1 of Diogma glabrata. Lineage (NCBI taxonomy): Eukaryota > Metazoa > Arthropoda > Insecta > Diptera > Cylindrotomidae > Diogma > Diogma glabrata. Next base: position 370,349,974 of record OY856186.1, read on the forward strand.
CAAAAAAAAAAAATAATATGTTTTATTGCAAATTTTTGCGAAAAATTGCGAAAAAACGTCTAAAAATCGATATTTTTCAATTGAATTGAATTTAGTTATTTGCAAATAATTGTTTATAACATAATTGAGCCCTTTATCTTGTAGCTGAAACCTCAACAAAAAAAGAAAGCTTCAGATCGTTTCATTCGGCCTGATAGTTTTTGCACAATTCCATTTTGCACTTACACCCCTAAAAAGTTGTTAACTTTGGGCAGGCCGCAAGGTCTGAGTTTTCATCCGATCGCAATATGCTTGACGGGAATTGAAAGGATGTAGTGTCATCTTTAAATAGCATTTGTGTTGCCTATACCCATATATATGGTTGGGTTATTTGTTTATGTTTATTGTGTTATTTTGTTTAATTGTGTTTTTGGTTTTTTATTGTTGTTTTCTTTTTATAAAGCTTTTGATTTTACTCTACATAGTAAATGTGTTCAGATCAAACACAGTAAAGTGATTTTACCAAATATAAAATAGTGATTTTGTACAGTGAGTCAGTTTGAATGAAATTGGGGAGCAAAATAAATACTTAAAGCTTGCCAAAGTGATCTGATTTTTATTGATATTTGTAAAGAAAGATTTAACTGTTCAGATCAAACATAGTAAGATAATTTTATTTGTACTTGCATTGTACTTACAAAAACAGAAAAATATATTATGTAAAATTGGTAATGTGAGTGTTTTCTTTCGAATATATATTAACATAAGAGAAAAAAGAAAAACTAAAAAACAAAACAAGGAGAGTCCCTCACTTAGCTATAATATTTGGTTGGGTATTTTGTTTTAGAGTAGGGTTAGTTTGGTTCTGAAAAAAGTCAGGGAATAACATGAACTGACAAAGTATTCAAAAAGGGTGTGGGACGATGGCAAAATGAATGAAATGTCGAGTTCGTTGCCCACATCCCCGATAATTGATTATGTGTTTTTCTGAAACGAGATAACATAGTGTTTGGAGAGGTCAGGTAAGTAGGGATGGTTTGGGCAGTGTTGCTCTTCTGAAATTTTTATCTACCGCTCAAAACAAGGATTATCTGGTTTCCAGATGACTGAGCAAAGTCGAGAGCGGTATCCGGAGCCACAGCCAGGTGGACAAATCTATAGCCTTAGTATGTGCAATATCTGCTGCCATATGGGGGTCTAGGTTGCACTCCTAATCGTTACAAAAATTATATAAAATAAAATACAAAAAGACTTACATTATTTAATGTTGAATGTTGATCAGGCTAGAAATCCATTAAGATGGTTAGCATCTTAATCTAGTTTTCGCGTTTTCTATGCAATTCAATCACATCACATGTAACAGTAGTATAAATTTTTTTCATGGCTTCTTCATATGTAATATCATTTTCTGCATCATCATACAACTCACTACATAGCAGCATACTAAATTCATTTGATTTGTTTCTACAAATCCTGCATAGATTTATATTTCTTGTATAAGAAAAATCTCCCTATTATTTGTATCAAAATAAACTAATATTCCTTCGATGAAATTAATTAAATTTTATGAACATATATTATAGTATAGGATCTCAGTATACAACGACCTTCACCGAACTGGTTAATGGATGAAAAGTATTTTATATTAAATTAAATATGTTAATAAATATATTGCAAGTGAGTTGTTTAAAAAATTTCAGTCCAGAATATGATTAATTAAAAATTTAAAAATTAATTTTTTTTAAACATTTCACCGTTTCGGTTAATGGATAAACTTTATGTCAAAATAAAAATTGTTTTGTTACGAACACGGTGATATAGGGTTGTCTGAAAAAAATCAGTGCTGAATTCGGGTGGTCGAGTTTTAAAAAGTGAAATATGGCTGCGAGAGAATACGTGCAACAGGGAGGTCCCAGCGAACCACCCCATGCGATAGAAGAGGAAGCAGCATTGCAGCTGCGTGTAGCTTTTTAATAAATTAATTATATAATATGTGTGTATTTTACGTATATATATATATGTTTTGTTTTTGTAAATAAAAATGTAATAGTAATACATATTTAATATTTATCTTGCATATTTTTCTATTAGCAAGCAGACTAAATAAAAACAAACAAAGCAAAAATTCAAAAATTTATCATAAAATAAAAAAAATACATATATATATTAAGGACGTTGTGTTATATACAATAATTTTATTGTAATAAAATATAAATACTGAAGTTTTTAAATTAAAAACTTTTTCTGTTAATAAACATTATTCTGCATCTGATTGTGCATCTAAAGTAAAATTTTGATCTTCAACTTTTATAGTGAAGCGCTGCTTCGTTGAATGACAACGAAGTAGCACAGCAGGTCGCGTACCTAGCGAGATTTATTTATAGCCCCAGACTAGCTGCAATTCATGGGATCGAGAAAGAAATCCTGCTACTTCAGCACAAATAAACAATAGTACGCGTGAAAAATGATAAGAACAGGATAGGAGAAAATAAGCAAATGAAGGCTTGAGACTTTGGCGACCCTCATACGCGAAAATAACCACGATCACCACATCCAACCCTCTACATCAACACCCTATTTCACACATTCACCCCTCATACACTCGCGCACCCTCACCCACATACACACACGCACACACTTACACACACATGCACACAATCACCCATACCTAAATCCATGCCCCTAAGTTCAACATTTCAAAATAATTTTACACCAACTTACCGGAAACATAATTTGAAAAGTTCCCGTTAGTGATTGAATTATTTATTCGATTATTGTGGTAATCGGTTACATCCATATATAATTTCATAGACCAAATGGTAACAAATTTTGTAAGTTTTTTTTTGTAGTAAAAATCCCGCGCATTCAAAATTTGGAATGCATAAACAAAACTAGCAAAAAAAATAACATTTTGTTTGTTTTATTGTAAATTGTTAACCTTGAACGCTTTCTCAGTAGGAAGCAATATATTTATATAATAGGTCCAATTACTGGTTTGAATCAAAATAACCAGAAAACAGAACTCCGATATTTGCTATGCCTACATGTCGGTTTGATGTTATTGTGTTTGCGCAGATTCAACAATCCAACATCAATTATTATTACCTTTGTTTAGATTAAATTAAAATATAACATCAGAATCCACAAATAACGTTAGATCTTGGCATGATGTGATCGAATAAAAAAAAATACAGGTTTGTCTTCTAAAATAAAAAATTAGAGGTAATCCTGGCTCCTGGTGATGGCTGTGGACATCAGTGTTGTGTGGAAAGAAACTCATTTAATCTAACACATTCTCCTCTGACTCATACGTACATACACCTCATACACCCGTTCATACATATCCCCATCCACACATCCATCTACACACATTCGTACACCAACATACTTCCCCATAACCATTCATGCAAAAAGTAAAAAAAAAAAATCAGATATGACTCACCGCATGATGTTGTCCCTTCCTATTCTCCTATCCTTTAAATTCAGCCGCTCGTCTCCATCAGGTCATACATAGACCAGAGCTCGGCCAAGGTGATTGCAACTTACAACCGTTGTTCAGAACCAAGTGTGATATAAATTAACGGATATAGAAATTGGTAATAATTTATGGCAGCTGTAATGAATCAATCCGGAAATAACAACCGGTTTCAGCGATGGTTCACCGTTAACTTTCGGTGTTGAAATGTGATGATATCAACTTGTAACCAACGTTATCGATTGTACGACACCATTAACAGCACTAATTGCATAATTTTACTATAAGTAACCGTTGGGATAGATGTTATCACCCGAATTTGGAAATGACGTCAACCATTGAATCTCACTACTAACACAACTTCAGAAAAAAGCTTATATTTTATGGATTGCGCTAACTGGATAAATCACAGCACACATATCATATGTATAATTTCTGTTTTAATATTCATTTAATTGGATTGATACATGGATTATAATTATACTACGAAATTTTACCAGTCACTGACAATGAGTTGAATATTAAATTTAAATTTTAACTCAATAAATTACGATTTTTTTAATTAACTAGATAACTTCACAAACATACAGCGATTGAATCTTTTTTTTTGTAAATAAATAACTTAACTAAAATTTTTAACTAAATAAATAGATGGTTTCACAAACATATAGTGATTAGTATTTTTTTTATAGTTACTTGGCCTTACTTGGACTGTGGAAATGTACATGCTAACTTCAACTCAATAAAGTGGTTATATTTTGATTACGTAAATTTGTCTACTTAATTGCCAAAGAAAATGACGTGAATTACACAAAAAAAACTATTCACGAGCGTAGACATTCGCGATGCACAAAAATTGACAAAATTTCCACAATTAATCTGATAAAAAAAAACCAGATCGAGCAAATATGGCGCTCACAACGGCACAAACATATAAATAATTTTTTTTATTTTGGTTCACTGAGATTAAATCGGTAAATTGAAACCCCACGAATTGATATTATTGTAAACTACTAAAAATTTGACTAATTTATTTTATACGCAATATCGCGAACTTAATAAAAAAAACATTTGCTAATCTCGACATTCAAAATGTAATATTTTACAAAATCACAACTTGTCAACTTCGACAACACAGGCAGATCGAAAAGTCAATGCCAAACTACGAGACACTACATGTCTTCAACCACGAATTTATAGGCTAAAGTCACGTCGTTTTTAATCCTCAACAAACCGATAGACGCGATAATTCTGTTTATTGGTTATTCTCTTTCGTTATATCTTGTACTAAAATTGGAAAATAATTATAAACAGAAACATGGATTATGAAACGAATGTAGGACATCTACATGGGAATAGCGCAAGTTATTGTACAACTGTTCTATGCTAATTTTATAGTGATTAACGATCACAAACTGAATAAAGGAAATTACATTTGGAAATATCACACAATTGTTTCAGGACAATAATTCTTTTAACGGAAACTATAGTAGATTATGACTAAAGACTGAGTATAAGAAACCATGTGTAAAGGAAAAATAAATACAACCATGAAAATATCTGCCAAGGCAAATTTGATGTGTGTGGGACAGTGGTTCGAGTTTCAATTACGGAGTTTGAATTACCCTTCATAACACGTTGAAATATTCTTCATCATCGCTTATTTCTAAAAATGTCTTCTATCGTTAAAGGTGTTTGATCTCCAATAAACCCTGTTGGTTTTAAATAATCATCTTAAAACCAACCTCAGTTATCAGGCTGAAGTTTAACGCATACAGGGTCCGTGGCATTAAGCCACATGGAATTGACAAAAATAGTTCGTAAAATATTTTGTCTCAGTGATATCCATCATGGTGGTATAGTGTTAGAGTCAAAACTTTTTATTGTTTAATTGATAATTTTATTGTTTATTTTAAAAACAAAATTTTTTTAAGTAAATTAAACAAAAATTTATGTGTGTCGAAAATTAACAAAATCATAGGTGCAAATTTTACAAACAATTATTTCATCATGAAAAAAATATAGAAGATGTATTTTACTAAGATAATTTAAAAAATTCAATTATTATGTACTTACAGTATTCTCAGCACAAAACTTATCAAATGACTTCATTATATTTTTTATTTAAAGCAGTCACTTTTTTATAACACGTGGTATGATAACCAACAAATTCGAGTGACGCATTGGTTTGCTCAACATCGTTGTATTTAAAATGTTTTATTTTACGAAAAGCTAACTTCAATGAACAATTTCAAAAAGTTTCATCGTTAAAATCAAATCAATCAATCAACCTTTTTAGCCATTTTTTATCGCAATATAGTATTAATAAATAACAACAATAAGTAGTACAGCACGTTTTTTCAATTATAAATCTTACGAGGCTATCGCAACCCTTTCATTTTCACAGACAAAAAACATACGCACTCTCTTTTATTCGATGAACGAGCTAAACGCAGCTGTACTGCTGTGTCCATTTCTATCACATGGGAAGGTTCGCTGGGACCTCTCTGTCGCACGTATTCACTCGCAGCAATATTTCACTTTTTAAAACTCGACAACCCAAATTCAGCACTGATTTTTTGCAGACAACCCTATATCATCGTGTTCGTAACAAAATAATCTTTATTTTGACATAAAGTTTATCCATTAACCGAAACGGTGAAATGTTAAAAAAATAATAATTTTTAAATTTTTAATTAATCATATTCTGGACTGAAATTTTTTAGACAACCCACTTGCAATGTATTTATTATTTTATTAACATATTTAATTTAATATAAAATACTTTTCATCCACTAACTAGTTCGGTGAAGGTCGTTGTATACTCGGATCTTAGACTATTAAGCGAACATGTCAAAGGACGTAATAATGTATCTGTTGTATAATATTTTCCGTTGCATTTCTTTAAGCCACTATCGATTTAATTTGATCCAATAACCTGAATAATAAAACAACAGTTTCGCTATCTCGAAGCCGTTTTCCAATCCAAACAACAAAAATATGTTATTCAAAATAAATGTTGAAATTTGTTTGGGTTATTTGCTTAAAAATTGCTGCTAATATTCCTTTTTACACACAAAAACTGTGAAAAAGGCAACAAAAACTAACACTGTTAGAACAAAAATTAAAAACACCAAAAATAATAAATTAATTTTGATATATTTATTATAGACATTTAATAGATATTACTAAACAATTTTTGTAACACAACAATTCTACTCTAACAATGTACACTGTTTCAATTCAATTTACATAATAATTTCTTTTTTCAAATTTATATATTATCTGTCGATCAAAATAATTTGATCGCTTATATACACATATTATTAGGTTTCCTGTTTCCCACTCCAAACAATTTTCACTAAAACAGACATCAATTCTACTTTTTTTTTCAAATTAAACAATCATTTATGTAAAACATGTATTATTGACATTGAAATTGAGTGACGTAACTGTACCGTCAACAGTAGTACAAACAAATGTCCCTACACTTATTACAATTGAAGAGAAATAAATCAATAAATTACTAGGGAACTTCTTTGAATATCAATACTATTATTCTAGAGTAAAAATTGAAAATAGTCCGTCGTTACATCTTGGCTAATGATATCTCCTGCAATTTCCAGTGGTATGTGATGTTTCACGCTAACTCATATGTCAATGGCTGGGACTGGAGTACGCGGGGTAGTTAGACCCGTAAATCCACATTGATCATAAACGATCAAAATCTACCCCTCTTGCGGTAAAGATTAAATCATCGAAGATTAAATACATTTTTAATTTAATGAATGCATCGCAAGAAAAAAAATTTAATTTAATTAACCATACCAATATAATCAGGAGCAACAAATTTTTGTTGTAATAATTCATGTAGCCAAATCATCTGTTTAGGTGCACAATTCCTATTATACTAATTTGAATCAACAATCACCTGTGCTGGTGCAACGATATTTTTTGTTTGTAATTTATTCAACCTATCACAGCTGTTAAGATGCAACAATTTTTTATTACTAATTTTATGCTACATATCACAATTTAAGGTGCAACAATGTTCTTACAATATTATTCAACAAATGGCCTGTGGCTTTGGCGCAACGGTTTTTCTTATAATGCACTATTGTTCTTGTTCAACAATCAAAAAATACCATTGACGCAACGATCCGTTGTTTAATAAATTAATTAAGTATTAATTAAAATTAATTAATTTATGTTCTAGTCACCATGATTGGTTAGTAAAGAAGAAGCATGGAGGGTTGAATCGATTACAAATGATGGTGTGAGTGAAACATTTTAATCTTTAAATGTAATAATTATACTTGATGTGGTTTTGGTGATGATCTTGGTTCCTCCGACTTTTCGGGCCGTCAAATTCACTATTTTTAGCTCATTTAAATCTGTCTTCCTGTGAAACTTTTATGTGCAATTCAGCATTTGTGATAGGCTGAGGTTAGACATAATCGAATTCACAACCTTAAAATAGTACATTATGATGCAAGGACGTAAAGCTAAAGATTTTGGACGTATGTGGAGCTCGCAAATTGAGGCGCTAGCCGAGATTTGCACCCACATTTAGTCCAAAATAGCTTACGTCCATGCATCATATACTATTTTTTATTCGCCGCTAGCAAAATATTTAAAAAAATTGTTTATTCTAAATCAAAGCTATAATTTTGCATAAATTTTGAAATAAAAGTATGTCGAACAAGTAACCTTTGACAAAATGTTTTTTATTTTTTTTCAAAATAATTGTATAACTATGACAACAAATAATAACAATAATTTTAATTGGATAATGAAATTTTGCATTTAAAAGTTGCTTTGATAAAAATTTCTATTTTTTATAGAATTTAAACAAATACAAATGTTTTTTACTTCTTCGGACGTAGCTATGACAACAAAATATATAGTTAAAAAGTGACACTTTACGGCCGCAAATCACAGTAATAAAGTACCACTTTAATATGTAGGCGAATAAAAAACATATTAGACTAAATGTTTAGTTTAGTTTCCCAACCCACTCCAAAATTGATTGCAGAAACATAAATATTTTAAATACAAAAACAACCAACATTCAATTGAACATACATTTTGTTATTAATTACGTCACTTTATTTGTAACATTCTGTTGATGTTGGTGACTAATAGTTATTATATTGTTGTTGTTTTAATCCGTTGAAATAGTTTTGATCGATATTTGAACAATTTCATAGACACAAAAACCACGTGCAAAATTCTAATATGGTGAAATTCTTAAGCTGTTTGGAAAAAAATATATTTTATAGTAAACATTTGTATACATAGATTTCGGTAGACACTTTTTAATATGTTTTCACATTGGAAAAAAAATAGAACAAACAAGGGTAGTATAACAGTCTTTTTATCAAAAGCTTTTAAAAAATAGATTGGTTACACAATAGATTATCCTTAAAAAATAAAACTCGTTACATCACCAGACTGTTATTCAATCGATTCATCGCAACACACAATATAATATTTGCTTATGTAATCTCATCATTGCAACAGATCTCTATTCCATCATAACACTGGATTCATTGAAAATCTCCTCATTTTCCTCTTCTATTATGAAACCTTTAAATATAATATTCATTCTATTTCACAAAAAAAAAACTACAATTATACACGTAATTAAAGTTGGTATCACCATAATCCTCAACATAGGCAACGTGAACATATAATAGATATTGCATTATTTTTATTTTAAATTATTATTTTAAAGAAAGAAAAAGAAATAAGTAACGAAAATATTAAGAAAAAAATGATTAAATCTTTTACCATAAAATTTTATTGCTATGTAGTTCAGTTTGTTTCTTCAGATTTATGTATGTATATTGATTTCTTAATTATTTTAGATTGTATCGTTAAGTCGATGTTGGGCAATCAAATTGTTTCGCAAAATCTTAGTGACGATGGAAAGTGTAATGTGCTTTGATGATTTATATTCATAGTTCCCACTTCAAATTTAAGACTTCAACAAAACAAACATCACCTAAAAAATTTTACTACAATATACCAAAAACCCATGTCAATACTGCAACATATTGTCCGTTTCTTATGATAAAGCAAAATTTTCTTGGTTACACAAGTGGAAATTTTCGTATAGGGATTATCATGTAGTTTTGGTGGTATTGCAGAAATGTTTGTTTTTCCTTTTAATGGAAATTGTTTTTTTTATTGTTGAATTGCATGCACACGTACATAGTTTTGATAAATGTGTTTCGTGATTTGGTTATGATTTATTTGTAAAGTTCTTGATACTGTTAATTGTTTTGATAATAGACGGCAAATGTGTTTTAAATGTACATTTATTTAATGGGAGAAATTTGAATATGGCATGTAGAGAATAAGTTGAAGAGTAAGTTATACGGGTAAAAACACAAGGCCGACTAATGTTTAACCGATAAATCTGAATAAATTGTTGAACCAAAGCAAGTAAAGAGCTTTTGATAATTACCCTTTGTCACAGAATTCTACCTACGGTCTTAACATATATTTCCTTTTTCATTAATAAAAATAACAATTAAAATTGTTTAAATTTAAAGTATTTTTCCTTTTCATGACAACATTTACTTTTCGCAAATTTTCCATTGTGCTTTTACTGCAGTAAAAAAGAATTCATTAATCGTCTTACTTACAACAAAAAAATAACCACCAACAATTTGCATATCGTGTTTTTTAGTTGTTTAATGTTGTGCAAAAACCATTGCGCGCGGAAACACGCGTAACCGATGCATGTTGTTTTTGTTATATTTGTTTTCGAGCGTATGAAAGGGATATGAAAAGTATTACATACGAGGTAATAGTTTTAACATATATATAACTACTGTTTGTAAAATAATTGTAAATGGGCAAGTAATAAGCTGAGTGATGTAGCAATACGTTGTGAAGTAGTGAATATAAATTACTAAAACTAAGGATGAGGTACACGCCGTGTTGAGGGATTGACATCGGTTTAAGGGCTCGATATTCCTCTACGCTGGAGGATACTGTAAATGTTTGGGTCATGTAATACATGGAGATTTGGAGATTTCAACAGCTCTCTGAAAATTCTCCATCTGGTATGGCTGAAACTGGAAGTTAGCAATTTTCAGCACCTTGCTTCTGAGACCACTGTAACAGTTGGGAAGAGAGGAATGGTGCACCATGTCTCTGGTTCAGTAGAGAGGTAAAAGAGGAAAGCTAATGCTGACTCCCTCGACTCATCACTGTAAACAGGTATTGCAGAGTAGACTGTTACCACTGTGGCGATAAATTACCGTTCCACAATAATAAATAGTTCTACAATAATTTCACAATAATAATGCCAACAAATAATAAATAACAAAAAGTTTACATACGCACGGGATTGCCCTATAGTAATTTCTTATTATTGTGAATCAGTCTAAAAAGATTAGTTCTACTCCTGGTGTAAAAAGAGGAAAATTGACTGTATTATATAATGTCAAATTCTCCATTATTATTTTTTTTACACTCCACTCTCTGATAAAAAAAATTACATAAATAAAATTTTTGCAAATTATATTTCAATTTTAATAAAGATTCAAAACTAATAATATTACTTATATTTTAAAAGGCTGGTCGCAACTGATGAAATAAACCTTGAAGGTACAACATCCAACTCAAATCCTCTACTAGCTCTAACTCTTGCTCCGTCCATTCTTGTTGGCCATCGGGTCATGAAGAGCCATTCTTGTAGGAAAAATCAAATCACAACCAACTAAGTACGGCCATGTATTTAGTATAATTAATCCAACACTTGCGGCATTGATCAGTGATGTATTGACAAAACTCGATCAAGATCGTCTTTATGATATGCTTAAAGAGGCTCATATAGCCCACCTATCCAACAGCCCTTCAGCAGCCTGGATCTCCTGTTTCATGCAAATATCGTCGACTAGTTCCAGTCAATCTGGTAATCGCAAAGACGAATTGTCCTTAGTCCGTTCCTCTCCATCTCGTTAAAAATAAGAACGGCTACCATTTCTTTAATAATATTACTATTCGTGAAAAATATCGTTTTCCTCACAATCAGGACTTTTCCCACAATTTTCATGGGTGCCAATTTTTCTCTATTTGATCTCGTTCGTGCAAACCATCAAATTACTATTGAGCAAGAGAATATTGCAAAAACTGCAATTTCAACTCCTTCGTAGTCTTAGAATTCATTCATAGATGACCTCCTTATGGCTTCTGAAAATTTTGAGGAGCACCTGAATCAGATTAGAACTGTTTTTGAGCGTCTTTCTGATGGTAAGAAACAACGCTATCTTCGTTGATAAATACAACTTTGCAAAAACCAACGTTAACTCTCTAGGACATATGATTGATTCATCTTAAATACACTCCTGAACGAGTCGGTGCTATTAATCGTTCTGCTATTAATCGTCCAATCACTAGCCGCGATGATAAAACTTCGTTATTGACCGTAGAGGTTAACACATTCGAGTTTTCATCGACAGAATAAAACATTGTTTTAAGGAAGTATCTGAAGATAACTTTACCAAAACTCACCATCTTCGAGTACTAATCCCATTCGCTCAGATGATACTTTAAAGGTAGCGTCCATTCTACCTCCGCAGAAACGACACCACGCGACGCAAAGGGAACTATATCAACCAAAAGGTGTAGTGAAGCGCTACTTCGTTGAAGCAGGCCGCGCACCTAGCGAGATTGTTTTAAAAGCCCAAAACTAGCTGCAGTCTGTGGGGACGAGGAAGAAAACCTGCTGCTCCAGCACAAATACCACTTTAGTGCGCGTATCATAAAATAAGCATAAATATAGAAAGAAAAAAAAAGTGAATGGAATAGACTCTGGCGACCCCCATACCTGAACGAACCGCGATCACCACGTCCCACCCCGTATTATATTGCATTCACTCACTCACACACACACACACACGCGCACATGCACACGCCCATATACCTATACACTCGCACACCTTCGCCCGTGCACATTCATACACCCATACATCAACTCACAAGTACATCTACACATACACACATACGTATGTATACCCATTCATGCATACACATATTTATGTATATATATTATATAAGTACAAGCACCAAACAAAAAAATGTATTCAAGTAAATGACTCACCCCAGTGTTGTTCACGAACCCCAATCCTCATTTTGGCTCCGCCTAATCCGTCATACTTGTGACATCAGCTATACAAATGTGGTGCAGTAAAATAAACAGCTCCAAGTAGTAGTTACGGTTGACATTAACTACCACCAAAAGGTACACTTCGTTGCGCCAATCCAAAATCAAGGCGATTGTCGTAAGTTAATATTATAAAAGTAGTTTGTTGCGCCACACCAAAACTAAGAAAATTGTTGTCTTTAATTTTGATACTATAGATGACAAGGGTCGCGCCACAACAAAACAAAACCAAGAAAATTGTTGTCTTTGATTTTGATACTATGTATGACAATTGTTGCGTCACTCAGAACTAAGAAAATTGTTGTTTTTAATTTTGATACGATATATGACAATTGTCGCGTCACATCAAAACTAGGGCGATTGTTGGAAATTTACTAATAATTACGAATAGTACATAAGAAATTGTTGCGCCACTCAAAACTATCACTGGACGTTGATCCTAGTCTTTAAATTAAGTACACACACAACACACATCGAATTCTTTTTTTTGTTTAATTGTTTTAACATTAATTACATCAATCTTATATTTTTATTTCACAGGAGAATCAAATAATGACTCCCCAGAATTATATTTACTAATTATATTATTTAAATTAATTGCACAAACAACAGTTCAATTATTATGTACATCCAAAATAATTGGCTTAATATTAATTCCATTAACTTTAATTTATTTCTCATGAGGATCACATAACGGCTCCCCAGAATTATATTTACTAATTATATTATTTAAATTAATTTGCACAAACAACAGTTCAATTAGTATATACATCCATTGTTAATGGCTTGCTAGTATAGTATGTGTCACTTTTTTTTACACCTTTCTTGTGCCAACTCATCATTTGGTAAGAAAAAAAACAACACAAAAATTGACAAATCGTCCGAAGGACAAACACGGATTATTCTAGATAAATTAACACGACAAATACTAACTAGATCGATTGCGCCTAGTAACAAAAAAAAAAATTTCACTAAAATAATGTCTATCATTAATAGTTCCACAGGCAATTCTGTATTTATCACAGCTATATATTTTAATGCCAACTCATCATTCGGTAGCAATAAAAAAATTCACAGCTCATCGGAGTGACAAATATCGATAATACTAACTAAATTAACACAACCACGTACGATCTTAGATCGATTGCAGATCAAAAACAAACTTTCCAGTAACATAATTTCTATTATTAATAGTTCACCCGACATTTAGCTATGTAACACAGGTTATATTTTAATGCCAACTCACCACATGTTGAAAACGAAGCGGCATTACTGTTATTCCGGTTTGAGATGAGAGGCAGATTTTTTTTATCATCTCCTTTTGAATACGAAGGTCGTAGGTCAAACTCACAACAATATATTAGCATCCAAAAGGGTCCCTTCTAATCCCAAATCCTTTTCTGGTTGTTTAATTTTGTTCTCTTCTGGTTTCATTACCCCAAAATCACCATTCGATTTTTAAAATTTGACAACTCGATGAACATCTGATAAAAAAAATCCAACTCATCCAACAGCCGTAAAAAATAATTACCATAGAACTACTAAATGACTAAGAGCCACGAAGCCATTTGCCGGGCTCTATTCATATCATATTAACGGCCGTTTACATACAATAAAAAAACGATAAGTTTGTTTCTTGGGTATTTTCCTTCGTTAATTTTTGTACCCACTAAAGAGTTTACACAACTAACTCATATCAAAATTAGAAAAGATTTATGAAAAAAATTTATTACGAGATGAATGCAAGAAAATTGTAATTAAAAAAAAGGAAAGCAAAAACAACTTTAAAAGTTCATGACAACACAGCAAACGAGAAGTAACCTAGTGCTTGATTTTTTTCTTGTCTTTTTGGAAAAATAGAGCGATTCCAATTTGAGGAGATTGCACAACTGTTTTATGATAAATTTTAAACGGAAATTATGGCAGAGACGATAAAACAACTTCGAAAGTCTCTGATAATACAAATTTAATGCGTGTGTGAAAGTAGTTCTACTCTCAATTACGAAGATTGAATATCAGCTTCATTACAAACGGTTAAATTTATCCCCATTCCTCAACAATAGTTATTCCACCCTGTATCCACAGTTATGTGAGCAGGCAGAAACACTCGTACCCCTTCGTGCTATGACACAACAATTCTCTCTATATATCGTCTTATCTTCGATAAAACTAGAGAGAGAGCGTCTTGTGGCGATAACTCCCAACTCCACACTAACAAATCATTTCACAATAACATTTCCAAGAAATAATAAATAACAAAAAGTTTACGTACGCACGACATTGCGTTATACGTGTTGTAATTTCTTATTATGGAGAATCAGTCTAACAAAAATTAGTTCAACTCCTGGTGTATAAAAAGAAAAGTTGCCTGTATTATATAATGTCACATTCTCCATTATTATTTTTTACATTCGACGTTTTAATAAAAAATTACATAGACACACTTTTTGTAAATTAAATTCAAATTTAAGTAGAAATTCAAAACTAATAATATTAATTATATTTTAAAAGAAACGCTTTTTCGTGTTGGTTGCAATCATATCGGTTTATATTAAGTTTTATATTGTTTTATATTCACAAGGAGTGTCTCTAAATAGGTTAAAATAGACTACCTGTGGTCCTCGCCGAAGTCTTATTCAAAGTGATGGTGAGAAAACTTACCGTGAGCTCTTGAAGCTCAAAATCGAAAAGGCTTAGGATGATAATGTCTCAAACGTTTCATCGAAGTCGACAACAAAAATGAGTCCGAATAAGGCTGCATCAATATGCTAGAGCGGCTTAGTAAGTGTTAGTTGAAATTGTTGAATTTGTCGATGGAATTATCAACCGGAACCAATGCAAATTGATCCAAAAACACAAATTGTCCACTTTACCTATATATATATCTGAAGGGGTGCATATGAAAGTAGGAAAACTTTATTGCCGATGTTCAAATAACCTCTCATTAAACTTTGTGGGGAGGCAATTTTATGTTGCATTCCATAAGAAAGAGCAAGGTTTGTTAAAAAGCAGTTATCCCTGAAATAATTTCATCTGCGTTGAAATGATATTTTACCAATTTTATGATGTAGATGTATTTCTTATCGTTAGTCCTCTCCACACAAAACAATTAGTTCAATGGTTTTTTGTCTCATATTTGTAACCCTTTCGTTAATTTTTTTACATTTATACTTGTATCACTATATAAATTGTTGATTATTCGATCGCAAGGAGAAAAAGTCAGTTCGTTAAAATTCACTACTTCCAAAAATGGGAGTTAATTTTATTTGGATGTTGAGATAAATGAAAAGGATTCTTCATAACCGGTTCAATCATTACTATAATAAACAAATCATCCAAGGTTGATGGATGACGTGGTATGCCATTTCTGGATTGTAATTTTTTTTAGATGAATATTCGTTTATAATTAAATCTAAATTAGTCTGAAAAGAAAAAAGTCAGGCAAGTGCGAATATAATTCTATATAATATTCGAGAAAAAAGTTTTTGTTAGTAAAGTTTTACGTTAGGTTAAATCTTACCCAAAGCTGTTTATGGTGGCTAAAGAAAGCTTCAATAACGCCCACTTCTAAATTATTTATACTGTAAAATATATCATCAATTGTTGTAGTTTCAACTGTTGTTGGTTCATGAATTTTTCATTGTCTAATTTTTTTGTAGAAAATAGTTTGAGAGCCAGTTTTGAGGATTTTTATTGAACATTAACCCAACACTAACCCTTATTGAAGTCAACATTAACCCACCGATCACAATAGTTTCAGGATTGGATTTTCAATATGAACATATTGCGTGTAATATTAAATAGTAAACGGGTGTTTTATCGCATAATTTTTCAACCCAACGAAGATAAGTGTGGGTGGACAGGAAACAATTTTTGCATTTTGAAAAATAATTCGAAAACTGTGCTTTCAAAAATTACAAAAAAAGTTGTTTTTAAATACAAAAAAAATCACTGTATGTGTTATTATGGTTTTCGATATTATTCACTGTTTGTGTGCTTTGTCACTTTTGAATTAAAATGCAATCGTTAAAAAAAATACATTTTACTGTTTATTTTTAATTTTATTTTATTAATAATAATATAAACTTCCTTATAGTAACAATTTGGATTTTATTTTTTACTTTACAGAATATCGATTTCGACTTACGTCATCCTCAGTTCTTAAATTATTATTACAATTTTTGCTTAAACTATTACTTATATACTATTTCAACTGCTATTTTTTATTATTATGTTGTTGAATCCAGCAGCCAACATAACCAGGAATTGAACTTGAAAAAATAAATAAACAAATTTGTCATAACATATAACCAAATTAAAACAATTAACAGCCATAAACAACAAAAAAACAAAATAGTATAAAAATTGTTTAGTAAACAAATATTCATATTTCATATAAATATGAATTGCATTGTTTTTAAACGAATATCAATATTTAGGTTTTATACAAAATAAATGTAAATAAATGTAATTCTATAAATATTTCCGGATAATAAACTTCCTCATTATCTTGTATATAACGAGGAAGTTTAAGTACAATAAATCAGTTAATTATACGACTTACAACCGTATTTTAATCAAAGCAGTTAATTCACCTTTTGTACCTGATCCAGGGTACAATCATTGGTCCTTCGAGCCAACAGACGTTACCAGCACCTAATCAACATATCCACACGAGATAAACCAGATTACAGCCATCAACATATCCACACGAGATATAGCAGATTATAGCCACCAACATATCCACACGAGATATAACCGATTACAGCCACCAACATATCGACACGAGATATAGCAGATTACAGCCACCAACATATCCACACGAGATATAGCAGATTACAGCCGCCAACATATCCACATGAGATATAACCGATTACAGTCACCAACATATCCACACGAGATATAACCGATTACAGCCTCAACACATCCAGCCGAGTTAACCAACGATTACAACTGCACCATTGGTCTAACTACAAGTTCAAATAGCAGCACTAGCACACGACTATATATCCCGACGAGATATATTACAACCACTTCCAATTCATCATTGGTCTGAATACATAAATACAATCAGCAGCACAAAAGTTGATCTTACAAACCAATTTACAACAAGCATATCAGTCAGCAGACAAAAACGCTCAGCCAACTAATCATACAAAAAAGCCACCAGACGCATATTAACCAGAAAAATGGCAACCCCAGAACAACTAATAAACCGCCAGCAAACCCTATTCAAACAAATAACAAACTTGAAAACGAATTTTGGTAAGGACTCCGCCAGTAGAAAAACATCTGATTATTACAATAAAAAAATAACCGAGCTAAACTCGCACTGGGAAGAGTTTGGCAAGATCCACAACCAGCTGGAAACTACCCTACCGCAAACGTACCAATATTTTCAAGGAAAAGTATACGAGCAAGCTGAAAAATTATACAATCAAACTGTACGTTTGTATACAGTATACACCACCAACACCACCAGACCTAGAACCAGAGATGACATCCGGACCAACCGCAAAGCTTTACAAAAGGCAAAATCTTAAAATGAACCAGCTTTATGAACAAATTCAGGCGTCAAGGCTACTCATGGACGCAGATTCAAGCAATATTCATCTCGAAATAAAAATAAAGCAGCTCAACGAATTAATGAACAAAATCAGCGAACTGCATGATGAACTCAGCGTAGAAGTCGAACTTGACGAACAAAAAACCAGAAAATATTTTATAGAAGATCATTATGGGGTTTTATCAAAACAATATGAAAACACCACCATCAAAATGAAACAATTGATAGAGGCTTCAACACCACGCCAAGAAGGAAACTCATCGTACAATGGAAATCGTCTACCACCAATAGACATGTCTGACTTCAGCGGAGACTACACAAAATGGGTTTCTTTTCGAGATCTGTTCACGTCATCCATACATGAAGATAGCAATATACCAAAAGTTCACAAAATGAGCTATCTAAAATCGAAACTAACGGGAGCCGCAGCCAAATTAATTAGCCATTTGCAACCAACTGCAGCAAACTATGACCCTGCCTGGGAAACCATCAACAGCAGATACAATAACAAAAGGTTATTGGTAGCACGACATATTTTTGTCGCAACGTTCGACATATTTTTGTCGCAACCATCGATAACAGGAGAATCAGCATACGCAATACGAACACTTCATGATACCACTAAGGAATGTATCTACGCACTAAACAGCAGTGACATCGATACAAAAATTGGGATCCAATAATAGCTCACATTTTGCTTAAAAAATTGGACAACGAATCTAGAAGGCCTTATGCAACATCACTAGACCAACCGAGAGAAATACCACCGCTAAAAACGCTACTCAACTTCTCAACTTTCTCGAAGTCAGATTTCAGATCCTAGAAACTATAAACAATGGAAGAACATCCTTCAATCAACCTAGACAACAATCCAACGTGACACCGTTCAGGTCCTACGTAACAAATCATGCGCCAAATTCACAAATACAGCATGCAACAACTCAAGTTACAAATCATGCAACAAACCAAGCAATAAAGCATGCAACAACTCAAGTTGCAAGGCAAGTAGCAAACCAACCAACAAACTATTCTAGAAAACAAGCTGGAAATCAGCAAAATATAAGTTGCTATTACTGCAACAAACCACACATTATATATAACTGCGACGAGTTTTTAGACTGCTAGCACCAGCCAGACTAGCCAGAATAACAGAACTTAAAATATGTCAGAATTGCCTCAATCATCCAATCAACGAAACATGTAGAACAAGAAGATCCTGCAGAATCTGTAACCAAAACCACCATACCTTACTGCATTCACCAATGGCAAAGCAACCAGAAACGTCACCCCAAACAGAACCTTTACAACACACATATCAAACAACGACGGGGAGGTTCTGGTAGCAACAGCCTTAGTAAAAATTACAAGTTGGAACGGACAACCAGAATTACTACGAGCTTTAATCGATCCTTGTTCAACATCCTCATTTATAACCGAAAATGCTGCCCAATTTCTAAGATTAACAAAACACAAGGGACACGCTGAAATAGCAGGTGTATGTGAAACCAAGGCCGGTCACTCGAAACACTACGTAGAGCTAGAAATTAGACCTCGATTCTCGTCTAATTTTCGATTACATTGCCGAGCTAGCATTCTACCAACCATAACAAAAACAATGCCACATGAATACCATGAAGTCATATCAAATGAAGGCGAACACAGCATGATGTTAGCAGATCCAAACTATGGAACACCAGCAGCCATTGACCTTTTAATTGGAGCAGACAGCTATGGTCCAATAATGTTAAATGGTATCAAAAAATGGTCAGATGACAGTACTATAGCACAAAACACAGCATTTGGATGGATAGTTACAGGAGCTACAAAAACAACCCGTAATACGTCCAAAATAACAACATTAATCGTACGAAACGATATAGACTCCCAACTTAGAAAATTTTGGGAAGTCGAAGAATTGCATCCAGACAGACAAACCACACCCGAAGAAACAAAATGCGAAGAATCATTTAAAGCCACATGCACAAGGCAACCAAATGGTAAATATGAAGTCAGTCAGTCACCACTAAAAACATGAGGAAAAACTAAACGTCAATCCAGAATTAAAAAAAGAATATAAAAAATTCATGTTCGAATACTCACTACTGGATCACATGGAACTACTTTCATCAAAAGACCTACAAACTCCAGAAGAACAAATTTATTACCTACCACATCATGCAGTGTTCAAGGAAGACAGCACAACAACAAAGCTCCGAGTTGTATTTGCTAGCTGGTGTTGCAGTCTAAAAAACTCGTCGCAGTTATATATGATGTGTGGTTTGTTGCAGTGATAGCAACTTATATTTTGCTGATTTCCAGCTTGGTTTCTAGAATAGTTTGTTGGTTGGTTTGCTACTTGCCTTGCAACTTGAGTTGTTGCATGCTTTATTGCTTGGTTTGTTGCATGATTTGTAACTTGAGTTGTTGCATGCTGTATTTGTGAATTTGGCGCATGATTTGTTACGTAGGACCTGAACGGTGTCACTTTGGATTGTTGTCTAGGTTGATTGAAGGATGTTCGTCCATTGTTTATAGTTTCTAGGATCTGAAATCTGACTTGGAGAAAGTTGAGTAGCGTTTTTAGCGGTGGTATTTCTCTCGGTTGGTCTAGTGATGTTTCATAAAGCCTTCTAGATTCGTTGTCCAATTTTTTAAGCAAAATGTGAGCTATTATTGGATCCCAATTTTTTGTATCGATGTCACTGCTGTTTAGTGCGTAGATACATTCCTTAGTGGTATCATGAAGTGTTCGTATTGCGTATGCTGATTCTCCTGTTCTCGATGGTTGCGACAAATATATGTCGAACGTTGCTGCTACCAATACCCTTTTGTTTAATCAAAGCAGTTAATTCACCTGTTGTACCTGATCCAGGGTAAAATCAATGTCATATATTTTGTTAGTTTTAGTGTTGATTTTATCATTTAAAATGTTGTTATTGTTTTTATGTTTATATATTTCTATTTCTTCCAATCTATCTAGATGTTGGCCTTTTCTTTTTTTATGTAATATGGTTAAATTTGTGTTGATATTGGTGTATTTGTGTTTTTCTATTTTTAAATGTTAGGCATATCTGGATTTTGGATCGCTTCTGTTAATTTCATTGGTGTGCTCGATAAATCTTTTTTTGAAGGACCGTCCCGTCTGGCCTATATAAAATTTACTGCAGTCGTGACAGGTAAGCTTATAAACACCTGTGTCTAAGGTTTGGGTTTTTTAGTTTTTAGTTAGTTTTCTATTTTATTTTTGTTTTTGTAAGCCGCAATATATCCATATTTTTTTAAAGTTTTTTGCATTATTTTGAATGTTGTTTTATTGTAATTTTACGCCTACGTATTTTTTACCTGCTAAGTTTTCTTCATTCTTCAACGTTGTTAGGGCTCGCAAATTTTTCTTGTTTTTATATTTTCTATTTTTCAATTGACACATTAACAATTATTTCATTTTTATATCCGTTTTTACTGGCTGTGTATTTTATGTAGTTTAGTTCGTCTTGATAATTTTCAGCATTCATTGGTATATTGTTCAATCTATTGATCATGTGGTTGTAGGCAGCTAGTTTATGCTGGTATGGATGATGTGATTTAATATTTATTGTTTGATCCGTTTGGGCTGGTTTTCGGAATATTTTGAATGTGTGTTTTGAATCTACATTTTTAGGGTTCCGTTTTTTATACGGAACACTATTGGTGAGAGTAAAACGTGTTTTTCACATTACATCGATTATCTCGTAAACTATAAATGGTATGGACTTGAAATTCGGCATGCGTATAAAACTAACCTGCCCACATGAAATTACGGATACAAATAAAACTAAAGTGGTTTTCGTTTGGTTTACAGGGCTGAGATGTGAAACCTTTGAGAAAATACATTTTTTTATAGACTCAAGTAGGGTATCATATGAAAGGGCTTTATTTCAGTATTCCATAAAAATTTATTTTGGAATTTTACTCTCCACCATTTTTTGTATAATTTTGAATAATGACGTTTTTTTCGCGTTTTCTTACCTCGATTAGCTCCGAACCTATCTGATCGAAAATTTTCAAATGTACTTGGAATGATAGAAAAATTAGTACGTTTTTAATAAACAATATAAAAAAGTGTCATATTTCAATACTTAGATTTATTAACGGGGTGGAAATGAGGAGGGGTAAAAACACTATTTAAAATGTGGTCAAGTGGGGTGTCATTTGAAAGAGCACTTAATTTAAAAAACAAAGCAACTTTTTTTAGAATTTTGCGATGCCCAGGTTTTGAGTTATAGTAAAAAAAGTGCGAATTTAGACCGTTCGACTCTGGTTGACAGAAAAATACGTTTCGACTCTGGTTGACAGAAAAATTTGTAAAAATTCACAGAGTTAGGTAATTTGGTAAATTTTGTACAAAAACTATAGCGAAGTCTCCAATAATTATATTTCTGTGTGTTTAGAAGACCGGGGTAGAGGGGGTAAAAGAACATCTAATTTGAAATTCGTTGCAATTTTTTTTAGAATTTTGCGGTGCCCAGTTTTTGAGTTACTGTTGAAAAAGTTCAAAATTCAGACCGTTCCCCCCCCACCTCCATACGTTTCGACACTAAATGACAGAAAAATTTGGAAAATTTCACAGAGTTAGGAAATTTGGTAAGTTTTGTATGAAAACTACAGCACAGTTTTTGAGTTATGGATAAGAAAGGGCTAAATTCAGATCGTGCCGCCGCCTACCTTTCGACGATGACTGACTGAAAAATTTGAAAATATTCACAGAGACAGGAATATTGGTAAATTTTGAATTAAAATCATATCGAAGACTCAAATAATTATATTTCTGTGTGTTTATGGGATGGGTGTGGGGAGGGAAAAAAAACCATTTTTGACACAAATGAGTGAGGTGTCATATGAAAGAGCACTTAATTTAAGAAATGTAACAATTTTTTTAGAATTTTGCAATGCAGAGTTTTTGTGTTATTAAAAAAAAATATTTTTAGAATGTAGCCTTTCCACACCCCTAAATTTCAACACTCGATTGACCGAAAAAATAATCAAATTTAATCCATTTACAAGCTGGTGTAATTGAATCTTTTTTAAGTTACTAAAAACATCTATGGATAATATTTAACCTGAATTAACATTTTTTTTGCCATTTTTGATCAATGCAGATTTGATTGTAATTTACTATTGACATTTACAATTTAACATTTATTTTGTTATGTGTCTATGGTCTGAAAATATAAGGACATTACAACACAACTTTTTGTCAATAATTTTTGATATTGTGTTCTTTTACATTCACGGAACCCTTGACGAGCGAACTTAATATGTTGATAGATTGATAGATTGTTGAAAGATTTGTTGATGATAGTTTTTATTTGTGCATTGAATTCATTCGTTGGATCTTTACTTAATTTTTCGATGTTGTTATTAGTGATGTAATCATCTATCTTATTGTTGTAGTCTGTAGCTTTTAAGATGACTAATGTATTCCCTTTATCTGCTTTGGTTATTGTAGCATTGTTTTGTTTGATCTTGTTTTGTATACTGTGTATTGTTTTTATTTCTTTTTTGTTGTTGGTTTTTGGAGGCGTAACATACAATAAAACAACATTCAAAATAATGCAAAAAACTTTAAAAAAATATCGATATATTGCGGCTTACAAAAACAAAAATAAAATAGAAAACTACCTAAAAACTAAAAAACCCAAACCTTAGACACAGGTGTTTATAAACTTACCTGTGACGACTGCAGTAAATCTTATATAGGCTAGACGGGGTGGTCCTTCAAAAAAAGATTTATCGAGCACACCAATGAAATTAACAGAAGCGATCCAAAATCCAGATATGCCCAACATTTAAAAATAGAAAAACACAAATACACCAATATCAACACAAATTTAACCATATTACATAAAAAAAGAAAAGGACAACATCTAGATAGATTGGAAGAAATAGAAATATATAAACATAAAAACAATAACAACATTTTAAATGATAAAATCAACACTAAAACTAACAAAATATATGACATAATAATGAAAAATAGCAGTTGAAATAGTATATAAGTAATAGTTTAAGCAAAAATTGTATTAATAATTTAAGAACTGAGGATGACGTAAGTCGAAATCGATATTCTATAAAATAAAAAATAAAATCCAAATTGTTACTATAAGGAAGTTTATATTATTATTAATAAAATAAAATTAAAAATAAACAGTAAAAAGTATATTTTTAAATATTGCATTTTTAAAAAAAATCACCTTTCATATGACACCTCACTTTACAAGATCAACAATAATTTCTTTTTTTGAATCTTCTACTCTCAACCCCCTCCCATGAACCTTTGAAATTACAACAACCAAAACAAAAGAACGGTTTTTTTATGCGAAATTCCTACAATCGTGAATTACGGAACCCTAAAAACATGAAATTTATATGCATCGTGAATATCGTTTAAAGGTGGTATAATGCATCACAGGTTACCGCTAGTGATTATTGGCGCAACGATTGATGTGTTGATCTCGGTGCCTCTGACTTTTGAGGTCGTCGTTAGATCCCTGTTTGTTTGTTCATTTGAGTCCGTTTTCTTTAGAAATATGTGCGAGTAATTCATCATTTTTGTTGGGCTGAGTAGGCATTTTTGTACTCACAGACTGAAACTATTTGGAATTTTATTTCAAGGCATGCTTCTTCTCGGCTGTTCCTGATTCTTGTTCCATTATCAGAAACGTACGGTGTACATTACAGACTTTCAGTAATGAAGGTCTACGATCTCTCTAAGATACATCTATCCAAAACCGAGGAATCCATCTACAATCTAAAACGGCTTTGTTGGAAGGTTTCAGGCGTCAAAATGGCTGGAATATTTCCCAATGATGTATCCGGTGATACGGTTGGAAGAAACTGACTAAAGATAAAACTTCACTGGACGGAAAGCTCTTGAATATTCTTTTCGATAAAGATATCCCAAAAACAATATCTAATCGAAAAACGAAACTTTCTTCATGTTTGGTTTAGTAGACATAAAGCTTATTAGATCGGGATCTACTGTCTGGGGGCTGGGAAAGCACCAACACCAACAGTTAGAGGTCAGTCTCTTTAAGAGTACCTGGAAATAATAAATTCCAAAGAGGAACACACTTTAGACCATGACTATACCATAGACATCACTCTATGCTCCAGATCTCTTATAGAAGACCCACAGGACATAAGCTGCTAATATTAAACAACGAACTAAACTTGGACCCTGGCTTTGGCTAGTTAGCTTCATTTTCAGTCTGAGTCAGTTGTAAATGCCTAGACTAAACCAAGATTCAGTTTATTATATTACGCGTTATTCACTAGTCTAATGCATTGTAAACATGGACAAGCCGTTTTATGTATATCTTTAGTTATATATATGTTGCTCTTTCCAGAACCACTTTCCACACATATAAAGGAGGTCTGGGAAAAAAATTGGTTTGGTTGACCTGGCCTTAGTCTTAGTTACCAGACTTTGCCCCAAGAGATCAATCCAAACTTTGTTCAATCTTGGGCCGTTTGAAAATGTATAGTCTGGCCCAAACCCCAAAAGCTGTGGCGTCGGTTTGGGCCAGGTATGAGTGATTATAGGTATATTGATTTTCTAGTAAAGGCAATCCCAATAGAGGGTCGTCCTCGGAGCCCACGACAACCGGATTGGGTGCTGCTTTGGGGCTTTGAAGAAGAGAAATGGTCGAGAGTTTATACTTTGAAACGCAGCCACGTGGTGCACACAAGGTAGTCTTGTGTAACACAAACCTTGACCAACTAAGACAAAAGTCCAAAAAACTCCAGAACAGAGCCTTAAAAACTTGTAATGAAGCCAATTGGGCTCTGTAAAATGAAACAAAGAAACTTTTCGAAACAGTTATTGGTTAATCCAAGTGAAGGTCTTACAAAAAGTAATAAGAGTCGATTGAGACCATCACAGATGGTGCTGCATAAATGAGCATCCTTGAAAATGAAGCCTTGAAAAAGACAGGGTAATCTAAGATTATCCAACGACACTCATACTTCTTTAAAGGAATAAAACTATACAGCATTCTTTCAACACCATTTCCCTGGCTGCCTAAAAATAGGTCAAACTCAAACCGAATGAACTGGATCATGCCAAGAAGAGATACCTCACCCGGGGTTGTATCTTGGCTCCTTTAGCTCCTGAAAAATCTCCAGGTATTTTTTGTTTTATATAATGTATTATGTATTAGGAATTCTATTAGGTATCACCTAAGATATCAGCTTGGGTAGTGGTATGTGATTTCTCGCGTTAATGCATATGTTTACGCAGGAACTGCAGTTCACAGGGTTGACACACTCGTAAGTTGTAGATCAAAAATAACAAAAATTACAAAACAATAAAAACTGATTTGGCCCATTATATTATGAACATCAGAATTTGGACATACAAGGAGATAGACGTAATTGAATTTACTGTAGATAACTCATATTTGGTCACAGTAAATGAGTATGTAATTCATTTGTAGTCTAGCTAAATTTCTTTATTTCTAAATTACTGTGACCTTAGTCTTGAAATTGGTATATTCAACAGATTTATTTTGTTGTGACAGCTAATATCGTTTTTTATGGTTGTTGTATTTTGAGTTTTGATTTTTCTCTCTTTTCTTTAGTTTGAGATGTTTTTTTTTTGTTAATGTAAACATTCTATTTAGTGTTGTTTGTATATTGTACTGTTAGAAGAAATCTTTGTAAATCGTATAAAAAAGGTGTTTGATTTTGAGAGCGAAGTGTGAATTTTTTGTTAAAACTAGAACTAAAACAAGAATATTCATATTTAAAGAAATTCATTAATCATTATCTTAAAAATGACTTTTCATTTATCTTGAAATTCATTATCTTAAAATAGTCCATTTTAACAAAAATAAAACAATTTATGCGTGCTACAGGTCAATCAATCATTTTTTATATTTTCTCAGTTAATTGCTTTGTTGCGTAACACAAGTAGTAATACATGTTTCTATCAACATAAATAATAAAAATTTTGTTATGTAAAGTTTTCACCATATTATGTAGAAATAAAACGGTTGTTCAAATTTATAAAAAATAGAATGATTGTCTGTAGTTGTTGAGGGAATATTTTTTTTCGTTTGATTAGTATTTTTTATTGAAATGATATATGAAAATGGTTTGACAAGCATTTTATATTAAGATTATATAGGGAAATTGTAAATTAAATGATTTGTGTGTGATTAAAAAGAACAAACAAAAACATCTAGCTAAAAATTTGATCAAATTTGTAATGGGCAAGATATTCCGTGTCAATTGTATATTATTTATTTCCATTTTCCGTTTTATTTACCTATAGTAATATACTTTAGCGTACCTCAAAAATGTATACGTTTTCAAATACTTTTAACAAATTTTGTGTAAGTGCATTATTATTTCTTACAAGTAAATTTGACACAGGAAATCAGTATTAAATTAATTTTCTATTTATATTCCACCTAATTATGAAAAAATCCCAGCGGCAGGTATATCCGGTAGAAATAGGTAGATTTCGGGGTCAGACGGTTTTGTGTCCAAATAAAATTAGATAAGTCAGATTAGTTTAAATAAAAAATATAAGTAGAAACAGAATAATTCAAAAAAATTATCGAACCAAATTAAATACATTATCCGAACTAACTCCATCAATACAATTTCGGAACAGTTTTATTTAAGTTGGTATAAACTACTTTTAATAACATATTAAATCCACCAAAGATCAAATGAACTACGTCACAACTACAATTATACCATCACACATAATTTATAATCAAACATTATCAAACAATTTTATTTCAAAATCATCTTTTGTTGTTGTGTTTTTTTGTTCTTATTTAATCTTTCTTCAAACGATTACTTAGTAAAAAAAATAAAAACAAAAGAGATTTTGATAATTTTTCTATGGTATTAAATGGGTTGATATTTTTCTTGTAAGGGTTGCATTATAATGCTTATAAAAATGGAACCTTTTGGGTTAGAAAGCTGAAATTTTTTGAGGCTATAGTTGAAAAGTATGTTTAAAAGCTAAGATGAATTTAAATAACATAAACTGAAACATGATGAAAGCATTGCCTTTTGCGTTTGTTTTTATTTCAACAGCCGTAGGGTCTCAACCGTTAGACTTAAACTATTATTTTTGAAAATTTTGGAAAGATTTATATTTTAAGTACGTGAAAAAAAGTTTTCAAATATGAGCTTGGCCATTTCAGCTAGATCAAGGGCAGCAAAGTTTAGTAAATTTTTAAAACAGCTGATTTTTGAGGAACCTGAAACGCCAAAGTAGTCATCTGGATAAAAATGATAAAAAAAGGTTCAAATATTCAATATTTTTAAATTTTATTAAAATATTATTATTCAAACGGAAGTTATAGCGCCCTAGATTATTCGACTTTTTAGGCTCTAGCCGCTTAACCGGTACCCGGATATGGCCAGTTCACGAACTTGTCCAAGACATTATTTGCCGATTAAAATTATTTTGGTGTAGGTCAAAAAATGCGACCGTGAGAGTGCCGCTAAATTCCGTTATACCTCATATCGTTATATATATATATATATATATATATATATATATATATATATATATATATATATATATATATATATATATATATATATATATATATATATATATATATATATATATATATATATATATATATATATATATATATATATATATATATAATTTTTTTTTTTTTTTGTTTTTCCATCTCCGCTTATCACATATAGTCGTTTGGCATCAAAATTTTTCCAAAATTCCGAGATGAAGCCCATTGCAATAGGTAGATTTTTATATGAAATCTACCTAAAAATTAGTTTTGTAGTTTTGTAAAAGAAAATTTATGCTGACGATATTCTTTTGGCTCGTGTCATGAGAAATAAATTCAATTGGTTTTTTTAAGCTAGACAGTTGATTTTGGTTTATGGTGTTGGACATTTGGGGTTTGGTAGCTAAAAAAGTTGAGCGGTTTGAAGAATGGAAGTTGATTTGATGTAAAAAAAAAACAAGTGGTTAATTTATTTTGATATGAGAGTTTTAAAGTGATATGAGGACGTAAGGGTCTTGATTATAAAAACATGACAGAATGTCAATTGTGGTGTTATTTAAATTATCAATTTCGTTTAGACAAACAAAGCAACATTATATTATGGAGGATATTCTGAAGAAAGGGTCTAAATTAGTAGAATTGTCTCCAGCAACAACTTTATCTCGCTGAATTGAATTTGTAGGACACATTTATCATCAGAGAAGTATATTTGTTTTTTTCTTAATATTACTTCGGTCTGAAAGACCTAAGTATTACATTCATGAGCTCAAAGTGAAATTCTTACCCCCACTTTTTTTGACATTTCTCGACGTTTTAGGACCTCCTGATTCTAAAAAAGAAAAAAAAAAAAAATGTATGTCTGTCTGTCGGCCGGCCGTCCGGCCGTCCGGCCGTCATTACCTACGCTGCAGGGAAAACCACTGGAGGGATTTCAAAAATTTTTTTCTAAAAATAGGTATACTCAAGGGACAGGTCCGAAAGGACGCTGTGTTCGATAACTGTACCGTAAGTGTGTCAAAACAAGGAAATTTGCATATTTTTGGCTTAAAAAACGTTCATTTTAAGTGATTACGAGTAGGAACATTGAATTTGGAGAAATCTTGATGGTCGGGATTGGTATGTGAGATCAAAAACTAGATTAGTGCATTATAAGTTTGTCAAAAAAAAGTTGTCAAGTGTGTCAAAAGAAAGATTTTTATTTATTTTTTTACCTAATTTTTTGGAAAAAATATAAAATTAATTGTTTGTTTGAAATGAAGTTTTATTATTATTATTGAGAATTATGGCATTATAAGTTTGTCAAAAAAGTTTTGTCAAGTGTGTCAAAACAAAGATTTTTATTTTTTTTTACCCAATTTTTTGGAAATAAAATTGTTTGTTTGAAATGAAATTTTATTATTATTATTGAGAATTATGGCATTATAAGTTTGTCAACAAAATGTTGTCAAGTGTGTCAAAAGAAAGGTTTTTATTTATTTTTTACCCAATTTTTTTAGAAAAAAATAAAATTAATAGTTCGTATGACATGATATTTTATTATTATTATAGAGAATTATGGCATTATAAGTTTGTCAAAAAATAATGTCAAGTGTGTCAAAAAATGATTTCATTTAATTTTTTAGCCAATATTTTGGGAAAAAAAATGTAGCTGTTTTTATGACGTAAATGTAATTTAAAATGAAATTGGACATGGAAATTTTTGAATTTGTTGTAGTTTTTGAAATATTTTTGGAATTTTGAAAAAGTTTGTATTTTTGATTTTGTAATAATTTTTGCAATATTTTTAGAATTTCGGCAAAAATTTTAATTTTTGATTTTGTAAGAATTTTTGAAATATTTTTAGAATTTTGAAAAATTTTTAATTTTTGATATTATTATAATTTTTGGAATTTTGAAAAAAGTTTGAATTTTTGATTTTGTAATAAGCAATATGTTTAGAATTTTGGAAAAAGTTTGAATTTTTAAGAATTTTTGAAATATTATTGGAATTTAGAAAATATTTAAATATTTGATTTTATTCTAATATTTGGAATATTTTTGGAATTTTGAAAAAGTTTGATTTTATTTAATTTAACAATATTTTTGGAATTTTGATTATAATTTTCCGGCAACGTATTGATGGTTCGTGTTAGTTTTGTAATAAATTTTTAAACAGAGATAAAAAACTTGTACTTCAACAAAGAGTTATGTTTGATGTACATCGCTGCCCAAAACTAAAAACCATGTCCTCATAAAAGTTTTTTGCCGAAAACTATATCAAAATCCTTTACCCAGACCGAAGTCTTGATATCTCAGAGCTGTGAGATTTCAGCCCCTCCATATTTTAAATTTGTTTTCCCTGATACGATACGTTATTGTACATGTAGATGATAATTTAAATTGAATTGCTAACGTAAGCATAATTAAGGGAGCGTTGTGGCATGGCAGATATCACTTCTGGAGATCCTAGGTGGTGTTTTAGGTAAACGAAATTTTTTTTAGTTGTGAGTGACGCGTAAGTGACACGTATGTGATTTTCGTGTAAGACCAACTGGTAGACCTGCACGGTCTATCAGACGTCCTATTACAAATTGTACGATCAAGAACATTCATAGATCCATGATTTCCAAACAGTTATTTTTTTGTTAAAAAGTCCAGTACGACAAATGGGGCCGAACAAAAACTGGCTTTTGAAAATTGTATATTTTGCAAGTTTCTGTCGACATGTTTGTCCGAAAAAATATTTAAAATATGTTGGAAGGAAACTCTGGAGTAGTTGGCATTTTTATGGTTTACCAGTTTTAAGGAGGGTGCGGGTCTACAATTTCTGCAATATCTACAATGCTTTATTAGGCCCTCCTTATATATTTTTTAGGTTGCCGATTCTATAGGCTATTTAAAGGGTTGAACGCCTATAATTTATCAAGCGCTGTTGGAGAAGTTAGGAGTAACACTTTACAGATTTGTTTATGGCAGAGGATTTCTTTCTAGTTTTCGTGGGGATTACGGATCAAAATATTTCAAAAATTAAAATTTATTATTTGTAAATCAATAGAATTATGTTTATAAAAAATTATGAACTTGATTAAATTAATACAACATTACAACAAAACTTTTAATGATATATTGTTCCTTTACATTTAAAAAACTTTCGGTAAGCGATTTTGATTTGCACCTCAGTGTCTTTTGAAATTTGTTTATTTTATTATATTTATTACTTTAAACTAACCTTGGTCACAATAAAAGAAAGACTTGTAACAAAAACGATTATTGTCAAACATAAAACCACAAAATACAGAAAATTATCGCCAAACCACATATAAATTCTGTTGTTAATGTAAATTGGAATTTTCAATTTGTATCCATAGAGAAAAAATGAATACCGAATGCAGTCAATATTGATTTTTCGTTGTTCCACTTATTAACAGTTTTCACAAATTTTCACCTAGATTTTCTAAATTTTATGAACTCAAACTATGTGATTATACCAGAACATTTTTGTATACAATTTTTATAAATAAAAACTCCAAAAAACTTTCATTCCATAAAATTTGTATAAATCCTCGAGGATTTAACATAATATTAATGGAGACATAAATAAATTCAGATCAAATTTTAAAACTAATAAAAATCTATTGAAATTTTATATCAATTCTCCGTTGTGTCATGAATATTTGAAAGTTTTCAATAGTAAAAAAAATTTCTTGTACTCGTAGTTATGTAGTTTTGTTTTGTAAATTATTCTCCAAGGATATCAATAATTTTAAAGGTTTCCGTAGTTTTTGTTTAACGTGATATTGTTTGGTATATTTTCAGTATGTAAGGCATCGACACTGTTCCATTATAAATCTAAAAGTTTTAAATTTCATTCGTCAAAATAATATTATCATGTGATTTACTGTCCGATAGTAAAATTTTTGAATTTTGAATTTTAAGTTTAATATTAAAACGGTTTTATGTTTTAACAGTATTCCACCGGGAGTTCCTCGAAGCGAATTAAAAATTTACACACAACATGCACATTTTCGTGATATTTTGATTTGTTTGAATTTGTTTAAGTAACAAATATGCTAGTATGCCAACCATTTTGTGATTGTTGATTCAATTGTTTAACAAAATTTGAAAGTCACAAAAATAAAGATGTAGGAGATTATCCGGCTCGATGGACCATGTGTGTAATGAATTTATATGGACAATGTTTTAAAAATCTCTTCAACCAGAAAGTGATATTCTAAGTTCTCCAGGCGACAAGAATTTCCATAAAAAATTTTTCTTAGTTTAATTTAAACAATAACTACATCATATCACTCGCATTCCAAAATTGAATAAGATGTCTTCTTCAGCGTACAGTAAAGGTAAATATAGTTTACGTGATAAATTAGAAGTGGTAGTTTTAATAAAATGGCACATCCAGTGGAGTCTTTGGTCCTGGTATGGTCCTGGTATGGTCCTGGTTATGACTAAATCAATACACTGTGAAACCATACATAACAGAAATAAAAATGCAAAACTTCAATTCCAAAAAAATTTGATCTAAATACAACTGTGCTTGAACTTTATAACTTAAACTTGCAAAATTAAATAATAAAATTAATCAATAGTAATAAATTCATGCAATTTTATTTGATTATATAACTAAATATAAATATAAAATAAATTTTCCTTATAACCATAATAATCTCACTCTATTACTTAAAGCACTATAATATCTTTATAAAAATAAGCAGAGTTCTTTCGTAATCGCTAGACATCTTTATGGTCTAAAATTTATTACATACAATATACGACAGACGAGCAAAGACAATACAAACAAACAAATATCGTTAACATTTAAAAAAAAAATTAACTGAATCGAAATACCTTTTACTTTTACTCATCTCAATCGCTAAATTTTAACAAAATGTATCTTTTGTAATGACAACCAACAACAACCTATTGATACAATGATTATCCAGTAATATATCAAAATAAAATCATTTTGTGGTTTTCTTCTCTTTATCATGTAAGTAATAAATATACATAAGATGTGAAGATGAAGAATAAAATTTTTGTGTTCATCTAACATTATGTCATCGTGATGGTTTTGTTGTGCTGATATCATTAGTTAAAATATTGAAAGATTACAAATGTTTATTAAATCTAGATAAGTTATAGTTATACTTTTGGTACTAATGGTTTGAGTTTGATTTATGGTAATATAGGTTGAACTTGAAATTTGTATTTTTTGACAATATACGGCTCAAAGGACCATATTTTTTTACCGAACATTAGTATGGTCCTTCAAGCCAAGTTTAATTTTAGACAGAACCAATAAAATAAACGACAGTTTTCATTCTGATTTAGTGTCAATGTCAAAGAGAGAGAATACTAAAGGAGAAACCAGCTACAATACTGAGTCCGATGACAAAACTAATGTGCTCTATAAATATTTGTTAAAATTGCATTGAAAACTGTGAAGTTAGTCATTTTATCAACAAAGATTGTCTGACTAAATCAAAAAAGTTTGTTTGCTAACTTATAGAGTATAACAAGTTCAACACTTTCGTAGTTCTAAAATCTCTAATGTAGTTTAACGGGTTCATTGCTAATGCAAAATGTCAATTGCATCATAAGCAAATCATATTTTCACACCGATTTTGTATCTATTATTTATATCGAAATGCCAACAATTAATTTTAAGTCACTTGTATTAGTAATACGACGGTATTGTTGTTGTTTTCTTTATTTTATTTTGTCTGACATAATCAGTTTTGAAGGTCTAGCTTACATACTTGGTTCATATAAATTAAATTGAATGCATAACAATTTTTTACCTTTAAAATATTTCTGTCTGTTAATCGTTAAGAAATACATATACTTATACGTTATACTTCTCTTTAACACTAACGAATATATAATAAGTTTATATAACAATCTAAACACAAATATATCATAATCTAAAACTGAAGGTTTCAAGATGCTGATTAATATTAAGAAACAAATGCTGCGCAGCCTTGTTTCAACGCAACATTAATCAATTGTTTGCATAATTTATAATTGAGAAACTAGTCTGGAAAATGTCACAACTATTCATTCATATATTTTACTTTTTAACATATACATATTAAATTTTTTTTGAAATAATCATAAAATAACTGTAAAACGTGACTTATTTGTATTTCTTGATTATTAAATAAAATCATGTAATAGTGAAAAAAAAACTATTAAATTGTTGATCTAAATTATAATATAGAAATAAAATTGTATGTAATAAAGAGACAACAAAGGAATCATATACAGTGAGCTACATAACAGCGTTGTTAGAATTCTAGGTATATATGTTTCAAATGTTTCCCAATACGACATCGTAAACACAAACTTGAGATTCCATCAAAATATGTATATAACGCCGTGTATAACGCTGACTGCACAAACCTACATCGTCCTAGATGCTGGCCTCGATTTTGGTTAATTCATTTTGTTATCGATAATGTACAAAATGGTTGCAGAATCATTCATCGATTAAAAGAATGCCCCAATGGGGAACTTATGAAAGCATACAAATGGTTGGCAGTTTTTATATTAACCTAAGCCGACTGTTTTTATTCATCTTGAGCTCCTTCGAAATGCAGTTTGTCAATTAAAAGCTTAGAGGATTCAAGTTTTAACTAATAAAAGCCAATAAAAGCCAAGGGTCCCAAATTCAAAAAAATTGTTTAGGGTTCAAGTGCGCAAATTTGGTTGAAATTAACTAAATTTTCATAACAATATTGAATTGCTTAAAATATCATTACGCCCACACTTTCAGTGTGTAGTGTTTTTTCTCCTGAAAAAATGTTCAAACGTTTGTTAGTCGTGTCTTTCAGTTTTGTTGAAACTTGGTATAATAAGGTAATCATACGACTTTGTCAACCCCACTCTCCGCTCATCGTTCCTATATTTGAAATGTTTCAAGTGATTCAAAATTTTCATATGTTTCAAATGTTTCAAATGTCTCAAATGTTTCAAATGTTTCTAATGTTCCAAATGTTTTAATTGTTTAAATGTTTTAAATGCTTCAAATATTTGAAATGTTTCAAATAAATTAAAAAAAAAAAAAAAAAAAAAAAAAAAAATAAAAAATTTCCCAGAGAATCTTAATTTGCATTCCATTCTTATCCCTAGTTGGCATGGTATCTTCGGATATTCAGAGACGTTAATTTATAATTTATTATAATTAACACTAAACATGCCTAACTTTGAATAAAAAAAAAAAAAAAAAAAAATAATTCAATTTTGATTTTGATTTTTTGATCAAAAATTTTGATATGTTTAATACGATATTAAAACTTTTATTCTAAACTCGGAAGAGTAAAATTTGAATTTTTTTATTTCACTCCATATTCCATGCAGAAAACTAGCACTTTCCCGTCATCCTTTTTGTTTATTTTAATAAAAAAAATTTTCATATAATATTACAAATAATTCCTAAAAATAATTTATTCTGCAGTTTTTCCAGAGCGAGTGACATAAAAAATATAACATCCCAAATAAAGGAATGAAAAAAAGAATATGGTTCTTACTTCTAAATCAAAATTAATATTTTCTTTCAATCACAAATTTTAATTTTGCTTCAAATTTGATGCTTTCCTTCGTATTAAAAATAGAAAAAATTGTTTTCTGAATATTTTCCTATCGAAATAACAGGGCGTTATAAATCACTTTTTTACGCCCGAGAGCGTAAACATTTGAGACAACACATACAAAAAAGAACCTTATTTTTTTTAGAAAAGTGTTTAATCCAAGTATGTCGTAGTTTGTTAGTAAATAAAAATGAATATAAATAATTTGGTTGCTACAGAAATTTAGAAAAAATAGCACAAAAAAGTCCCTGCTTAGATTAAAGAATTTTCACAAAAAATATTTTACTAAATATATTTATGTAAATGCATGTATATGTATTTTTCTCTGCAAACAATACAAAATATCTTTCTCTTATAAAAAAATGTAATTCGAGCATAAATTATCTTTTTTCCTTTCGACCAGTGTTCCGATTTGTATTTTTTTGGCCCTAAGAATTTTTGTCTACCAAAATAAAATGTAAAAAAAAAACCGCTCTTAAAGAGCAAAATTTTATTTTCTTATTTTTCCGTCTCAGATATTTTAATTTTATTTTGAAAATAAATTTTTGTGCGTGGTAGATTTTATTTTATTTTATTTCGCTCAAATTAAAAGAGGAATAAAATCTAGTTTATGTTCTAATCTATCTATCTGTTATACATATTTTTGATTGTTTTGCTTTATTTTGGTTAGTTTTCATCCTGTGTCGTTGTTTAATAAAAAAGATTTTAGAAATTTGTATGATTGACTGAGTCATAATTTTAGATAAAGATTTCATGCCTTTTTAATTTAGCATTTTTATATAATTTAGTAATAAAAATTTTTTGATTAGTTGTTAATAAATTTAATTATAAAAAAATAATTACTGACCGAATTTATTTAAAATAAAAATGTATCAATACTATTTGATTCATTTTTTTTCGATTATTATTCTTATTATTTAATTCATTATTAATATATTTTATTTCATTCTATTCAAATACTTCATGCGTTTCAATTCATACACGATCCACGTTTTTCGTGTTTTATTAAAAAATGCGCCGTTTTCGATTCGACTTAATCAAATTTAACAACACTATGGAACCGTTGTTGTTTTATCAATTTACTCAATTATTTTTTTCTCTGAGAGGATTATATTTATCTGTTTCAAATAATTGTCACACAACAAAATCTTTTCTTGTAATTTTTTATTTTGCTCAAAAAAAGTTTTTTCGTAAAATTCTTATATTACTTCGGTTTTGAAAAAACCTAAGTATTGCATATTGCTTACCCCCACTTTTTTTGGCATTTCTCGACGTTTTAAGACTTACTGATTCTAAAAAAGTAAAAACAATAAAATGTATGTCTAAATCGTCAAGTGTGTCAAAACAAGGAAATTTGCATATTTTAATGCTTAAAAAACGTTCATTTAAGTGATTACGGAGAGAAACATTGAATTTGAAGAAATTTTGATGGTTGGGATTGGTTTCTGAGACCAAAAACTAGATTATTGCATTATAAGTTTGTCAAAAAAATGGTGTCAAGTGTGTCAAAAGAAAGATTTTTACTTATTTTTTTACCAAATTTTTGTGAAAAAAAAAATAAAATTAATTATTTGTATGACATGAAATTTTATTATTATTATTGAAAATTAGAGCATTATAAGTTTATCAAAAAAATGTTGTCAAGTGTGTCAAAGGAAAGATTTTATTTTTATTTATTTTATTTATATTTCGATTTATTTATTTTTGCCGAATTTTTTGGAAAAAATAAAGTTAATTATTTGTATGACATGAAATTTTGAGAATTATGGCATTATAAATTTGTCAAAAAAATAATGTACAGTGTGTCAAAAGAATGATTTTCATTTTTTTTTGAGAAAATAATAAAATTAGTTATTTGTATGAAATGAAAAATATGATATTATTATTATTGAGAATTTTATTGCATTATGAGTTTGTCAAAAAAGTGTGTCAAAAAATGATTTCATTTATTTTTTAGCCAGTTTTTTGGAAAAAAAAATTTAGCTGTTGTATGACGTATAAATGTGACATGGAAATTTTTGAATATGTTATAATTTTTGCAATATTTTTGGAATTTTGAAAAAAGTTTGATTTTATTTAATTTTTAAAATATTTTTGGAATTTTGAAAGAAATATGAACTTGTGTGTTAATGCTCTATCAAGATCCCTACAAATAATTGAAAAAGCATTATTATTATTTATTTTAATACTCACGCGATCAGTGTTGATACAGCGTTGACATCTTCTACTATCTGCTACTAAAGACCCATTGCACCACACTGTAATAAAAAATAAAAGATGTTAACAATTTTATTAGTTTCATAATAATCAAATATTTTCCTACCTTAGTGAAATCATTCTGATTTGTTTACATTTTTAATGTCATTTTGACATTTTCGCCATTTCGATGAGTTAAGTTCTAGTTCTCACCATGTAAGAAAAATTGGCGTATTTTATATCGAAAAGGCAGTTGTTTAGCACTAATTAGTGCAGTGTTCAACAACTGTAGCGCTGTTGTTAGCAAATACGTGATGCAATGGGAACAAACTTGTTTGTTCTAGAATTTTTCTTATATTGATTGCTCTTATAGTGATTACTCTTATAGTGATTAGACTTATAATTAAAATGTCATATTTTTTCTGGACTATCCTAGTTGGATAAAATACGTTTTTGTGAGTTGAAATCAATGTGAATTGCTTTTAAAATAAAAATTTTATTATATATATATATATATATATATATATATATATATATATATATATATATATATATATA
This sequence comes from Diogma glabrata, assembly GCA_963693315.1. Lineage (NCBI taxonomy): Eukaryota > Metazoa > Arthropoda > Insecta > Diptera > Cylindrotomidae > Diogma > Diogma glabrata. The sequence continues at coordinate 370,389,050 of OY856186.1, forward strand.
TATATATATATATATATATATATATATATATATATATATATATATATATATATATATATATATATATATATATATATATATATATATATATATATATATATATATATATATATATATATATCAAAATTGTTAATAAATGTAATGGTAATGCACTTTAATTGTGTATATTTTTGAAGACGAAAGTTATGCTGCTACATGTCGGCCATGTTGTGTGAAAATCAAAACTTGATCCATGCGAAATTAGCTCCACGTTTTGAGCATCGTGTGCAGTAGTGTTAATTAGGCATTTTTCTACTGAATTATCATACAAATTGTAATATCGTAAAACAATATTAATATTATTATAATTTCAGATGCTCTGAGCGTCAAGGTTTGCTTGTTAGTTTGCTTTTTGCCTGTTAGGCGAATATATTATTCAACATTGTACCAACGCAGCTTAGCCTAACAGGCATATTATACTATCGCAGTTTGCTTGTTAGGCGAATATATTATTCAACATTGTACCAACGCAACTTAGCCTAATAGGCATATTATACTATTGCAGTTTGCTTGTTAGGCGAATATATTATTCAACGTTGTTTTCATCGCAGCTAAGCCTAATGAGCATATTATACTATTACAGTTTGCTTATTAGGCGACTATATTATTCAACAGTTTATCATCGCAGCTGAGTCTAATAGGCATATTATACTATTGCAGTTTGCCTGTTAGGAGAATATACTATTCAACATTGTATCAACCCAGCTAAGCCTGACGGACATAATTATATTATTGCAGTGTGTCTGTTAGGCGCATATATTAGTCAACATTATTCTCATCGCAGCTGAACCTAATCGGCATAATCATACTGTTGCCGTTTTGTCTATCAGGCGAAATATATTATTCAACATTCATCATACAGTCCACTAATAATTCGTGGAAGCCGCTCCATTGTGGTTTTGTAATATTTTCTCCAAACACTAAATGGAGAGGTTTTTGAGTAGTTTGCTGATTGTTTCATCTTTTCACTAAATTATGTTAATTTCTGATCTGTTATGATTTTCCGGCATCGTATAGATGTTTCGTGTTAGTTTTGTAATAAATTTCTAAACAGAGATAAAAAATACATGTACTTTAACAAAGAGTTATGTTTGATATACATCGCTGCCCAAAACTAAAAACAATGTCCTCATAAAAGTTTTATGCCGAAAACTATATCAAAATCCTTAACCAAAACCAAAGTCTTGATATCTCAGAGCTTGAGATTTCAGCTCCTCCATGTTTTTATCTTAAGAGCAAGGGCAAAAAACAAAAAAAAATTAAGCTTGTATGGTTTTATTTTACGTGCGGCTCTCCATCTATTACAATCCATTCAAGTGAAATTTTAAACTGAAGATTAATATTAAAAATTATAATGAAAAGTTTTTGCCTTAGTTTTATTTTAATTTAACCCAATGAATTTCTCTAAAATGACATCATTCAATTTCACCAATAAAATTTGAATTATTGGAGCGAAGCGAGCGTAACTCCATTCTTCCCCGATTTAGACTTTCGATTGTCGCCATACTCCTCCTAAACTATTAAAGATATCAAAATGAAAATTTGCATGAAAGACGACATCTAGCCATAGATGGTTTACAAAAAAAAGTATTGAAAATTAGACATACAACGGAGGAATAATCACCGAAAAACGGTTCCCATAGACGTTCAATGAGAAAATTATCATCTTTTCATAATACTTAAACAAATTATTAAACGTTTTTGTTTTTTTTTTTTTATATTTTTTTTTTATATTTTTTTTTTTATTTTTTTTTTTTATTTTTTTTTTTGAACTGCAGTGGTATTGAAAGTCTGAAAATAAAAGTTTGTTATTAGTTATGATTTTCAAAAAATTTAATAACTCACTTTTACCTATACATTGAACAAGTTTGATCATGTTTTCAACCTGGACGAGTTTTTATTTGGTTCGTTCACCTTGTTTTCTTTGCCGTTTTGTTAAAGTACTTTTTGTAGACAAAATTCACGATACGATCGTTGTCGTCAGACATATCGGTTTCAAATCCATGGATTTAACAATAACAAAGTGGATTTAACCATAACAAGTCCAAAGAAAGGTGATCTAAGAGAATGCAAAAATTGGATAGGTATTATCTCTGCTCAAAACAACAATGAAAATCCTAGCGATGATCATTCTCGAAAGAATATCTCTATCAATTATCATGAAACTAAGAAACGAACAAACCGGCTTTAGACCAGGAAGAAGCTGTACCGATCATATCAACACAATCCGTATCGTCAAAGATCAATCAAACGAATGGAATTCACCATTGTATCTCCTCTTCGTGGACTTCGAACGCACCTTCGACTCAATCAACAGAAGCGCGATATGGAAGACACTTTGTGAAATGGGCGTCCCGAAGAAAATAGTTGATCTAATCAAAGAAATGTATCGGGATGCTGGAAACAGAATACAATACAAAGGACAGCAAAGTGATAAATACTACAACCACCGAAGAGTGAGACAAGGATGTGTACTATCCCCGCTACTATTCCTAATAGTACTAGATAGCATTATGAGAAAGTTCGATGATACAAGTCCAAATGGAATCCAATGGAACACAACAAAACGGCTCAATGATTTAGCCTACGCAGATGACATCTGTCTACTTACACACATACGCACATGCAGCAGAAAATACAGAAGCTATCAACCGTTGCACATGAAGTCGGTCTCAACATTAATGTCAGGAAAACAAAGGCTATGAAATTGAACACCAAAACGATAACACCAATTACCATCAACAATACACAAGTGGATGAAGTTGACAAATTTGTGTACGTTGTTTGTACTGTAGCAAAAACAGGCGGAACTGAAGAAGATATCAGTCAGCGTATTAACAAAGCCAGAAATACGTTCAATATGCTTCAAAAGATCTGGAATGCATCCGTCCTGTCAAGAAAGACAAAGCTACGAATGTTTGGGTGTGAAACGTGGAAACATACAAGAAAGATCACAAATAGGGTTTCTAATCCGGATATCGAACTATCCGGATTATTCGACCCAATTTTCAATATTCGATTATCCGGATACTTTTTTGTAACTATCCGGATATTAAAAAAACCTCTATTTTGTAAAGAAAATAATCAAATTGCGTTTCAAAGTTAAAAATAAATATTTAATATATTATTAATCAAAATTGAACTGAATCCATCGGCACCTGTGGAATTTTTATTTTTCGAAGAGAAGGTAATGCAGATCACTTCCTCAGGCGTTGTAGGAGGAAAAAACAGGATTCAAGTGTGGTGTTAGACCATAGAAGTGACTCTTCAACAGAGACATTTCCAATGTTTGAATTGCTGATATCTACTGGTGTAGTCGAAAAAAATTTGTTAAACTCGTTAGATATCTCTGGGGCAAGAGCTAAACACTTGCCTGTTAAATCTTTTATTTCAGTTATGTCATTGATCTTGGATTTTTCCCCAATTAGTTCATCTATTAATCTCCATTGCCCTTTGGCATTATCTTTTCTGTTTTGAAATTGCTTAAAATAATAAGACTTTCGCGTTTTCGATCAAAGTTCTAATCTCTTTGGAAAAGGTTTTGCAATGATTTTTAAGGGTAGCGCTATTGGATTGCCGACGAGATCATTTGCCTAAGTTATTTTTTTATCAATTTTACGGCACAATTTATCATGAATCCATGGTCGAAGGGCCTTTGGTTTATTATTTTACCTAAATTCAGTGTCAATACATTCATTGATTGATCCATTGATTGATCCAACCAAGCTCACTAGAGAACTTATCATAAGCAATAGAAGGACATTTTTGAGTATAAATATTAGACCAGTCGTGTTTACTTATTGTATGGACATTTTTTCAAAGTAATATTTGGTTAGTTTCCGCGGCATATTTTCTTCAGTTTTACTTGAACGACTGCCATTTAGTGAAACTTCAACCATATCATGATCTGTGATATTGAGATTCATAATTTTTGAAGTAACGGATGTTCGGATTTGAAAATTTGAAGAAAACATGATCCAAGCATGAGTTCTCTCTCGTTGGGGTATTTATTAAAGTTTTTATGATGACATGATGACATAGTCAATAAATACTCATCAACCTGAGCTCTCTCTTTCTCTTCTAAAATATTAATATTTATATCACCGAGGAAAAAGAGATTTTTCGATTTCATTCCTTTAAGCATAGATCTCATAACGAATATAAATAACTCGACCGGCTGGAAATGAAAACGGTATGCACATATGAAGCTATACCTCTGTCCTTGGAAGCATATGTCTAGGTGTAAACGATCAGAGGATTGAAAAAAAAAATTCTTTAAAATTTATGACTTCCACACTATTGTGAGCATAGCACTTTGAAAAAACATGTTGCACTTTGAAAAAACACTAATTATTTATCTCGAAGGTACTGACCTCATCATCTGCGATCCAAATTTCTGATAGAAAAATTAGTTTTGGAAGTTGCTTAAAGGTAGCCAGGAACAGATCAAAATTCTTCCTCATACTTCTGATATTCTGATGAATCATCATTGGAGCATCTACAACAAAATTATTATGATTAATATTAGTATAATTAAGAAAATTGGAATCAGGAACGGAAGAACTCGTAGAGCAAGAACCCTGAGTTGGGCTAGCAATATGATTATTATTTATAGACATATAGATTGAAAATAATTAAGGTGATAAATTAAGCGATTGCAAGTCCTTCAATGTTTTTATGGTTATACGACTTGTTCCATCCGATTTTCTCATGAATATGTTGCTGGACCATAGATATATGTATATTCCAAATTTTTCTTGACTTCTTCATTTCTTTTCTTTGCTGTCAGACACTTATTTATATAAATCGGATTTTCTTTCCCTGTGCTAAATCCATATAACTTTGTTGTTAGCTGTTTACGATATTTTTAATTGTTTTATATGATGATTGACGAATTTCACAAATAAGCTAACTGTATTCGATTTTAAATTATTATTTTTATTTATGTTTTTATTGTGATCATGTTTTCCTGTATATTTATTTGAGTTGACAGTAGAAATTCGGTTTGGTTATCTGCGTTTGTTACATCATGGAAAGATTTCGTTGTACCGTTTTCCCTTGCGTTGTTTTGCTCTTTATTTTTTAAATGAACTTTATAACAAAGGTTGATATCTTTTTGGTCTACCGTTACAGCTAATTTAGAAAAAAAAACTGTGTAGCAATTTCATATGGTGAGCCTTCACACGTTAATGGAATCCCTTGAATTTCTATACAGTCATTCAAATATTTTTGATCAGAGTTATCTAAAGAAATCTCAAATTGTATGAACCGATCCTTTATATTTTGGTTTTCTTTATGTAAATCTGTCATTTGCTGAAGCGCTTTTTCAATAAAAGCAAAGCTCCCTTTCTGTGATCTCAAATTAGCAGATATCTCAATTTATATTATTAAGCTCCGATTGCAAATTATTTATTTGTTTTGAGATGGTTTCAAGTGTGATATTTTGAGATTCATTCGAAACGAAATTTTTTACTTTTAGAGCACACACATTGCATCGCCACACTCGGTTTTTAGATTGGATGAAAATTAACACAAACTAGGTGATATATATCTTTGCATTTACAACACATAACACTAGGCTCAGATTGCCTTATAACATTTTTATTGCATAATTTTCAAGACATCATAAAAATGCGAAATTTTATGTGTTGCAAAATTAACATACAAGAAGACAAATATTTTAATTAAAAAATGTATCATATAATTCAAATGTTTCAAATGTTTTAAACACTTCAAATGTTTCAAATGCTGAAATATTTCAAATGTTTCGAATGTTGCAAATTGCAAATATTGCAAATCTTTCAAATGTGTCAAGTGATTCATATATTTCAAATGCTAAAATGTTTCGAATGGTTGGAATGGAAAATTTGTTTCAAATGTATCATATAATTCAAATGTTTCAAATACTTTTGTACAATAATGTACAATAAATTTTAAATTGTTTAATGTTGGTGTAGTTCTGCTTATCATGGGATTTTATTTTAATGACACAATAATACTGTGATGTGATAAAAGTTGGGCAATTATTGATTGATTGTCGTATTGCATAAAATTGTAAAATTATGAAACATAGGGATGTTAATGGCTTTGTTATATTACATGTCTACTTTGGTTAAAATTTCTTATTTTTAGTTATTGAAACAATTGAAACATTTGAAACATTTTAAATATATGAAACATTTGAGACATTTAAACATTTGAATTATATAATACATTTGAAACGTTTGAAACATATGAAACATTTGCAATATTCGTATATTCGAACACGATTATTTGCAATATTCGAAACATTTGAAACATTTGTAACATTTAAAACAATTGAAACATTTGAAACATTTAAAACAATTGAAACGTTTGAAAAATTTAAAGCATTTGAAACATTTGAAACATTTGAAACATTTGAAACATTTGAAAAATTTAAAACATTGAAAACATTTGAACCATTTGTGACATTAAAAACATTTGGAAAATATAAAACATTCTGTAATGAAGCGCTGCTTCGTTGAATAATCAACGAAGTGGCATAGCAGGCCGCGCACCTAGATGAGATTGTTTTAAAGGCCCAAACTAGCTTCAGGAAGTGGGGTCGAAAGAAGAATACCTGCTGCTCCAGCACAAATACCGGTTTAGTACGCGTGTCACAAAATAAAAACGGATAAGAAAAAAAATACAAGTGAAAGGCGGAGACTCTGGCGACCCCCATACGTGAAAACAACCGCGATCACCACGTCCAATCCCACAATTTTCAGCACGAATTTACACGCTCTCACACCTCACACACTCACACATCCTCACACCCACACACATACACCCACACCCCCATCCATGCCCAGACGGCAAAAAAATATAATAAAGTCCCAAAATTGTAATAACGGTTACTCCAAGATTTAGATTAACATTTAACCTAATGTAAACATTTAATTGTTTATTTTGTATAGATAATGTACAACCCACTGATTTGTATTACCATTAAAATAATCAATACAATACTTAGGTTGAATAGCGTTTTTGGAAAATGCTTGTTTTAATAGTTTCACAAGCAGAACCATCTCCATTACCTTTTCCCTCAGTTTTCCCCTGAGTTAAACCAAAACACACCGTTCGCATTCTGATAATGAGCCCACACGTATTGGTATAACACGAACTTCCCTCATGATCCAAATATAACGCGTTTCATTAAGAATTCGTTTCAGTTTTATCAAATGCCGAGGATGTTAAGAGGGCATCAGGAAAATACAAAGTACCGCCTTGATGGAGGGCTAAATAAACAATACTACAGCCACCATATTTTAATTCAGCTGGTAGATTTCTCGTCCGGCAAACTTTCATCAGCAACAGCCATTGATAATCCAATCAAACGTAATTCCAAACCACAGTGTGGCATTGTCCATTGTATATCGTAAGTTTCAAGTGATGTGATGATATATCCAGTTACTAAATATCCTATATGTAGGAGAAATGGTGCTATTATCCAATAATTTGTACCTTTAAATGGATTTGCGAGGACATATGATCCGAGTATTGCTAGTGTACTATAACATAGGTTATCCCCCATACTACAAGGACGACATGATGATATATGCCACCTTCAATTACAACTAAATGATTTACGCAGGCATTTGGTATGACGATAGCTGGGTGCGAGTGGATGGCCTATTACATGATTTAAGAGCAAACGTAATGATGGTTTATTTTAATCAAACCAAAAAAACAACAAACATTTTGAGTTTAATTCCACTTCCCTGATTGCGTTTTCACCATTGAAACAATCACCTTTTTTTTACAGAACTGGAGACTTTAACTAAATTTTTCATTAACCCCCACCTACGCATGCACACAAACGTCCCGTGCATCTACGCACCCGTGCATACACACACACACATTCATACATACATACATATATATATATATATATATATATATATATATATATATATATATATATATATATATATATATATATATATATATATATATATATATATATATATATATATATATATATATATATATATATATATATATATATATATATATATATATGTATATATATATGTATCTATATATATATATATATATATATATATATATATATATATATATATATATATATATATATATATATATATATATATATATATATATATATATATATATATATATTTATATATATATATATATATATATATATATATATATATATATATATATATATATACCCAAGTAACAATTTGAAGCTGTCACAACGTTGTGTCAGCTAAAATTTACAGGAATTTAGTTGTAATAACAAGTTCAAAAAATACAAAAAACGTTTTCACAACGTTTTGCTGATGTTGCGGCAGCTAAAATGGGGATCATATTTTGGTTGGCAGTACGTTGTAATAACGTCACACAGCGAATTTGCTATAATTGTAAAACAGTTTTTAATAAATCAATTTCGTTAGTTTAGCAATAACGCTTCACAAAAATTAAATGAGTTGTTTTTGCGGTATCGCTGAGTTCAACGCAGAATAGTAAAATTAGGAAAAACGGATCCATAACAATTAAGAAATTATTGTTGTAACTTAGCATTCGTAAAAGTATAACAGTTATTTAAGCGATTTTAGATTGAAAAAAGAAAAATTAACCAGAAAATCTAAACTGATTTTTTAAAAACACAATTTATAAAAATAACAATTTCGTATATTTTTTCCCCCAATTTGATTATAAAAATGATCTTGCATAACTTAATTACTTTGTTTTTTAATGCTACATAATTTTTTTGATTGTATTTATAATGGATGGCCAAGTTATATGTTAAATAATTATTGATTTAGATTCTGCATGTTCGTTCCAAACGTAAAAACACTTGCAGAAATAAATTTATCGGGCAGTTTCTAAAGTTACCTCAGATAATTAATATGCGCCAACAAATTAATTGATATTTAATAAGTAAATAAAATTTAAAATTTGTCGTAAAATTTTTGTTTGCAAAAAAAATTCATCAACTTGAAATGTATAATATAATATCTTTAAAAAAATTAATCAAACTACAAATTACAAGCGTTTATTTTCGTGTTTTCATTCAGAAAAACAATTTTTTTGGTATTATATCGTACCGTTTAATTTGGCAGCCATTTTCGTGCATAACAAATAGAATTAAAATATGTCTGCAATATGTATAACAGCTATGTAGATAAATTGATATCCTTTTTACTATTTATACTAAAGTCAACATTTTTACAGCTAAAATGCTTTTTCTTTAGATGGGAAATAAGCAAATAAATGACATCTTTGCCTTTAGTAATAAATATTGCGTAGTTAAAAGGAAAATTGCATTCAAAATATTAATACCATAACGGGATATCATCATTTCTGAAAACTACTTACCGTTAATAACATTTTAGAAAATAAGTAATATTCATTGCCCTTAATAACTATAATGCTTTGTCTAGAGGCCTATCGTTGTCCTCCTAAGAACCAAAATTGTTATATGTTAAGCATTTTCACGGATTGCTTTAAGGTAAGCAATCTTTCGTTGAGGTGGCCTTTTTAGTTTTGTGGTAAGTAGTTTTGCTTTGTGTGAAAGAAAATGTGAAAAAGAGGATAAAACTTAGTTGTTGTTTATTAAATAAAATTCATGTAGATCATCAATTTTTTCTACAGAGAACTTAAAATTAGAATGCAAGTCTGTTGGCTAGTCATGAGACATTCTCAACCAATGAACTCATAATATGAATATGTCAAGAAAATATATTTTCATTTGTTTGAAATAAATAATTTTATAAACATTGTTTTTAATTTTTTACAGCAACATTCAATGGTATGCGTGATTGAATAGAGGATATTTAAATAGTATGATTTATAAAGTGTGAAGCAATGGAATGAAAACAAATTTCGTTTTGTAGGGCAAATATACAAATTTTGCTGTAACTCTGTAATTTCTGTAATTTTGCTGTAATTGCCATTTTCTTTTCAAGTGGTGTAACTGAACGGTTAATGCCCAATGGCAAAGTGCATTTTAATAAATATGCTGATACTTCCTAAATGCGTCGATGATCCCATCGTGAAAAATTAAACCCCATTTTCTTTTCTTGCCAAATTCTGTAACTGTGAAGTGGGGATGTGATAAGTTTTTTATCACTTCACCGCAAAAATATCTAAGTGAGTGAAGTTTTAAAACAATAACTTTAACACTGACGTTTTGTTTGGCAATGAAATGAAATCGTTTCTTTTGTTGTTATTGACATTATGTCAAAAAACAGCAAAACGTCAATGCGATTTGATTTTTAAAAATTGCATTTATAAATTAAATGCAGATTAATTTTACAAATTTAATTTCTAAAATAGTTATATATATATATCTAAATTTGTAAAAATTTACGTTCAAATTGTGTTGAAACTTAAAATAAACATTTAATTTTATGTATATTTGACGTTTGACAGTGCGCGGCTTGCTATTAGATTTTTTAACACTCTCATCGCATTTAGAATCGCAAAAATGGAATAATGATAAAAAATTAATGATAAAATCGAAATGAAGAAATTTTTAACACTTCACCACTTCACAGTTACAGAATTTGGCTGATAAAACAAAGTTTTTTTCATAATACCAATATGCTGCTGATGAAGCATATCACATACGATAACATCATCTACCATATTAATAGGAAGGCAGAGAAGTGCTGAATTGAATTTGTGATGCTGTTTGTCTAGTTGTTGGCGAAAGGAATAATCAGTTCGTTTAGGCATATAAGGCATTATCATGCTCTCCGATGACAACAGTTAAGACATCCATGATAAGTGTTGAAGTTTACTGTAACTAGAGCAAGACTCAGACAAAGCTAATTGAGCTTTCGAAATTTTGGTTTCATTTTGTTTTCGATTCGCGGCATCACAAATTAAGCAACGGATTTTGCTATTATTTATTATCATACCGTTTTGCAAGATCGTTTACAAATCATCTACAAAGCCTTTCAAATAGTTGTTCACCGAAGAAGGTTTACTATTGCCACAGTAAATCCCTACAACCATCGGTACAAAATCGTCGATCTCGCATGTATTACGAAGTGAACGGGAAAAAATTGAGTTTTTGAGCTTTTATAAATAAAAACTCCATCAACATTTATACTTAGACTGATGGAAATTGAACTATCTAAGGATTTGAAATAAGATTCTAAGCAACATTTAACACCTCGATTCCAATACAAACCACCAGCCAATGGTACTATACTTGCAATCTTGTGGTGTATTAAACAAGGTGCGAGCATCACATTGTAGTGGTTGCAATTTATTTTGTTTAAGGTATTGGTTATACATCGTTAAGAGCAGTTCCTTTAAAGCAGTTTGTGCAATAATAAACGATACTGCCTATATTTTTATCTTATCGAGAAAGTCTTATGTATTCTCTTCTTCTTTGTCTTCGTTATCATTAAGGAAATATCCGAATTTTTCGTTTTGATCATATATGGAGGTTACAGATGTTAAAAGTTTTGGTATTTGAAGTAGAGATATCTTGAAAAAGACATAATTGCTCTCTTTTAAATCAGTATCACAATTTTTATTGGAAACTAAATTGTTCTCATCTATAAAACAAATAGAATAAAATAATACTCGTTATCAAATTAAATTAAACATTTTTGAAAAAAAAACTTACTTATGTTTACATACTTTGTTGCTTGTAGTTGTTGTGATACTACAATAAAAGAAATCACTTTTATTTTTCTAACAGTGTAATTGGCACATGTCAATCGTTTAACGTTAATACACAAATTTTCGTAATTAATTAAGGTTCCGTTTCTAGCTGTTCAGTATTGATCTCGGACTTTCTATGAAATGTAGAACTGCGTGTATATAATGATTTAAAATAAGGGTTATATTTTTATTTTCCATTATATAAAATAATATCGAGTGCACTGTTACAGCCGACCAAGTAAAACCAAATAATTTTTTTATGGTTTGAAAAATATACGTGACGTATTCTCATAGCATGAAATTAATTGACAATATGAGTGCACAGCGAATTTGCTTTACAGAAAGCTCAAACTCAACAATACAGTCTAAATTATATTGTATTCATCTTTTTCAGTTATCTTGCTATTAAAAGAACTAAACTGATTAATTGGGATTTGACTTTGAAATTATACAAAAACGATAATAAAACGTTTTGACTTTAACGCATAAATACTTGACTATAGTAGCAAAATTGCTTTCCACATAACAATTTTGATTTTACGAAAATAATGATATTACTGCTATGAACACATATTACCTACATAAGGGAATTAGCTGTTTTGTTTTCTGTCACAACGTTTCCAAAACTACTGATTTAGCTATTTAACTTTTATAACTATTTCGTATAGTTTTTCGGATTTCGAGACGTTGTCACAGCATAGCTTTAGCTGTGAATGACAATTTACCGAGTCAATTGTTACTTGGGTATATATATATATATATATATATATATATATATATATATATATATATATATATATATATATATACATATATATATATATATATATATATATATATATATATATATATATATATATATATATATATATATATATATATATATATATATATATATATATATATATATATATATATATATATATATATATATATATATATATATATATATATATATATATATATATATATATATATATATATATATATGAGTCTACTCACCTTTTGAATCAACACTTCATTTGACGTCCTCCATTGTTGAAGTTTGGTAAGAAATTGCTTTCACCAAAGTGGATGTCGAATAGAGTAAAAATTTGACAATATCTACTGCATGTAACAAGTGGATGGCGATAACTGGTGAAACGTGTCCAAAATTGCAATAAATGTTATAGAAGAATTGAAACGAATTCCTCCAATAATCCAACTACTGTGGTATTTTTATTTAGGTTCTTGAAGTTGGTAAGCCAATTACCATAGATATTTGTTTACGAGGCACTGCACCTGATATGTAGCAGTCGATAATAAGGCAATCCAAGAGGAATATAAAAAAAGATTATCCCCAAATCAAACATCCAACATGTTCCAAAATAAATTAAAATAAAAACAAGTCAGGAAGGTTAGCGCATTATTTTTTCCCAGTTGGCATAAATTTAATTTCTTATACGACTCAATCTGGTTCAATGGATGTACCCACGAGATTGAGGTACCACTCATCGGCCGACCAATACTAACAGGAACTAATTATAGACTCTTTCTTTGATCTTTGGTTTCTTTGGTTTATTTAAATTTCTTTTATATTGATTTTTCGCTTCCGCACTAAACACAGGATTGATTTTAATTTTCCCTTTTTTTCTATTAAACAAGGCGATAATCAAAACAATTATTTTTTTCTATTAAACAAAGCATTAATTTAACTTTATCACTAAGTAATAATTTACAGTTTTTCACTGAACAAGTTCCAATTTTAAAGTTACTACTAAACAAGCAATAATTTTAACAGCAGGTTTCTTTTCGAGCGTTCGGGATGTGCGATCCTTTAGAGGTGCATACATCGGAAGTGATCACTTCCTTGTATGTGCAACGATAAGGTTCCACTTCCCAAATCCAGGCATTCCAAAATTCAATCAACGGAAACGTTTTAACATCTCATCATTAAAGAATGCTGAAACAGAAGAGAGATATCAAATCCATATTGCCGAAACATTGGAGAAATCAGAAACCATTAATGGAGACGTCGATAAGTCATGGTATTTGCTCAAAGATGCTGTTTTAAGCGCTGCTGAGGGAATACTTGGACGACCACAGAACCACTCCCAGAAGCCATGGATGGATCAAGCATGCCTTGACGCTATTCAATACAAAAGAGATTGCTATCTGAAGTATCTACAAGGACGCAACACCAGGTCCACGAAGGCAAACTATAAACTGGCAAGACAAGCCGTTACAAAGCTATGTAGACGAGCGAAGAGAGAATGGTGGAAGAGACAGTGTGAGGAGATTGAAAGCTTCAATAAGGAACATCAATCGCGTAACTTCTTTCAACAGGTTAAAACCTTAAAGAAGGGCCCTCAAACTAGATCAACTGCTATTCAAAATGAAGATGGGGAGCTACAAGTAGACCTTAAAAATATTTTAGAGACTTGGGCCGCTTATTTTGAGAATCTTCTCAACTTAAGTGACCAGCAACAAGTCGGACGACGAGCAAAGCTTATTCGTGCGTCAAAGGTACATGTAGACGAACCCACCAAAGAGGAATTCGATGCGGCGCTGTCAAAACTAAAATGCAATAAAGCACCTGGTATCGACGATATAACATCCGAAATGATTGTACATGGTGGCGAAACTCTATCCTTAAGATTGTTTGAACTTGTTCAAATGATCTGGCGGACTGAAACCATGCCACAGGACTGGAACACAGCTATGCTGATACCAATCCATAAAAAAGGTAATCGCCTACAATGTGCAAACTACAGAGGAATCGCTCTCCTCTGCACAGCATATAAGATCTTTTCCTACATTTTGCTATCCAAAATCAATCCTTTTGCTGAACAACTGTTTGGAGAATATCAGTGTGGCTTCCGGCGGGGCCGAGGTACCACCGATGCACTTTTCTCGATAAGGATGATTTTGGAAAAGTGTCGAGAGTTCAACATACCTGTGCACCAACTTTTCATTGATTTCAGGCAGGCCTACGACTCTCTCGAACGAGAGACTCTATGGTCTGCTCTGGTGTCGATGGGAATTCCTGGTAAACTGGTATCACTATGCAAAATGACAGTACAGAACTCTCAATGCTGTGTACGAGTAGAGAACGAAATATCAAAGTTTTTTAAAGTCGACTCCGGTTTAAGACAAGGTGATGCTATCTCTCCTATACTTTTTAATCTAGCCTTGGAATATGTGTGCCGTCGAAAGAAACTACCGACTAATAACAATATCTTGTCAATAAACTCAGTACAGATGATTGCTTACGCTGATGATGTTGTCATCCTCGGCCGAAGTGAAGCTGTTATGAGTGAGACTTTCAAGTCGCTTGAGAGTGGTGCTAGGAAAATTGGTCTGCAAATTAACTACAATAAAACCAAACATATGAATGTTTCAAGAGAGGCTGAGAAGAAAGATTTGATGTGCGGCGATGGACGAATTGAGGGAGTTGAATCTTTTAAATATTTGGGATCAATGCTTGACTCAAACAACAGCATACTTACAGATATTAAAGCTCGAATCGCTGCAGGTAATCGAACTTTCTACTCAATTAAACCTCTCCTTGGATCACCGTATGTATCAACTAACACCAAGCTCAAGTTATACAAGACATTGATTAGACCGGTTGTGATGTATGGGTCACAAACGTGGACCCTTACACAAAATGACGAATCGCATTTATCTGTATTTGAGCGTAAGATCCTACGCTACATATTTGGTCCACTTAAGACAGACGATGGGGAGTATAGAACCCGGTATAACTTTGAGATCAGAGACCTTCTTGAGGGTCCTGATATAATAGGTTGTATCCGTTCTAATAGGATTGCTTGGTTTGGGCATGTTCTACGAGCCGATTCACAGTCTGGAATGATTAGAAAAATGTACGTTAGTACCCCAGGGAGTGGTAGACCGCGAGGTAGACCACGACTACAATGGGAGACTGACGTAATAAACGACCTTAAAAAAATCGGCTGCCATGGTAATTATGTCGCTGTTGCGAATGACCGTGGTGAATATTCAAAGCTGATTAACCTGGCAACGCTCCTACATGGAGCATGAACGCCTTTAAAAAAAAAAAAAAAAAAAAAACTAGTAATAATTTACTTATACTACTAAACAAGTATAAATTTACAGTCTTTCACTAAACAATTTTCTATTTTAATTTACTACGAAACATATAAGAATTTACAGTTTTTCACTAAGTAATTTTCAATTTAAACTTTTACTATGAAACAAGCAGTTATTTACAGTTCTTTCGTCATTAAACTAGCATTAATTTACTTTTTCTATGAAAAATGCAAGAATTTACCTTTTTCTCTAAACACGGCATTAAGATGAAATCTTCTTGAATCAACAAGCATTTACGGTCTCGACAAAAGATTATTCGTTCCAATTTACTCAGGCGATAACTTAAATTTTCCACTAAACAGGACATTAATGTGAATGACTAAACACAGCTTGCCGCTAAATCTACCGCTAGCCAAACATTAGAAGATCAACTTTAACCTATGTTCTATTTATTTATTATAAGAGACAGAAAGTTTCCTCAATTACAAAAACTAATAACACTATTAAAGTTTACTAAATTATATCAACTAACACGGATCAAATTGAGATTAAAAATAGAACATGAATAAAAAGAATATACATGCTTCACGCGGATAATTAGAACTTCATAGCCTAAACGTCAAAATACAAGTTCTAATCAGAATAAAGAAATCGACTGACTACCAAAAACCCTCTATCGGCTGGTATTTATAGTTGCACAACGGCCGTTTTCAAACGATAAGTTTGTTTCTTGGGAACCTTTCGTTGATTAAATTGTACCCACTAAGGAGATTGGACATCTGTTTCGTAGCAAACTTGAAAAAAATATATGTAAAAGATGATTACGAATTGAATGCAAGAAATTGTGTTCGAAAAAAAAAGAAAAACAGTTTCAAAAGCTCTTGGCATTAAAGTAAACGAACAGTACTAAATATTATAAATTAGTGCATGTGAGAATTTAGAGCGACTGTAAATTAAGGAGATTGTCCAGCTGCTTTGTAACAATTCCAAGCAAACATTTGCTGCATTTAAAATATTTGAAAAATTTGAAACATTCGAAATATTCAAAAACATTTGAAATATTCAATGCATTTGAAACATTTGAAACATATAAAACTTTTGAAACATTTGAAACATTTGAAACACACGAAACATTCGAAACATTTGAAACATTTGTGACATTAAAAACATTTGGAAAATATAAAACATTCGAAGCAAACATTTGCTGCAGTTAAAATATTTGAAACATTCGAAACATTTGAAACATTTGAAACATATGAAATATATGAAATATTTGAAAAATTTGAAATATTTGAAACATTTAAGACATTTGAAACATTTGAATTATATAGTACATTTGAAACAAATTTTTGAATCATTCGAAACATGTTTCAAATGTTGAAATTTGCAAATATTACGAATCTTTCAAATGTGTCAAGTGCTTCATATATTTTAAATGCTAAAATGTTTCGAATGGTTCAAAAGTTTGTTTCAAATGATTCATATAATTTCGCTTATCATATAATTCAAATGTTTCAAATATTTTTCAAATGTTTCAAATTTTTCGAATGTTCCAAATGTTTCATATGTTTCAAACGTCTCAAATGTACTATATAATTCAAATTATTTTTCAAATGTCTTAAATGTTTCAAATGTTTCAAATTTTTCAAATGTTTCATATGTTTCAAATGTTTCAAATGTTCCGAATGTTTCAAATATTTTAATTGCAGCAAATGTCTGCTTCGAATGTTTTATTTTTTCCAAATATTTTTAATGTCACAAATGTTTCAAATGTTTCCAATGTTTAATGTGTTTCAAATGTTTCAAATTTTTCAAATGTTTCAAATGCTTTGAATATTTCAAATGTTTTAAATTTTTCAACTGTTTCAAATGTTTCATATGTTTCAAATGTTTTCAATGTTTCAATTGTTTCAAACGTTTCGAATGATTCATATGTTTCAAATGTTTCCAATGTTTCCAATGTTTCAAATGTTTCAAATGTTTCAAATGTTTGAAATGCTTCATTCAAATGTTTCAATTGTTTTGAATGTTTCAAATGTTTCGAATATTGCAAATATTCGTATTCGAATATTGCAAATGTTTCATATGTTTCAAACGTTTAAAATGTATTATATAATTCAAATGTTTCAAATATCTCAAACTCATGTGTTTTAAACGTTTGAAAATGTGTCAAATAATTGTAATATTTCAAATGTTTCAAATGTAAAAATGTTTCGAATGCTGCAAAAATTTGTTTCAAATGTATTATATAACTCAAATGTTTCAAATGTTTCAGATATTTAAAATGTTTCAATTGTTTCAATAACTAAAAATGAGAAGTTGCAACCAAAGTAGACGTGTAATATAACAAAGCCATTAACATCCCTATTTTTCATAATTTTACAATTTTATGCAACACAACAATCAATCAATAATTACCCAACTTTTATCACATCACAGTATTATTGTGTCATTAAAATAAAATCTCATGATCAGCAGAACTACACCAACATTAAACAAATTTAAAATTTATTGTACATTAAGTAAGTAATAAACTATTACATAAAAACTGTTACTTAAAAAATTAAATACTTACCGTATGATAAATAAGATTTGTATGTTTTCTGTTATTTTAGGTAATTTAATTATACATTTTTTTTATTATTCCAATATTATATATTATTCCAAAATATAAAGTATCATAAGTTGCATGGAATTAGTGGATATGTTGACCTGTTTGGTTTTGTGAACAATTATAGTCACCTGTTTTGACTGATTAATATTTTTGTAAAACTGTCTGAGAGTGTATGAAAGTCTTCTAACCATATATATGCCATGATAAGGTTTAACCGCTTTTTCATTTTATTTTGAAAGTTTACCCTTGCTTTGAATTTTAAAGGTATATAACAAAAATCTGTTATACTCTGAGGCTTCTAATCACAGGGTCATCCTTAAAGTCATTTTTCTGATTTTTTCTTGCAACGTCGCTGTTATGACATAATTTCTGTATCTCTTGTATTCCAAAATGTCACTTACAATCATTTTCAATAAACTTCTATAAATAGCAATTTCTTATCCAATGTTTACATTATTATTTAAACTTCGTTTACTCAAAATTGTACTATTCAAACAATTCCATTTATGAATCTTACGATATAATTCTATTTATTTAATACAAAAAAAAAATTCACAAATCTAAATATTGCAAAAAAAACAGCAAAATTTCCAAAGAACAAAAATAAAAATTACATAACCTTAGTTAGAATTAAAAAACAAAATAACATGAAAACAATAAATAAATTAAAAAAAATTGTAACAAGATATACAAATATAAAAAATAAAAAAACAAATAAAAAATGACAACAAGAAGAACGATGATATGGATAATCACTTTATGTAAGAATTAAGTAAGTTCATACACGATATAAGGAACGGTTGAAAAGTTCTTATCTCAAAAATGTTTCACAACTTTATTCATAAATGTTTTAACAAGTTGATTGGAAACAACAAGTATTTCATATCCGGTGTTTTAAAAACTAGTTGATATATATGTGGACTTATGTATACTTCAAGCCTTACCATAGTACGAATAGTATTATTCACATATATAACACATTAATATGTAAGAGGGTAAAAGAGCGAAGTTGTCTTTTAATTTAATTTTGGTTGCATAACAAACAAATAAGAAGTCGTAATAATTTTAAAGGTGAACACAATGTTTGTGAAGGTTAGAGTTTTCTGAAATTTCAGAGAACGATTCAAATGTTAACAGCTTACAAAAGTTTAAGATTTAATTTGTTTTACTTTACACAAAGAATTTAATGACATGACAGTATTGCGAACGATAACAAAAATAAATTTAGGCTGTATTCGAAACCAAAACTTATTTGAAACTTATTTGTGGAGACTTACTTATTCGTTTTATAAAATCGTTTTATCGTTTATAAAATATAAACATTACATAAATCAACGAGAAAATATTTGACATTACAAATCAAATGAGATTTTTATGTAAGAAAGAGATAGAAAATGAGTCACCTTCTTAGGTTACTTATTTGAATAAGTAAGTCTCCACAAATAAGTTTCAAATTAGTTTAGGTTTCGAATACAGCCTTAGAATGTAAAGTGCAAAGACTGATTAAGAAGACAATGACAAACGAAATATGGTCTAAATCTATGTTTCTGGTTGATTTTTGTTGTTGTTGTTCGAATTTTGATTTAACAAGTTGTGTAATGTAAATCGTTTAATATTAATTTTAAAATTTGTGTACTGATTCATCACATATAGCCACAATTGTGTAATCAACAAGGGAGGAGAACAACTAATCGCTTGTGTATGCGTTTATTTTCCTTATCATGATTTTATAACTCTATGGATTGATTAGACGTAGATTTATATTTTGTTTGTATTGGTTGTATAAAATTTAAATAAATAGCTAAAATGTAAATCGTTAAATTGTAATCGTATTAGGCATCAAATTATAAAAGAATTTTAAATTTATCAATATTGTGACGTGAAGCTAAGCAAATGGAGTACTCTATGCGGATCTTTTCCTGTTAGCATTGAAATCTGGCAAAAAGTTAAATTACACGTAGTTTAAATCAGATCCTTACCATCACGTAGGGTCTGCAGCAGTGGATCACATAATTCCCTGTACAATATAAATGTTTTATGGATAAAAATTAAACGTAAAACACTTGAGAGTGAATGTGTTTATAGGTTTCCAAAGCTGATAAAAAAAACGTCATACTATCGTAGGAAACCTCACAAACAGATACACCAAGCGCTAAGCAGATTGGTTTATGGAATACAATTACAATTATACAACATAGAAAGCAAACCTGCGAAGCATCGATGAGATAACTAGCAAAGAATGTAAAGCTTATATCTCTGGAACAAAACCAATCCTAAGTGGGTGAACTATGGCGTTAAAAAAACTAAAGCTGCACATAAGAAAATATATACCTACGCCTGTATATAAAATCGGTAGCATATTCGAGCGTTCACAGAATGAAGCCCGTAAAGGATAGCAACTCAAATTAAGTTTTTTGCCTGAAAATTTTAAAACAAATTTGCTTTTTATCTCTCATTTTATTTTTATTTTCTCTCTATCCTTTCATGATATATTTGTCTATGTTATATTTTATAAGTGATATAATTTATTTTTTAGTTATCCAGTATTTAGAAAAAATTAAAAAAAAACAAACAAAAATAATTTCGTAATCCTACTATATATGTGAGCACCATATTAGGGCCAGCCCTGAGTTGGCTTAGACATTTTTTTTGTTGGCGAGGTGACCATGTAGTCATAGCCTGACATGTAGACTGCTAAGATAGTTAGATTCTAACATGACGCTTCGGAGCCCTGAGAGAACTAACATTCACAATGTGAGGGACTGTTTCATCCTCAAGACCAAAGCGGCATGTTGGATCATTTTCTACTTGAAGTCTTACCATATGTTTGTTCACATGATGGTGACCTGTTAGTAGTCCCACCATTAGCCTGCAGTCTGACCGAGTCAGATTTAACAGGAATTTGGTGGTTTGCTGGCTCAATTCTGCAGTGATCATCTTGGAGACCTTGCAGCCTTCTGTGCTCCTCCATTGGGAGTTACTAGACCAACTTTTTCGACTAGCGATCTTATACTACCTTTCGATATACCAATTGCTGGTTCAAGGCCTATGAGCCTCCCTGCGGAGCTCTTTGCTTAATCATTAGCTTTTCATTCCCGAGATTCACACTACGCCCTGGTGTCCATGTCAGCGATATGCTGTTCTTGAGACCGAGATAACTCAAGGAGCTAGAACATTCATGCACCATAGCTGCCACCATATTTGCCACTAAAAGCTCTCCTGCATTGCCACAGAACTTGAGTTGCGTTTGCGCATTTAGTCTCAATATGAACAACCCAATTGAGCCGCTTTTCGAGTGCAATACCAAAATACTTCACATTATCTTGGAGTGTTAATGTGTTATTACCGATTAAAGAAATTGAAGTTATTTAGTTTCCTTCTGTTGGTAAACGCAACGAGCTGTTTCTTAGAAACATTGATCAAGAGACCATTATTCTGACACCAGCTGTTGGTAATGTCCAGGGCGTTCAGAATTTTCTGCAGAGATGCCCCATGTTGTCTCCTTTCAAAAGAATGCTAATGTCATCGGCATAGCCATATGTGGTTAGCCCTTTATCATTTAATGCAATTGGGAGCTGGTCTATCATCATGTATCAAAGCAGGGGTGATCGAACGCTCCCTTGGGGACATCCACACTTCCCACCTACCTGGATTGTGGAGTTGTCCTTCGTGTGAATAAACAGACATCGATCTCCCAGTGCCCGTCATTCCCACCTCAGGAGAGTTTTATTCACACCATACCTTTCCGCTCCGCTAAGGAGTGACTCAAAAGTGGCTTTGTCAAAAGCCCCTTCTATGTAAAGAAAAGCGCCAAGAGTGATAGCCTTTTTAGAGATAGTCTCTTCAATATCAGAGACCACATCTGAAAGGATTGTGTCCGTAGACGTTCCCGCTTGATAAGCGTGTTGCCTATTGCCTAGCGGGTTTTTTTCAGACAGACTTTTCTGATGTAACTGTCGATCAACCCCTCCAGAGACTTTAGAAATTATGAGGAAAGACTGATCGATCTGGTTTTTTGTTTCGCAATAGTTGATTTTCCCAGGTTTTGGGATAAATACAACTCTCACTTTTCTCCAGGCCTGTGGTACATAACCGAGGTAGAAGATCTTTAAGAGCATATCTCCTATTGTGTCCAGATACTGTTGTATAGGCTATATTCCGTCTGGACTTGGAGATTTGTATGGCTCAAAGGAGCCGATAGCCCGAGACAGAGGCTCAGGTGATACAACTCTTTTTGCCATTATCCAGTCCATTCGGTTTGGTTTTTCCCTATTTTCCGCGGTTGTCCCCTGAAGAATTTCCCCAAGTACACAGCCAGGAAAATGGTGTTGAAACAGTGCTGTGTAAGTTGCTTCCTTTGAAGAAGTGTGAGTATCATTGGATAATTAAATATTATCCACTCTCGCTAAAGGATCCTTTTTCAAGGCCTTCATTAGTATAGCACCATATGGGATAGTCTCAATAGACTCACAGTACTTTTCATAAGACCTCTTCTTTGATTTACGAATAAGTTTTTGAAAAGTTTCCTTGCTTCACTGTACAGAGCCCAATCATCTTCATCACGAATTTTCAATGCTCTGTTCAGAAGTTTCTTGGATCTTTGTCTGAGTTTATAGGGTTTTTGTTCCGCCAAACTGACTTGTGAGCACTTTGTTGCCTCGTTTCGGGACACAAGCTCTCAAAAACCCAGACTAACAGGTCGTTGAGCTGGTCAACGGCCTGTTCAATAGCCCGGACTTTGGAAATGCTTCCACTGGCCCCTTCTTCCTCTACAATGCCCCAGAAACACACCCAATCCGTTTGTCTTGGATCCCGGTAGACGCAATCCTCGGCTGGGATCACCTTTACAAGAAAGTCTATATATCTGTAATTGCTCATGGATATATTCGTAGATACTCTCCAGCTCCTGATGTCTTCTAGAAGAGATCTAAAGCGTAGAAAGATGTTTAAGGTTTCTTGTCATCGGGAGTTAACAAAAGTGTGCTCTGGTTTTGGCGTAAACATCAAAAACAACCCGCCACTTGGTAGTGATACTGGTCTCCTTCAGAATACAGTGATGTGGTAAATAGTAAGACTAGTTGCATGGAACGATTATTTAAGTATCTGGTATGCGCTCCATGTGTCCTAATTACTCGTGCTGTCGCATAAAATCGATGTATTCTTTTTAATTCGGGTGCTTTAACAAATTTCCTTTCAAGAGACTGAAGTTTTTGTAAGCCTTGCAATTTTGGTTCGCTAAGTGGTTTGGCTTCTGGATTGCCTAAGTTTGTAAGATGATGTTGAATTCTTGTCTTCCACGTTGATATTTAAAGGCTCTTTTTCAAGTTAATCTTGATCCGGCTCGAAAGACCATGCTTATATTGGTATTAAGTGGGCTGTATGGTTTGGTATTAACTCAACCTTTTCCAATAAATAAACTCTGAACTCACTAATTAATTGAAAAAAAATATTCTTCATCTTGGAAGTGTAGTGAGGAGACATTGATGTTAAGTGGAGTATCATTTGATGTTTCTGACTCAAAATACGCAACAATTTATCCAGTCCCATGTGAGACAATGCGTCAGGGACGAATTTCTGTGTTCCGTTTCTATGAATAATATTAAAATGTAAAGCCTGCAGCTTCAACGTCCATCTGACCAATCGCCTTATTTATGAGGTTATGAGCCATTTAAGACTAGCATGTTCGGTAAGATGGTAAATAGGTAACCCCCAACATATGTGCGAAAAGTTTTCACAGCATGAACGGCAGCAAAACATTAGAACTCAGTCACACTGTAATTCCGTTGAGCATTATTTAGTTTTCGCAATGCGTACGCAATAGGATGTTCCTCTCCTTCATCTTTCCGTGGTAGGAGAACACTGCTGATACCGGTTAAACTAGCATCACATTATATATAGAATGGTTTCTTGAAGTTTGCATTTTTTAACACCGTAAAAGTAGTTATCGGAATTTTTAGAATATCAAACGATTTATTAGCTTCTGATGACCAAACAAATTTTGGTTTAACTTTCAACAGATTTGTAAGACCTGAAACTTTGGAAGAATATTTTTTGACAAAACAACGATAATATACCGTCATTCCAAAAAATCGTGTTACCTGCTTTAAATTTTTAGGCACAAGATAATTTTATTATCAATGAAGCCACCTTTTCCTCGACCAACCCACAAGCTAACGTCACCCACTATGTATCCAAGATATTTAACACTCTTTAACGTGAATCAACTCTTTTCAACATTTCGAGTTAGGCCAGCCTCTCGTAATAACCGACTTACTTCACTTAAGAGTGACAAATGCTCCTCGAATGAATCTGAAGTAACGAGCAGATCGTCAAAGTAAACAAACATTCTGTCATGTAGGTGATATGGAATTACCCGATCCATCAATTGGCACATTCACTGCGGAGCGTTGCATAACAAAAAGGCCATTGTTGGAGATTGTTACTATGGTCTTTCAGGTACTATAAAGACTGTCTTATCCCTTGAGTTTTTATCTAGAGGTATCTGCCAGAATGAATCTTTGAGGTCTATACTTGAAATGAACCGAGTGTTATTGAAACGACTTAGCAGACCCTTTATGATAGGCAGAAAATAAGCATCCTACACAGTAATCTGATTAATCCCTCCAAGCATAAACTAACCTTACCATTGCTCTGCTCTCTCCGCTACTTTGGCTAATGGTGGCTGATGATCTCCTCACTAAGCTAAATGATTCCGGCTTCAACACTGTAGGCTATGCTGACGACTTGGCAGTCATGGTTAGAGGAAAACATGACTCCATTGTCGCTGGTCGAACCCAGACAGCTCTTAATATTGTATCAAAGTGGTGCAACAGATTGGGACTGTCGTTCAATCCCCAAAAAACAAGCATTGTCGTTTTCACAAAAAGGAGAAACTTCAATTTCGTTCCTCCTGTTCTAAACGGCGATCCAATACAAACATCAAAAGAGATTAGATATTTAGGTGTGATCCTGGATAGCAAACTAACTTGGAACCCACACCTGAAATATATCTCTGATAAGGCAGACAAAGTTTTCTTCACATGCAGAAACCTGTTTGGGAAAACATGGGGTCTTAGCCCAAAAATGATACTTTGGTTGCACTAAAGTATTATAAAACCAATTCTAACATATGCAGCTTTAGTTTGGTGGCCTAAGACGCGCCAAATAACTTCAAAAAATGTTTACAAAAATACAAAGGCTTGTGTGTCTTAGTGCCACAGGTGCTTTTAAAACCACGCCAACGTCAGCAATGGAGATTCTTCTAAAACTTTCTCCATTGCACCTACATGCTAAATATGTAGCGGTGTTGAGCGTTCATAGACTGCAGCTCACAGAAGGGTTTAAGCCGGGTAATCTAACTGGACACCTTAAAATCCTTTCTGAATTACAAGCTGAACTGCATACATACCATATTTCGGATTGTATGCCAAAAACAATAGATTTAGACAGGCACTTTGATGTCAAGATATTGACCAGAGATCTTATTAAAAACTACATACGGTCACTGCCACATAACGCCAGCATCTGGTACACAGATGGTTCTCGAACCAATATGGGCACGGGAGCAGGAGTGTTTGGTCCTAGAACAAAACAAACGGTTGCCTTAGGCACCACAACAACCATATTTCAAGCCGAAATTTTCGCCATTAGCAGTTGCGCTTTGCTATGCGCTGAAAGAAAATACCAAAATATTGAAATATATATTATCTCTGACAGCCAAGCAGCACTCTTGGCACTAAAATCTACGCGCTTTGATTCAAAACTGGTATGGGAATGCTACCAAAATCTATTAAAAATCTCGTGCAATAACATAGTAACACTTGTGTGGGCACCTAGCCACACAGGAATACAAGGAAATGCTATCGCTGACGCTTTAGCAAAGCAAGGTGCCAATAAAAAATTTGTTGAACCAGAACCATGCTTCGGAATGGCCAAGAGCTCGCTCAAAAGCACAATTCAAGCTTGGGAACAGGAATAAAATGCTAAATTATGGAGAAGCAGAGAGAGACTAGTACATTCTAAGAAGTTTCTAGGTAACCTCCCTGTTTCACCCTTAAAAACAATCGACTTAAACATAGAGTCTCTAAGAATTTTAACGTGGTGCGTTACTGGACATGATCCTTTAAACCACCATCTTAACAAAATAGCCCTTGTTGTTTCCGACAGGTGTAGATTCTGCTACTCGGACGCGGAAACGATGGAACACATCATCTGCAGCTGTCCTGAACTCTCTTGGCACAGATACAACCAACTTGGTCATAGAAGACTAACACTTCCATTACCACAAAACGTCACTCCAATTGAGCTAATTAATTTTATTAAAAGTCTCAACTTGGATGACAGAATACAACCAGTAACGGCACAGACGACGACTGACTAATAACAAAATCAGGGTAAGCACAATAGACCTTCAGGTCGCAGTGCTACTTGAACTGTAAGTCTCAAAGCCCTCCAATAAAAAAAAAAAAAAAAAAAAAAAACCTTACCATTGGATATCGATCACCCTAAGCCTGAACATCCTTTCTATCTCTCCGTATAAATCAACTTGAATCGCTGGTGAAATAGAGTAATAACTTTGTTTTATTGGAGAAGCTGAGCCAACGTCGATAATATGAATATTGAGTTTAGTTTTACCGAGACCCATTCAAGTTGATGAAAGAAATAGCAGGTGATACTCCCCTTAACATTAATCTCTCCTCACAACACTTGCAAGATGAAAAATAAATCGCACAAATTGAGAAATTGAAAGATAACCCAAATTATTTTCTAAAATTAATCTAAAAGGACGGTAAGCTCTTAATTGTTCTTAATCATGGTCTTTCATATACTTGTGACGAACCTGATTGGAAACTTGTAATTCCTAAATCCCTTATTCATATACACTCCTTAATTCAGCGCATTCTCGTCCAACTTCCTCTCATTTTGGTATCATGAAGACATCGGAGAAGCTACAACGCAAATACTATTGGACTCATTCGTAAACATGAGTAAAACATTTAACTTCGTTAAAAGTTGCATAACTCGTAAGCCAATCAAGCCAGTTATATAGAAAGAGTTCTCCTATGAGAAATCACATTGAAATGTATTATAGTGCTAGATACATTATTTTGTTTTCTCTTTCTACGTCCACTTCGTTAAGCAAATGGCACAGTTGCATTTTTGGAAGAAATATTTTTTGATCCCTGGAACTATTCTGACTGTTAACAGTCGGCAATTCGCCTCAAAATGTTTTCAAAATTTCTTGAATAAATATGTTGTACAACATATTAGAACACCTTACTATTTCCCTCAAAGTAAGTAAAGTAATGCTTTAGAGCATGTGAATCGCACTACATTGGCAGCTATTAGGGCATATATTAAAGACAAACATAAGTTTTGGGATTATCATATAAATGAAATGGCGTCTGCACTTAATAATTCGAAACATGAATCAACAAATTTTACACTACATCATGTTTTGGTGAACACGCTTTTGTTCACGGTAACGACTACCAAATAGCACGCGTGTTAGGATTTGTAAATCTTTAAAGGATGTAATTCTATTTGTCATGGGAAAATCAAATCAAAGGATATTACCAAGAAAACATCCTAGAAAACTTTAAAAATTCACACCACTTCTCTACAAAAGGTATAATCTGAGAAGTCACACCTCAAAGTTTAAGATGAGGGATACTGTCTTATTAAAGAATTTTTGTCACAGTAATGCCAGTAAGTTTTGGGTTATCAGCCAAATCAGGCCGACCATCACTAGGACAACCTGTAGGCAATGTTGCTTATCATGTTCATGATTTAGGTGTTTTACATATAAAAGATCTTTGGAAATCTGCCCGGCATGAGAGACCTAAGTGGTTTGAATTTTCCCCACGAAATGAAACAATAATGCATTTTTGATTCTAATTATATTTGTCGTTTTGATATTAATATATTTTTTTTCCTTATATGTAATTTATTTGTATTGGCAACATTCTGTCGATGAAAATATTATTATAAAATTAAAAAACGTTTTTTTGGTGGAGAAGAATTTGGTCGTTGCTTGGAATGCTGTTTACATATTGGGATAAGAAGTTTAATTATGATTTCCCAAGAACCATAGATAAAATAGCCATTCTTACATACATTCCATATTCTGCTTATCTGAAACATGCTGCTCTTGGATGAGCATCATTTTCTTTGCTTATTTCAAAAATATGTGACAACGGATGCATTACAATCGCCTTAAGTTTAGCAAGTGTCATAAAATGTGGTGTTTTGATAAAATATTCACACGCTTTGTCATTTGAGAAACGTTCTTTTTGAATACGAGTAACGATAACACATCCGTTTTGTTGAAAAATCTTTTGCGCATCTGATGTGTAGATCGACGCAAATTTTTTGATTCTTTGATTTTTATGTTTCTTTTCAAAGAATAACTAAACAATAAATCTTATCACCTAATAAAATATGACATACTTCATGATAGGATGAAGAAAATTAAAATAAAATCAGAGGAAAACGCAAATTTTTAAAATTTACACGAGTAGAATAAAAATTCGGTTGTTAATAATCCAGGTAGTGGCAACTTTCTTTATCATGTGATGCACCTTCTTCCTCATAGGATTACATGAAGGCTTGTTTCTTTGAGAAAGCACCAGTGTGCCATCATCAAGAAATATGCCGTAAGTAAGATTGAGAGTTCTCTCACCTTGGCTAGTGATATCTCACTGCTATTGCCAGTTGAATATGATATATCACGCAACTAATATGCCAATTGAAGGGACTGGAGAACACGGGCATTGGCCACTTCAACAAGATTACTCTAAACATCAAGCATTCAACCAATATTAAGTAAAATCTACTTTATGCAGAAAGAAGTTTTAATTGGTTTCCAACTAAGTAATTGGCAATCTAAAACGAGGATTAGAGATTCAGATATCCAAAAACAAAGACAAATCCAACGTAGTCACGTTTTGAATTCTCATTGTATTTTAATTGTTTGATACTTCTGTATTACATAATCGCATGAAAAAAATCTATAATAGAGGTAACTAGAAAAGAGATTATTTTTATTTTATTTATTTTGCTGTCTCTAATTACATTAGAATATTAGTATTATAATATACAGAATAAAAGAAAAAAGAAAAATAGTCGAATATGTAACTATATGTATTATTTCATGTTTGCTTGGAACAATAAAAACGTAACAGCTCGTTTGATATTTTCTGTTGAAATTGTTATTTAAACAATAACAGAAAATAAATGGAGATTAAAAATATTATTTGTTTTTATTTTGATTTTGATGTAAGGTGTTACCGAATCGAATTGATTCTGAAATATAAGTTTTATGAAATTGATTTTATTTATTATAAAAGTGATCGCAAGTTTTTCAACAAAAATGGAAAAAGATAGACCTACATAAATGTTGGATGATTTTAGAAAAATGTGTTACGAAACAGTTGTCCCTGAAGTAATTTCAACAGATATAATTCTTATCGTTCACTTCATATTGAAAAATTAGTTCAATGGGTTTTTGTCACATTTTTTTCTCTTGCGTTTTCATTACTTTTTTTTCTTATATGCTTGTAGAAGTGTAGAAGGCTGTCAATTATGGTATAACTTGGATAGTGGATCATTTGAAGAATTTAATCCATTATTTGACTATTTATTTTAAAGAAATTAAAGTTTAATATTTATTGATGTGCCTGACAAACAACTATGAAAAACGTTCCTTAAGTTTGTTTAAAAAAAAAATATTGTAAAAACGGAATATACGGAAATTTTTTTTGATACATAGATAATTTTCCATTGATCCATTGATTTCATTGATTCAATTTTTCCATTAAAGTTGAAATTTCTGCATATTTCAAGAACAGCGTGATGAACGTCTGCGACAAAACATAGTGAGACAAAGAACGGCACGTGAACAGAACGTAAATACATGCGCACATAAACACGCGCATATTTTTTTCGTCTTGCGTTTAAATATGCGCCACCCATTAATTAATCTTCAGGGACTGAAATTGCCATTGGTGGAATGGACGAAGTATGTCAATATTGTCAGGAGTTAAAATTTCACATTGAAGTACCTGGCATCCGGAAAAGTCAAACTGTTATCTCTTCCAACTCCGCCGGAAAATTTAAAATCTCTTCTTGATGGCAAATCAGATGATTCAAAATTATTTTTGCGCAACACACGCAAATTCAATTCTTGCTTCCAAATGACGTCATTTGGGGCAGCCTAAGTTTGCAATCTCACATCCGATGGACGTAATTTTAAATCTACATTTAAAATACTAGGCCAGATATACTACAAGATTGGGTCATTGATGCCGATGTCAAATGATGAACCAACGATTCTCCAAATATACTTTATGGGAAGTTGTGAAGAACGAGTGACAACGGACGGTGTCAGTATAATTTAATTCAACAAGCACAAAAGAGAGCAATTGTGATATTGTTTGAAATTTTTTTTGGAAAACCACAATCAGCTTATTCAACTGTTTAAAAGGGTGTCGCCATAGTTAAAAAATGACGACTATCAAATTTGTGACCAAAGCCGACAAAATACCATCAGTAGAACATGATGGCAGGTTCAACGCGCCATCTGTATATGAAGTTGCTGTTATTATGGGCGGTGATCTAGTTGATAACAGATCTATAAAAATCACACGACGAGACACCACTCTGCGTACGATTTCGAACCTACACCGTTCGTACGATGCACTCCAATATTCACTGATATTCTGGCAGGGACAGGATGAATATCACTTAAATATCAACCAGTGTGATCCAGTTGCTGGTAAATTTGATGTTTAACAATTTAATTTTAATTTCTTATGCTTATTTTTTTATTATTTCATTTTTACTTGTACAGGTAATGAAACATATAAAAAAGTTGGTTCAATGAACTACTACGCGCACTGATTGATCATTAGACATAATCAGGACAATTATCGCCTTCTTTACCGTCATCTGTGCCATCAGTACATTGTGGATATGTACGCTAAGATTGAAAGTGAACGTTTGCGATTTATCCGATACAACCAGGCTAAATTACGATCGGAGGTATACATCCACTTACGAGATGCTATTATCGTAAACATTGATGGAAATTGAAACACCAATGACATCGGTACAATCAATGACATACATACAAGATGCGATGACTTACATGCGTCTGTACGCTCGTCCAGATTTGTTTATTACATTTACATGTATAATTGGGAGGAAAAACAAAATTTGATATTACCAGGCCAACAATCAATACATCATCATGATATTATTGCACGTTTATTCAAACAAAAATTAAAATCCTTGATTGTTTTAATCGTAAAACATTCGTAAAATATTCGATTGAGTGACAAAAGCGGGGTTTGATTCATGCTCATATTTTGATTTGGCTTGATGTTAGAATTCGTCCTGAAAAAATTAATCAAATAATTTCAGCCGAAATGCCAAATCCACTAATTGACTAAGATTGGTTTGATATTGTTACCAGTCACATGATCCACGGACCAGCTTATAACATGACATCACCATGCGTGGAAAATGTAAGAAGCGTTTCCCTTAGCAATGTACTAATGATACTATTATGGATATCGACGGTTATCTATTGTACCGTCCCACTAACAATGAGAACAGTGGCCCCACATTCATAATGCGAATGTCAAAAACTACAAATCAAGTTGAAGTTGACAATCAGTGGGTGGTGCCATACTCCTCTTCGTTTTCAAAAACGTATAATGCTCATATTAATGTCGACTTTTGCAGTTCCGAAAAATCTATTAAGTACATTTGCAAATATGTTAATAATGGCAGTGACTTAACCGGATTTGAAGTGCAAAATATAAATAAAAATGACGCAATAGCATGATACCAGATGGGTAGATACATCAGTAGTAATGAAGAAATAAGGCGTATTTTTAGTTTTTCCATACATGAAAGTCACCCTTCTGTCCAGCATCTTGCTGTAAACGGTCAACGTGTATATTTCTCTGAAGAAAATGTTCTCCAAAGAGCACTTGATCCACCAAAAAACTACTCTCACTGAATTTTTTACATTGTACCAAAAACCTGATGTTTTCGTCAAGTTCGCAAAAACATTATTACATAACGATGTTCCACGTTACTTTAAAAAGAAAATATCAGGTAAAATATGGGAACAACGTAAGCAAGGCGAACCACATCCTGCAATCGCAGGCATATTCAAAGTCAAAACATTGAGGTGACTTTATACAGTATATCCCATACAACGTGAATGCTTCTTTTTGCGCTTGCTGTCGGTGAATGTGCCCGGACGTACGTCTTTTGAATTTTTGCGCATAGATAATAGTCGAGTGTGTAATACATATCAAGACGCATGTCGAGAGTGGCAATTGCTAGAAGACTACAATCGATGGGACCTTACACTTGCTGATGCAGCGTTGATATCCACGACAAATAGTATTCGTCAACTGTTTGCAATTATTTTGACGACATGTTATCCAACACAGTCATCAACTCTGTGGAAAAAACATAAAAACTATATGACTGAAGACATATTGCACAGAGTTAAACAAAAATCCCAATGTCCAAATATAGATTTCACACCAGAGATGTATAATGAAGGATTAATGTTTTTTAATTTCAATCTTGCCACTTCAACATTATGGTATGGCATCACTCGATCGCCCGGCAACTGGTTTAGTTAACAGTGATTTTCTACGAGAAAAACAATATAACGACATTGACTTAGATACATTTATTGCGAATAATGAGCGATTACTGACACCTGAACAAAACAAAAATGTATAATCGCCAATTCTGACTGTTGATGCTGGACAAGGTGGTTTTTTTTCTTGGACGCACCATGTGTGTTCTGTTGAATTTGTGGACTGTAATATTTTGTTGAGGAATTAAAACACCATTTTTCTAATAATGTATTTATTTTTATTTTATTTTATTTAAAACAGAATTTTAGGTCTATCACTGTTGATCTTTAAAACGGAAGTGTTTTTATTTCAGTTTTCTGTATGTTTACTGTTCTTTGTTTTATTTTAATTTATTAAACAAAAGGTATTGTCAGATGAACAATAATTTCAATCATTTTTCGTTGAGTTTTATTTAACTCTCTATTTTTGAATTCAACATACACCCCACCTTGAAAGAGTTATACCTTTTTCAACACAACTTACAATATGACTATTTAAAATATAAATCATTTTATATATTGTACATACAAAAAAAAATTTTTTTTTTTTGTTTTTAACTTAATTTATATAAAACATTAAATATTATTTTTATTAATATTATTAATAAACATAGTTTATTTCAAATTCTTGTAACTAAATATCAAAACAGTAATATAAGTAATATATAATATATTAAAACTTTTACAATAATGTTTATATTCTTTAATTACGACAAAAAAAAAAGCATAATCCATTAAAATATAGAATTTTACACACATATTAAAACAAATCTCTTTTAATTTCAATTTCAATTTAATTTCAACTTCAAAAAAAACAACTTGTTGTTTTTTAAATCACACTAATCATTTCAATGTTTATTTTGAATAAGGAACAGCATCGGAATTATTTGTACTTTCTTTTTCAACAACCGAAAATTGCGCATCATCTTCCGAACTCTCTGTCAGAGGTAAAATACAAATTCTATTTAAAGCTCTTCGAAATATTCCAGAAGCTGTTCTAACTGTAACGACTCTAACTAAGTTATCCTTACCCAGATGAACTTCTACTATTTTACCCATTGGCCATTTAATTGGTGGAATATTATCTTCTTTTAAAATAACTAATGAACCTATTTTTATATCTCTGTTTTTATAAAACCATTTTTGCCGTTCCTGAAGTTCATCCAAATATTCGGTCGCCCAACGTCGCCAAAATTCTTGTAAACAGTATTGAATTTTCTGATATCTGTTCAATCTATTGATATTTATATGTAGTAAGGATGGTTCAGGTAATGAATTAATTGGTCCTCCAATAAGGAAATGCCCGGGCGTTAATGGAGAAAAATCTGAAGGATCTTCAGACATAGCTGAAAGGGGTCGTGAGTTAAGACAACATTCTATTTGAACTACTAAAGTAAATAGTTCTTCAGTGGTACATACATAGTTTCCAAGCGATCTTTTAAGATGGTGTTTTGCGCTTTTTATCGCCGCCTCCCAAAGTCCTCCAAAGTGAGAACTTCTGGCAGGAATGTTATGCCAATTTATACCCTCCTCTACGCAAAATTTGTTTACTTCGTGTTTATGTAGTTCGTTGTTAAATAATCGTTGAAGTTCTGCTAGCTCTTTTTTAGCTCCTATAAAATTTGTTGCGTTATCAGAAAATATGTGCGAACAACGGCCACGTCGTGAAATAAAACGTCTCAATGCAGACAAAAAACCATTAGTTGATAAATCTGTCACTACTTCCAAATGAGTCGCTTTTGTCGCAAAACAAATAAATAAACATATATAAACTTTAGAAGTGACATTCGATCGAATTTTATATCGAACTTTAAATGGTCCACAAAAGTCTATACCTACGTTACAAAATGCACGAGATGGAGTCACGCGTTCTTTTGGTAACTGACCCATGAACTGTTCAATGCTCTTCGGTTTTATTTTAAAACATCGGATACATTTAAATACAGTATTTTTACATAACTGGCGACCAACAATTATCCAAAATTGTTGTCGAGTGAAACTGAGCAATGCTTGTGCACCAGCATGTAAATTTCGATGATGTTCGTGACATACAATTAATTTGCTTAACGTATGTTTTGCCGGTAACAATATTTGGTGAATACGATCAAATTTAAGAGTAGTATTTTCTAATCGTCCACCAACGCGTAGAATGCCGAAATCATCAATAAATGGAGCAAACTTTTTAATATTACTAGACTTATGCAAATTTTGATTTGATTGTAATTGTTTAATTTCCTTAGAATAAACTTGTCCTTGAACAACCTTAATTAATTTATTTTTAGAGTCATTAATTTCTTCTGTAGTCAATATACCATGTTTTCGCTTATCCGTTGTAGATGATTGATCACTCTTGCGTAGACTACACAAAAGCTTACAATTATTAATAAATCTTATGCAAATTGCTGATATACGTAGCAATCTACCATAAGTTGAAAACCTATTAATTAAGTCATTTTCTTGTGTCACAACTTCTACAAAATTTTGAGGTTTTGCCAATTCAGGATCGTCAATATTGTTCATAGAATGTCGAAGAAGAGCTGGCCAGTTTTCGTTGGAATCGTACAAAAACAACGGGCCATTCCACCATAACGTGGATTCTTGTAATTCACTCGGCATCAAACCTCGTGAAACTATATCGGCAGGGTTTTGCTTCGTCGGAATATGGGACCACAGGCTTGGAGAACAACAATCTTGAATTTTTGAAATTCTATTAGCTACAAATGTGGGATAATTTGCTGGAGTAGACTTAATACGATATAACGTAATTTCCGAATCCGAGCATAAAACAATCCGAGAAAAATAAATGTCGATAGATTTTCGAACTTTGTCATACAATTGAACTAATAGTAACGCGGCACAAAGTTCCAATCTTGGAACTGTATGTTTTTTTGTAGGATCCACTCTAGATTTAGCACAAAGTAATTTGCAAACATAATTTCCAGCATCATCCATACAACGAATATAAATACAACAGCCATAACCTGCTTTTGAAGCATCCCCAAACCCGTGTAATTCGATTTGAATTGCCTTCTTTGAAATTATACAACGGGAAATTTTAATTCGATTAAGAGAATTGAGCTGTTTTATGTATTTATACCATTGCGAATAATGTTCTTCTGGAATCTGCTCGTCCCAATTCAAATCTGAAGAAGACCAAATTTAATTCAGTAAATTATTTGTGGTGATATAACATCACCCCGATGGAAAATCTCCCATCAAGAATAATATAAGAACTGAATCTAAAAAATTATGGTGCAAATTATGAAACTTTTTGCAATCCATACAATTTTAGAGCGATCTAGTTTCGAACCAATGAGAAAATTTTAAACTTTAAAAAAGTTTATCATTCTCATCAGGGCTAGCCGACTAGATAAACTCTACCAAAAAATGTCAAAGCTAATGTATATAAACCAAAAATTAGGTTACAACTCTAGCGAAGTGTAAAAACAAAAAATTTACATAAACATACATTTAATAAATTCAGGTTTAGTCAATTAATTTCTCTGGTGATCACTGTTTTGTTATACTCTAGACATTCTAGTATTGAATAACAAACTTGTATAACATAAACAATTGTGAAAGAACTTGTCTCTTTGTTATCTTATTTTCTAATTGAAAACTACCAAGTGATATTATAAAAACATCGTCGTTGCAGTCCCATGGGACTCCTAGAACTGAAAGACTATTGTCTTTAACATTTTCAGAAATAATTTGTTTTTCATTAGACGCCCACTTACGCAATTCCATTCCGCCTTTTGAGAGTAAGCTGGTGAGTTCTGTCTTAATTAATAATGCCTTTTCAACGTTGTTTGCTCCTGATACAAAATCGTCCACATAAAAATCTTTTATTAATAGTTGTGAGGTATGTGGATAATTTTTACATTCGTCAAATGCAAGTTGTTTGAGGGTTCTAATTGCAGCAAAAGGGGCACTGGTCATGCCGTAGGTTATTGTATTTAGTTGAAAAATAGACAAAGGTAATTCTGGAGACTCTCGCCAGACAATTGGTTGTAGTTTTCTATCGTCATTATGTATCAACACCTGGCGATACATCTTAGCAATATCTGCTACTAATGCAATTTGATGCTTACGAAATCGTAAGAGAATAGTAAAAATGTCATCTTGAATGGTCGGTCCACTCATTAACACATCATTCAACGACTGTCCTGACGTAGTCTTAGATGACGCATTAAATACAACTCTAATTTTTGTCGTACTACTGTCTTTAAAGACTGCGTGGTGAGGAAGAAAATAACATATATCCGATTTTTCTGGATTATATTCAATTCGTTGCATATGATTAAGAGCGATGTATTCATTCATAAATTGGCAATATTGATTTTTGAAGTTGTTATTTTTTATAAATTTTCTTTCCAAGTAATGGAACTGCTTTACAGCGGTATTATAAGAATCACCAAGATTATTTAAATTTGGTTTCGTTGGTAGTGAAACACTATACCTGCCTGTTTCGTCGCGCTTAACATTATTTACGTAGTGACCTTCACATGCTTTTTCCTCCAATGAAAAACTATTTCCACAATTTATATCTTCAATTTGCCAGAACTGTTGGACTTGATCATGTAACTCATTAATGTTACAACAGAAAAATTAACTAGGAATTGCCGTTGTATTAAAAGAATTATTTATTTTACCACAAACAATATACCCAAATTGAGTGTTTCTAAAAGGTGGCAGTTCTTTTGTAATAATTCTACTCTCAGAAGAATTGACAATGTCGAAAAATATTTCAGCACCTATTAGCATATCTAGCTCTTGGGGAACGAAAAATTGTGGATCTGCTAATTGCAATGATGCAGGAAGATTTTGAACATCAAACTGCACAGGATACAAAGGTAAATTGTTTGAAATCTTAGGTAAAACTAAAAATTTTAAATTGGCTTGAAACTGCGAAACTCGTGATTGTATGGATAAATCCACTTCATAATCTACAAATGAAATTTTTTCGTTGATACCAGAAATGGGAATACTTACACGTTGTCGAGATACTCGTAGTTTTTGGCAAAACGAGTTCGTAATAAAATTTGATTGAGATCCCTGATCTAATAATGCTCGACATGGAAGTCTAATACCTTTTGAACCTTCAACCCATATAACCACCGTCGACAACAAAATCTGTGAAACTGAATGTAAATTTATGCTGGGCAAAATGCTACCATCAACAACGGGTTCTTGTACATTAGAAGAACCAACGGATATCAAACTAACTTTTTGGCTCGAAATATTTGATTTGTCTCTTTCAATTTGAGTTGATTTTACTGACTCTGTTTTAGAAGTATCATCTTTATTATCTAGAAAACTGGGTTTTTTGTACTGATAATGCAAAAGTGTATTATGCATTCTGTGACATACTCTACAACCTGAAGAATTACAACGTGAAACATGATGACCTAAAAAACAATTCACGCAGAGTTTAGAATTTTTTACCCAATCATTTCTTTCACTCCAACTCAAATTTAGAAATTTTTTACACACATAAATAGTGTGATTATCCTCACAATAAAAACAAACTAGATTTGTAGAAACTAAATTAGTATTTAATTCTCGTCGTGGTTGAGAATAATCGAAGGTTTTAACTCCTGAATGAGAAGCATGACTATTATTTTTAGAGGTAGATGATTGAAACTTATTACAAGTGGTCGTATTTTTCATCGGAGCCATGGATTCCAACAACCTTGCATGATCATTCAAAACTTGCAAAACATCTTGGTATGTTAATCTTTTATCTTTGGATTTTTTACGAATAATCTGCTTACGTAGAGAGGGATGTACTAAATTTTCAATGTGGCATACTAAATAAACATCCCAATATTGAACTGGAATGTTAAGGGCTTTTAATGAATTATATTGTTTTGTAAAAGTTGTAATAAATTCCCTTAATAATTTTAAATTTGATTCATCCTTAAGAGGTTTTAGAAAATATAAATTTTGCATATAAATTTCAATTGTTCTTTCGTCATTATCGTAATGTTCGATTAAACTGCTCCAAACCTGCTCGTAGTTAGCTGAGGTAAAAGAAACCCCATTAATAAAACTAAATGCGTCGCCGTTGCGTAGACTTTCATTTAAAAAGTTAAATTTAAATATCGTCGCGACTTTTGAATTATTATGAACCAGTTCCATAAACATTTCTTTAAAACTAATCCAATTCGTATATTTGCCGTCGAATGTAGGAACAGGGATATTGGGTAGTGGCAATGGAATTACATTAGCAATATTTTTTCCTTCATCATCGTTTACCATATTCACTCTTTGTGCGCCTACTGTTGATAATTTTTTAATCAAATCTAAAATCTTTGATTCAACAGAAGCCACTTCATCCTCAAAATCATCTATCGAATACAACTTAGCATCATCTGGGTTTATAAGTTCTAACTCTGACAAAGAATTTTCAAATTTACTGCTCAATTCTCGGACGCGATTCAAAATAACTTCCAATTCCGACACTGTACACTTTTCTTTAATAGTGTTAAATTTATTTTTATTTCGAGTTAACACCCCTTTAAGACTTATCAAAGACCGTTTGAAATATGTCTCATCCATTTTGATTATCGTAGACAATAATTTAAAATGTAATTATAAATTTCAAATATATAACCATATAACATAAGACTAATAAACATAAAGCTATATAACATAAAAACCTCACTAATATTTTAAATGAATATTTGTTGATTTTTTATAGAGAATATTAAATTAAATCCAATTCTTATTATTCTACTACCTTTATCCAAAATTTGTATTTGTATGTTTGTGGTTGAAGAAATATGTAGATAACAAAATTAATTTTTCGTATTTTTTCGTTGATTTCGTTGAATAATCGTCGTTTATGATCAAGGAACGATGTTATGATAATCATCAAACATAAATTCACTAAATGCAAATGGCGTATACCTTCACAGACAATTGAAGAAATATGTAGAAAACGAAATTAATTTTTCGTATTATTTCGTTGATTTCGTTGAATAATCATCGTTTATGAACAAGGAACGATGTTATGATGATGATCAAACATAAATTCACTAAATACAAATGGCGTACACTTTCACATATAATAACTTTTTATTTTTAATTTATAATGTAAGGTCACGTTCACGTATAACTTTAAAATACACTATTCTTAATTTTCACTGTCGATGTGGCTCGTAAAGGACCCAAAAGTGCTCCGTTGAATTTGTGGACTGTAATATTTTGTTGAGGAATTAAAACACCATTTTTCTAATAATGTATTTATTTTTATTTTATTTAATTTAAAACAGAATTTTAGGTCTATCACTGTTGATCTTTAAAACGGAAGTGTTTTTATTTCAGTTTTCTGTATGTTTACTGTTCTTTGTTTTATTTTAATTTATTAAACAAAAGGTATTGTCAGATGAACAATAATTTCAATCATTTTTCGTTGAGTTTTATTTAACTCTCTATTTTTGAATTCAACAATGTGGAACCGGTAAAACATTTTTAATATCGTTGATCCTTGGGAAGATACGGTCACAAAAAAATTGCTTTGGCAATTGCATCGTCAGGCATTGATGCAACTTTGACTTTGCATTCAAACTATCATTAGACATTCATAACAAACCAAACGCAATGTGTAACATTAAAAAAAGGCGGAATGGTAACAGTGTTGCAAAAAAGTTCGATCATAATCTGGAAGGAGTTTACTATGGCTCATAAACATTCACTTGAAGCATTACATAGAACGATAAAAGATTTAAACGGTAACGATAAAATTTTCGGGGCGTTTTTGTATAGGTGTGGCAACTCACGCTGGGTCCTGCTAGTATAATTATATATGCAGAAATTGCCACTTTCTAAAAAAACTGCATGCATTTGAGTTTTGAAAAAATTACAAAATACTAAACAATAAATTTTAATAAAAGTTGCGTCTCACTGTAGCCATAGAATTTTTTAATTAATTGGCTTTTATATTTCCGGAAAGTAATATGACGTTTCACATATTCATGTAATTTAGGAAAAAGAATGGGATCAGAGATTTCAGTACATACAAATTTATTAATCATTTCATTTCCATCAATTCTATCTTCATCTGATAAATTTAACAAAATATGAGCATGCGGAAGACCACGTTTTTGAAATTCAATGGTATATATAAATGCTTTGACAGAGCCGAAAATCTTTTTTTTCACTAAACAATCTATGAGCTCTTTAAGTTTCCCTTTAAACACACGCACAACAATGTAAATACATTAAAACAACTAAAGGAATTTCTATTTCATCATTCACCACATTCAATTCTAAATCATCATTCATTTCTTCATTCACAACATTCATTCACAACATTACCATTCATTTCATCTATCATAAAAAAAACAAACAACTCTAACTCTTTGAATACGATAAACTTTAAGAAATGAAATTTAAAAACACTGAAAAGAAAACATAAAATACTATAATAAAAATTCTAACAATCTCTCAAACTATCATACCAAACACACACATTACAAAATTGTCGAAAAAAACAAAGAAAAATAACGTCTATACTCTACCAAATCATTGCATAAACTGAAAAAAAAATATAAAATACTATAAACAAAGAAAGACTTTTCACAACATTACCATTCATTTCATCTATCATAAATAAAAACAAACAACTCCAACTCTTTGAATACGATAAACTTTAAGAAATGAAATTTAGAAACGCTGAAAATAAAATATAAAATACTATAATAAAAATTCTAACAATCTCTCAAACTATCATACCAAACACACACATTACAAAATTGTCGAAAAAAACAAAGAAAAATAACGTCTATACTCTACCAAATCATTGCATAAACTGAAAAAAAAGTATAAAATACTATAAACAAAGAACGACTTGGACGATCCCATTTGATTTGATTTGAGGGGAGGCAGTTGAATTCAAAAATACATTTAAATTCGTCTATAACTTTTTTATTTATGACCCGAAAAATCCCAAAAATCTCTCAGATCTAGGTTACAGTAATATCAGTTAGCAGTACAAATTTGGAATGAGTGAAATTCGAATAAAAAAGCCTTAGGCTGTACAAAGCACAAAGTAAGCGTATTAATATATAAGATTAGTAAATTTTTTTGATCCAATCATCTTTAGTCAAATTGATGGAAAAATTTATGATTGAGTGCTATCGAATAACGGTTAAAATTAATTAGAAAAAAAATCTTATTTGTTTTTTGTGTAAAATTTTAACTATTTTGACATTATCCGAGTGAAGCGCAGTTGAGTTATTATAATATTCTGTAAAACGCTCACAACAATTTTAACAACAAGATATTGAACTAAGTTTTTTTTATCAAAACCATTTCAATAGTCCCTGGGCCCGCGCCGATTTCTTGTGATGATTAAAATATATTTTATACTTTGTGAGGCGCTTGTCCTTGACGAGCCCGAAATCGGCCGCTTTTTTGTTCGGCAAGTTCCAAAAAACGCCGATTGCCCGCGATCCTGTAAATTTGGAAATTTGATTCAGAACACGAGGGTAAACTTGGCCGACAAACATTTTTCTGTTATTGTCTAGTCCGACAACCCAAACATACCAAAATGTCAGTTGTCGGACTCGTGGTCTAAAATAAATTTCCAACCCCCATAGCTAAAAAAAAATTACAAGATCGCAGGCAATCGGCGTTTTTGCGGCAGTTCGTCGATGAAAAAGCGGCCGATTTGAAGAAAATCGCAGAACAAATGTGTAACGATTTTTGGAAATCGGATTTTGGATTTTGAAAAGCTCAAAAAACTATATAAAAACTGAATCTAAGACAAACAGAATTTTTACACTTCTCGGAAATCTCTTATATTATGAATCACAGAATGAATAATTAAA
This sequence comes from Diogma glabrata, assembly GCA_963693315.1. Taxonomy (NCBI): domain Eukaryota; kingdom Metazoa; phylum Arthropoda; class Insecta; order Diptera; family Cylindrotomidae; genus Diogma; species Diogma glabrata. The sequence continues at coordinate 370,431,930 of OY856186.1, forward strand.
CAAAAACTATTAATTGGCTAACATGAAAAGTAATTTATTTAAAAACAAATCAAAAATTATATAAATTAAATTCAATAAAAAGCTTACATTAATTCATCTTGAATGTTGATCCGCTGTACCTCTTTAGCATCTTCTTGTAATTGCATCAACATTCCCACTTATGAAACGCACTAATACTAATTAACCCATTAACAGTCCCACATATATTGACTGAATAAATTATTTTGATCTTTGTCTCCTTTCATGCTATGTATTTTTTTTCAAACGTAAATTTCTTTTCTCGTTAATGGCTTTAATATACTTGTCAGCAAATTTTTCCCATACATAATTATTTATCGGCATTTTGTGTTGTTCGACCTACAACTTATAAGCTTTCAAATTTAGAAAAAGTTTAGTTTTTTTTCCGTAAACCAACATTGTTAAAAACCAATTGCTTTATTTATTATTTTGTATTTACAAAGAACAGCACAAAAAATAACCATTGCAATAAAATTCGATAAACAATTTATTTGCACTTATAAAATTTTATTTGCACATTTGACAGTTGAAGACTTGGATTTATCTTTATGATTTAAATTTTAATTAAATTCTAATCTTTTCGATTTTAAAAATTATACTAAGCTAGATCCAAACAATTTGATCGTTTTTATAACATATTATCATCTATCTTCTGTTTCATTTTCCATCAAGTAATTTTCAAATTCAAATAAAAAAATCATCTTGCAAAACTTGTATTTTTAATTTGCTTTAACTTATTTAAATCATCAAAAAAAATGTACAGTGGTATGAATAAACGTATAATTGAAGAAAATTAATAAAATTATTATTGAATTTGAAAACTACTATTTTTAGAGTAAACATTGAAAATAGTCCGTCGTTACAAAAGTTTTCGGGCTCGTCAAGGCCAAGCGCTTCACGAAGTATAAAATATGTGTCGATGTGGGCCCAGGGACTACAAGTTGCGTTTACTTCCTTCTTGCGAACTTTATTTGGTTCGAGCTTGTAATGGAGGTCGATAAAAAAAACAAAGTCAGTCGAACGGAATTAGATAATTAGTTAATAAGAATTATTTGACAGAAAATCGTTCTCAGTTTTTTTACACGCGAAATCACTTGTGGTGAGATATTAACTTTATAGCTCAAGATTATAGATAATTTTTCATTTGCGTTGGAAAGGAAAGTTTATTAGTGTGATTAAAAAACAAGAGAAAAAATTTAAAACAATTTATTAGTGCAAATTTAAATTAAATTGCATTGAAACAAAAGAAAAAAAAACAAATTTTGATAGTTATTCTGCTTTTTTTTGTACTTAAGGGCGTCGGTCGGATAAAGTTGAAGTGTGTTCAATACTCGTTTAAAATCAGCCTAATTACGGTGGCAGTAGTTGTATGAAGAAAATTTTACAACTTTTAAGTTCACTAGAAGAAAGGGACAAAAAAGAAAAGAAAGAAAAACCCTCGGCTTTTGGGGTCAACAGAGTTCCTGTTTTTGTCTTTGCATATGTAATTCTATTTACACAGTCTCATTTGGGTACACATCTGATCGTTTGTACTGGACTGGAGAGAAAATTAATGTTCCAACTCACAAAGCTAACGCTCATCGGATTATGACTCATCCATGCACGCAGTCCTCCGAATGCTTTTTGCTTTTTTTTAATTGGTAGTTAGGCATGTTTAGTGCTAATGATAACGAATTATTTATTAACATCTCTGAATATCCAAAGATACCATGTTTCTTTTAGGAATTTGTGAACGTTGTTTTTGGGGACTGGAGAATCTTGGGGATTAAAATTATCAGGAAATATGCCATTATACCTTTAATTAGCCAATAATATTTTGTTAGGATCATTAACGTTTTATTGTATTTTTTTCTTGGTTTTGTTATACATATATGTGTTACTTATTTTTGTTTATATATCGCTAATTGTTTATATGTCTTTATTGTACTAAATATTTTTCTATTTGGAAAATCTGACTATCCTTCAAGGAATAATTAATTCACTGGCTAGTCAGATTTTCTTATTTTTCATTGAGAATAAATAAATAAATAAAAAAAAAAAAAACGTTATCTGCAGAAAAGGGAGAAGATATGATGGGGGCAGTATGGTTTAATCGATCAATAATGAAAGCTGCACGAAACATGGATTGTAACCAACCAACTGATCGTCAACTATGCGCAGCACCACATCTGTATGCCACGCATATAACAAAAGTTCCAGATTCATGAGACAAATTAAATTTTTTTAGAAAAATCTAGTCTTACTCTGCATGGACTGAAGCAATAACAAATAAACTCATCCAAAACTTGCACTTCACACATATATCATTTTCGTCTCTCAGATCCAGTGATCACAATTATCAGCTAGGCTGTGATCAAAAGGTGAAAAGCATACACAGCCTGAAGCGTCTACTAAGTTTAAAACAAGCTCTGCAGTCAAACCAAAATGTGTATATATATAATTCTTCAGCTGTCAATCCCCTTAATCCCCCGACGATTCCAGCTTACAAATTTAATTCCTAAATATTCAAAGATTTATTCAAGTTTCAAGCAAAACTTAATCAATTCTAATAATTTATATTGTTAATCTCAACATAAAATTCAATGTCATATAATTAAATAAACAAAGAGACAAGATCATCGAAATAAAAATACAAATAAACAATTTCTTATGTAACACAAAGCACATTTTTTTTGCATTCCTCTCCACTCTTCAGTCTACACAAAAGCAAATATTATTTTAAAGCGTGAGAAATAAAACAATTTTGTTTTCGTGGGTTTTTTTGTGTTGTCACGCGACACTAAATACACACGAAAAAAAATGTATCAAGTTTTTGGAAAAACTAAATTGAAACGCGTTTTGATTCGTTTATGTAATAAATTTTGATTTTGTTTTATATAGAAAAATGAAAAGAAAATTGGTTGGAAATGAAAAATGATGAAAATATTTTATAAACTTCAATTTATTTTTGGCAAAATATCAATTTAATTTGCTTTCGTGCGCGTTATGATAGAGTGAAAATTTTTCGGATTGAATTAAATTGGATTTTGATTAGAAATTGAATTTTTTTTAGGAGGTTGTTGATAATTTTTTTTACTTTGTGTTTATGTATCGACAGATTAATTGTGTCGAATTCTCATCGTTAAGAATAAATATACGGGAATCCTGTCAAGGGGAAGTGTAAATAATTAGCACTGGTCACTGGTCGCTGGTCTGGTTGTGTACAAAATCGAGGTTTTCGTAACCTGATTTGCGACAGTTACATATTAATTACAACAGCTGAGTTTCTTCCTAATTTTGAAATTCGCTAGATTTTCTTTTATTCTTATTTCAAAATTTACTCCATTTAGTCCTACATACATTAAATAACATTCATTGCATTTGGTGTCCTAAATAACATATTTTTTAATAAAAAGTGTTATGTTATAAGAATTACAATGTGAAACAACATGAGTTCTGAGGTGCTGATGAACGCTTTTGTTAAACCTTTGTGGATTTAAACCTTTGTGGATATTGACATATTTTTTGTTATATCCTTAGATTAGTTACTTAGATAATGCAAAATAAATATAAGAATATTTTTGACAAAATAATTTAAGTTCACACTAATTGCCCCACGTTGTCTACATATTACCATTTAATTGAGGACTAATAGTTTAGTTCGGTTTGCTTAACATTTGCTTCCGATTTGCTCCCAACTGCCGAATATATCATTTAAATCACAGAAAATTTAAACAAAATACTTGAAATTTTTTTTGCAGTTTTTGCTCCGAGTGGCATTCTGGAAAACCTCTGCACTGGTTTAATATCGTTATAACCTTTCGAAGATTCAAGCTCCCACTAGTCACAGCGGGTCCAGACATCAAGCCGGATCAAACCACGGTCAAAGAAACATTTTCTTGAAAATCTTTAATAATCCATCAAGCCCTTGTCTGCGAGTAAGACTCGACTAATAAAATTAAAAGAAATAATAAAATTATATTGTTGAGGGAACTAAAAAGTTTGGCATATAATTTAACAGTCCATTTTATCATGTTGTGAAAACTCGTGTTCTTCTTTATGGATACACATTTTTGTTTCTGTTTGCTTTTTCTTGCTTTTTAGAGTTCGGAGTAATCGGTTTATTGAGTTTATTAGTCCATCTCCTATATTGACTGCTGGAGAATTGTGGGTTGGTCGGTCATTTTATAACTTGCCATTAGTTTTCTGTCCATATTTTATCTTAGTTGACATTTCTTAAAACTTCGAATTATTTGGATCAGTGTGACATAGTTCATCTCTTTCCATTACGTTCCATTACGTTCAAGATTTTACCGCACATATGTTACCAGCCGTAAAAATTGGATGGTATTCGAGTTTTTGTCAGCTTGTTATTACTTTGTGTTTGGAAGCTTCTCCAGTTACTTTGAGATATTATAGAACATGCTGTTTGACTTGCATTTTGTCATTGATTTTTGAATTGAGTTCATTTTTAGAATACGATCTGAAGATAGTGCACTTTTTAACGACACCATATTGATCTGGCTAAAAGTGATGGATTGACTAGTAAAAAGTCTGAACTATTCTTCCTACCAAAAAAACTTCAAACGCTGTTCAGACTATCCTCGCTTCTGCGCGTTTGGGTTGCAAATTTGCGTTCCACGTCGTCAAAGTCTTACTTTATCAGTTCTTAATAGACAAAAGTTAATTTTGTACAAAAATAAATTGTTTTTCACGAAAAAAATTTTCAAAATTGTAAAAATTATGAAATCACTCAGTGCAGTCTGTGAGTTCGATTATACCATTTCTCAGCCTATCGCAAATGCTGATTTGGACCCGAAATTTCACAAGAAGACAGATTCAAATGAGCAAAGAAGAGAGACTCTGATGACCCCAAAAGTCGGAGGAACCAAGACCATCACCCACAACACATAAAAAAAATTACTACACTACAATTACTACACAGGAGAAACTTTAATTTCATTTTTCCTGTTCTAAACGGTGATCCATTACAAACATCAAAAGAGGTTAGATATTTGGGTGTGATCCTGGGTAGCAAACTAACCTGGAAGTCACACCTGAAATATATCTCCGATAAGGCAAACAAAGTTTTCTTCACATGCAGAAACCTGTTTGGGAAAACATGGGGTCTTAGCCCAAAAATGATACTTTGGTTGCACCAAAGTATTATAAAACCAATTCTTACATATATGCAGCTTTAGTTTGGAAGCTAATCAAGAAAAGGAAACATGTAGAAAACGCCATTATTTAGAATTACGCAAAAACTGTTGGGGTCTAAAATTCCAAAATATATTTTTTAGAAATACTGAAGTGAAGCCCTACTTGACTCGATAAAAAAATGTATTGTCTCAAAGGCCTCACATCGTAACCCTGTTAACCAAACGAAAACCATTTTATTTTTTGTTTTAACCCCTCATCTTGTGTAGGTTAGCTTTATACGCATGCCAAATTTCAGGTTCATTGAATTTAAAGTATTCGACATAATCAAAATAATGTGAAAAACACGTTTTACTCTCACCAATAGTGTTCCGTATAAAAAACGGAACCCTAAAAAACAAACCGAGTATCAAGCATAAAATATCTGTATGTACTTTTGGACCAAAAACTTAACTTTAATTTGCATATGGATTCTGTTATTAATAATGCAAAACGAAAAGGGGGTTTTGTTAGGCGGTTTTCACAGGAATTCATGGATCCCTATTATTTGGTGTCCTATGGCCTCTATTATTTGGTGTCCTATCTATAATGTTTGGGTAGATAAAATCGAAACTACTCAGAGGAGGTATTTAAAATTTTGCTTTGAGAGCCAATCCGTTTGGCAACTCTATGGATCCATTGATTTCAAATAGAGATAAATTGCTATATTAATATATCTCCAGCCCTATTTTATTAGACGTGAAGTTGCCAAAGCGTTGTTAATATGTTGATTGTTGTACTGTGATATTGATGCTCATAATATGGTCTTTCTATTACCGATCCATATCCCAAACTATTCACTCCATTCATTCCATTGTTTACTGAGGACATTCAATCAAAATTATCATTGGATTGATTTTGGGCTCCCGTTATCGACTATTAAAAAAAGATTGCTTATCATATTATTTAGTACTGTACTAATTCTGTATTTATTTTTTAATTTGTTACTCTTAAATAACTTAAATAAATAAATAAATTAATTAAATTAATAAATTACAATACACTAACATATTTAATGTTGGAACATTACATTATATTGGGACCGTAGAGGTACTGCTGGTTACAAAATGTTTGTCGGGATATATGCTGAAAAGCTATAAAATCATCTATTTGGTATTTATTATACATATAAATATATGTTGTTATGCCCCAAAATGTAGCGTTTGGGAAGACCTACAATAAAATACTGAAGTAAGAACAATTTGACTTCTTTGTAAAGGTGTTAGAGAAGGAGTTAGGGCTGGACAGTTATATCTAACAGCAAAGACTATATCCGGAACGAAACACTCTTCCATGTTCCATCTGTAGCATCACATTACATTTATCATTAACATAACATAATCAGGCAGTACAAGTAACTTTTAGCTCAACCTCGAATTATAAAGGTTATATTTTCCCAAATATAGATTATTATATATTTGAATTGTCTATATATGAATAGTTTAAGTTTTTTTTATTATTCTTTTTTTATATAAAACGAAACAAAAGAATTGAGTAAATATGACCTCTTCTTGTTTTATATTGTTTCAATGTGTTGAAACATGAAAAAAACTCCAAATATATATGATCGTTTTAAAGTTTATATGGCTTTTGATGTAAAAAGATCAGCTGGTATAATAATATTAGCAACAAATGAGATGGTATATAAATGCTTTATTAAAGACTGACCCTATTTATTTTTAATTAGTTGAATACAAAGAAATATGCAGTTGGTGAATCAACAAGTGGTTTTATGTTATTATTTCGATGTAGTTGTATTGATGATATCAACAGCTACACCACGAGAAAATGTTTGTGAAATCATCTTTCTTTTCTCTCGTTTAGATTAAGTTAAATACTATTTATAGCTGCATTTTTCTTTTGTTTAGTAAGTTCGTGATCAATAATTTGCGAAAATTAAATAAAAATTGTGTTATCGAGTCGCAATTTATATTTAAAAGAAAAAAATTCGAGTTCTATCTTTTAAAAGTCGAGATTGATAGTTTGTAAAATTAAATTATCTTATATTTTGGAATAGTATTTGATAATTGGGAAATAAACAAAAAATATATATTTGTGAATAAAATTAAATTACTATAACATATTATTTATAACATTAATTATAGTAATATAACATTATTATAATATTATTATAATAATTACTCTTTTGGTGGTATTCAATTGAATACGATTGTTTTGGTTTTTCTTTTTTCTCGACGTGTTATTGCAGAAAAATTTAGCTACAAAGAACGAAAAATAAAGGAAATATTATTTCTTTTTTTTTAAGTGGAAAAAATTATATCACAAAGTAAAAACGAATTCAAGAAACATATCATTCGCGTCAAGGCTTTTGGATATAATAACGGGTGCGACATACAAGGACGAAAGTTGCCTTTCTACATTGGTTTTGTTTTCTTTTATATCAATCAACATTTAACATCCAAGCTCCTCACATCTATAATAAGTTAAGTTTTTTTGTACCATTATTTTTTTTGATTATTGATTCTTTAGATTTTCTTTTGAAATTTTTGCTATCGGACCATGGTCTGTTAAATTAATTTGTTTTTGAGATTTTATCTTGCGTAAAGGTTTCTTGGTTTTTGCTATTTTAGCTTCCTTTAAACATATCCTGGCTTAACATTACCTGTTGATATTGTTATAGTAACAATGTTGTTATAAATAGATGTTATTAATTGGTTTCAACAATTGCATGTAGATTAGGCGCAGTAATATTGGTATTATATTGCATTATTGATGTTATTATGTTGATTATGAAACAATCGCCGGTAGCATTGTATCGTATTAATTTACAATTTATTCACCAATCTTGGATGGCGGGTTAATGGGAAAGAGGCATGAGGAATTGAATCAAATTATGGAGTGAGTAAAACATTTGAATTTTTAATTGTAATAATTATATTCGATGTGGTGCGGGTGATGGTCATGGTTCCACCAACTTTTAAGGTTAACTTTTAAGTCTTTGTTTTTTGCTCATTTAATCCGAAGAAATGTATAATCGAATTCACAGTCTACGCGAGGCGGCAATTTAAAATCTCAAGACATGTAATTCCTCTTATGTTCCTGATTGTCATTCCACTATGCACAGTGATTATTACACTATGCTTACTAACTAACTATGTGTACTAAAAATGAAAAATTTCGTTTTGGTTTTAATGAAAAACATTTCCATTTGTACCTGCAGATACATTTGTATTTAAAATTGATTTAAACTTAATACTAATTCATTATGTATACGAATTTTGGTCGCATAGTTCTTAATTTTTCTAACTGTTGAGATAAATTGATATCATAACGAAAACTTACTTAACATACTTGAATGTTTTAATTTAATTAAATTCCCTAAATATTTCAATAAAATCAAAAAAATTTCAAGAAAACCATCCACTTTCTGTCACTAGATATGAGACTATAATTTCTGATTTTCTTTTTTTTGTGATTTTAGTGTGTCTTATGTAAATAATAAATATTTAAAACATAAAAAATAAATGGAATAAAAGTTCTTTTTAAAATTGCCATGTTTGAAAAACAAAAATTATATAAAATTTATTATTTTTTATCGCTGCAGTATTTTTATAAAGCCTTACTTAATGCCTTTCAAAAATGTTGTGCCCAACATGTAGCGTTTGGTTGAATTTACAATTAAATACAAAATTTTAGAAAACTTTGAATTCTGAGTAAAAGTGTCTGGCAAAGGAGGTTGAGACTTGGCAGTCACATCTGACAGTAAAGAAGACCAACTTCCGGAGCAAAGCACTTTTCCATTTTCCATCTGTTGTGCTACAACATTACATAATTTTTTTCATTAACATAACCAGGCAGTACAAATAACTTTTAACTCACCCTCGAACAAATCTCATTAAATACATAACTTCATAAATTTAGTTTTGTTATATATTCATTTTCTTTACATAAATATTTCGTGTTATTTTTCTTTATCTCTTTGTTTTAATTAAATGAAACAAAGGAGTTGAGAAGATATGAACTTTTTAAGTTATGTATTGTTTCATTGTGTTGAAACATATAACTCCGAATATATATGATCGTTTCCAATTTTGTCGTGTAATGTTTCGATGTGTGAAGTTTATGGCCGATTAATATCTTGAACAGATGATGATATGATTGTTTTTATTAAAGGATAACCCCTATTTTCGGTTTTTGCTTTGAATTATCTGGAAGCTAAAGCAATATTCAATTGTGTAGAATCATAAATTAGCTTGAATTTGTAAAAAGAAAAAGAAAGCAAAACTCAGTGAATCGTTGCCCTCCGAAAACGTGTCAGTTTTTCATATTATAAAATTTGCTTTGCCGGGAGTATAATTATTATTTTTTTTTAATTGTTTGGTCGCAATGAAAACATACTATTAGATTTTGTTTCTGTGTGGTTACGGTCTACGGACCGTCCTGAATTTAGGGACGGCGACTTTGCCTTGACGGCCATTTAACACATAATCAATTTCGTGTTCGGATGGCATAATGTTAGGTTAATGGACTACCTGGTGCAGAATACATGTATGAATTTCAAGGGGATGAAGAAATAGCAGAAAAAGCACAAAATTGGAGCGGATAATCGTGAATTCAGACATAGTAATAAACGTGTTACAGGACGATTTCCGTGCGGTGAAAATTTTGCCATTATTCGAAGCACTGGCATCACAAAAACATTAATAAATAATAATTTTCGAGCAATGATTCAAATGGGGTTCGATGAAGTTAAATTATATCGATTTGATTGATGAAACGGATTGGAGATAAGATTTGGGAATACGAGGAAAGGGACATACATGGACGAAAGTCTCATATTCATCAACAAAATTTTTGAAGAGAAATTAACGGTTGTGCTTGAACGGCACAATTTAACTTTTAACTTTCCTCGTCTCAAAAATTCTTAACAAATTTCGAGCTATCCTGTGCTAAAATTAGGAAAAAACTAAAATACGTATCTTCATCGGAAATGGTCGGGTTTACATCATTTTCCACATATAAATATTTTAACACAGTGTAACAAAATATAACGGATTGAGCGATTTTTTAGCGAGTAACAACTATTGAGCGATTTTGATGAAACTTTGGCATATGAGCCGGTTTTACATGATGAAAGATAATTTTTATTTAATCAGAATTGGGTCAAGTGACGGCGTTCTAAAAAGTAATGGCGTTATTAACGAAATCGAAGTGCGACAAGGGTGACTACAGATCACCTGTTAATTTCAAACTTCATGCTTCGGAATTCCTATAATAGCACTGCTAATTTTTACTTTTTTATGACTCTGTGACACTGCAGTCTTTTATCATTAGGGTATTGTAATGTTAATACAATAGCAATAACACCTTAAACTGCCAAAACAAAACTTTTATTCAAAGTTTTTGTGTGAAATTCTATTAGATAGTCAAATTAGTTTTCTTCTTCTCTTGCGCAAAGAGCTATAGCATGTAGAAAAGTGTCAAAATTTAGCAATATAATAACGAAAGAAATCAAATCTTTTGATTCAAGAATGAGATTGTATTTCAACCGATGAACTTTTATAGGGTGAGCTGCTTCGCAACAGTATGTTAGAGGAAGTTTGATGTCGCGTCTTAATTTGTTCAAAAAAAGATTCATTGTTTTAAGCGTTTTTGAGCAAAGTTTGGATATCTACCTTCACCGATTTATTTGAAACTTCAAACATTTTCACGAAACAAGGAACATAAGTTTTTAACGAAAACTAAGACTATTTTGTCAACCTACTTTGAAACTTTTGCTTTTCTGTAAAAAAATCCATTGATGCTTTTGATGAAATTTTTTAAAAATCTTTTTTAGATCTTCTATGAATCTACTAAATTCTCTACATCTTAAGTGATTGAAATGTAACTAGCCAAAGGTTAAATTCATTACAACAATGTTCATGGTTTTAGCGTACTATGACTTAATTCGATGAGTTTATTGGATTGGTCATAGTTAAGACCGACTTCAATTTCCCGTTAATCAAAATTCAAAACCATAATTCGTATAAACCGTAAACGAAAAAAATGCCCTAAAATTCAACGTTGTATACTCACACTCGTATCTCCAACTTTTATACAAAATCATTACACAAATTAGTGTTGTTTACTTCTATGAACTGATTTTCCTTATAATTTAATTTCATTTTCCTTTAAAAATTTTTGAATTTTCTTGTGATAGATGATCATCAAATAAAAAGTTTTAACATGTTTTAAATGAAAAACAATTAAGAGAATATAGCAAATGATGACGATGATAAAATGTAGACACGAACTTTGTGTGATCTAATTTTTGTTTTTTTGGTTACATAACTCAATGAACGTTACATTGTATTACAAGTACAAATAAGATTAATAAGTTGTAATAGTTTTTATTTATAATTAATATCAAATTAGAATACACGTGTTGGATTGTATAATTTAAATTAGTAATCTACTTTGAAATTGGCGTTCAACAACTTTTCGTTTGTTATTTTTATTTGAGTTTTGATTTTACATAGTAGATTAATCTCAACTAGTGCACGAATTTATGTGACTTGAGCATAGGTTAAAATTAAGCAAATGAAAGGAACTTCCATAACTGATGAGGTTCGTGATTTAGACGACCCAAAAATCAAAATTTGAACCGGACAATTTTTAATCGGCTTCATACTTTACATACAACTACTTGAATAGTTGAAATAAAAACAGCTATTCTCTTGCAATTTGATTTCAAAGATACCCTGAATTTGAATTTCTAGAAATCTTTCGGACCACACTGTACTCAAATTTAAAACTTGAGAGCTCAGCGTTAGTCTTTCAGATTACGAATTTCATCAACAAATGGGATAACTGGACCAGACTAAATTTTAACTTTAATTGACTTTAATTTTTTTATATTGAGTATTTTTGGTACACAGTGTCAATAATTTACTATTTGTTTCATTCTTGATTGATAGAAACAGAAAGAAATTTTTCGTTTGATAATAAAAATAAACAAATCATTATATTATGTTTTATTTTATTTCTGTTTACATTTATAACCCAAAAAAATTGAATCAAGGTTGAATTAACCGTAAAAATATTGAAACAAATAAAAAATTTTAAAAAAAGAAACAGGTGTGATCGCGATTAACAATTCACTTTCTACTTATTAAGCAAAAAACTGATGGTTTATAAGAGATACAAATATTTGTGTAAAAACACATAAAAAAATGATGCATCAAATTCAAGTCCAAAGATGCCAAATTAGCAGAATGATCAAGCTTGCATATTGTGTGACTGGGGATTATCTATTTATCTATTCTTTTCACCAGATATTAAGCAACTGGTGAAAAACACGCGAAATCAGCAAAAAAAACCTGCAATTTTGGAAATGAGGTTTTAGTTTTGTATATTTAGGTATTGGAATTCATTGAAATCAATAAAAAAAAAATTCTGCGTTTTTAGTTTTTTTTTTAACCCGTTCTTAAGATACAGGGTGTTGAAAAATGAACAAATTGCTCGACCCTGGTGTATTGTAATGGCAGAACTACTCAACTGATTTTAATGTTTTATAGCTCAAAATGTAGGTATTGAACAGAGCTAATCAAAATAATAATTCACATTATACGACCTTGAACACTTTCTTTTAGAAAAATAACGGTAAAAAATTCAAATTCGATTTTCTAGAAATGCGTCTTTTTTAAATTTTTGATTTTTTAATATGTGAAAGGAACGTATATGCTACTAACATTTTATAAAAAATTCAGGAGGGGAAATTTTTTTGTTTTTTTTTAATTAATTTTATTGTAACACGCCTTAAAATTTTTCATCATAAAAAAAATTGGAGTTAAAAAATAAAGTTTTGTTTGGATTTACATGAATATTTTTATAATAAATTTTTAATTTCAGCTCAAAATAAATATTTTACACATTTTTTATTTAACTCAAAATAAATATTTTACACAATTTTTATCATTTATTTAATTTTACATTACCAAATTCCGTAGAGTTAGAATAACACCTAGCTAGGATTGATCCATCATTTGTAGGAATGTATGAGTGATATCCTCGTGTTTCAGGAATTGTTTTTAAATTGGCGTATCTATCAGCTAGTTGATTTCGTTTTGCAATGTAACCGTAACACGAGGATATATCACTCATACATTCCTACAAATGATGGACAAATCTTAGCTAGGTAGACGTTATTCTAACTCTACGGAATTTAGTAATGTAAAATTAAATAAATGATAAAAAATGGGTAAAATATTTATTTTGAGTTAAATTCAAAAATTTATTATAAAAAGATATAATATGTAAATCCAAAAAAAACTGTTCATTTTTTAACTCCAATTTTTTTTATGATGAAAAATTTTAAGGCGTTGCAATAAAATTAATCAAAAAAAAAAAAAAAATTTCCCCTCCTGAATTTTTTATAAAATGTTAGTAACATAATTACCTTTCACATATTAAAAAATCAAAAATTTTAAAATACGCATTTCTTCCCATGCTAGTTTTGAATCAAAACGGGTAGATTTTAGTGGCAAGAGTGATACTTGGCTAGTTATATTGGTGTGTCTTTGTGTGATGATCTCGGTTTCTTCGGCGTTTGGGGTTGTCAAAGTCTTTGCTACTTGTTTGGCTTATTTAAATCCGTTTACACAATTTCCATTGCGTGCATGTTTGATTACTTGCATGTAAGGAACTGGAAGAAATTATTTCTCGACAACACATGGCTAAAGCTCATTGGAACAAAATCTCGCTTAGCACGCAGTTCTCCTATTGTTTCCTGTTGGTGACGTCTCTAACAGGATCAGTGTACATTACAAGAAAAGCCTAATCACGAAATGAGCTATTTTCATTAATGTATCGATTGTAAACTGTCGCGACCGGCAAAAAAAACAGTCAGCTATAAAGATATTTAACCACAATCATTACTATTATCATAACATAAATAAAATAGTTTACAGAAAAACAATCATATACATTTTTTAAGTTTTATTTCTAGTTAGCACGAATAACTATTTCCAAAACACGACAACCAAATTTCCTATATAAAAAATAATAATTTTATCCATGTCATGGTCGTTTTTCGACCAAATACTGATATTCATAAAAAATCAGTTCGAAACATCAAAGATTTAATTTCCATAATATATCATTAATAACAGAACTCATTGTTAATCCTATTTTCATAAATTTGTTCTCGGGTCAAATGAAAAATACAATGAATTTAGGAAAGCAATTTTTCTTAGTTTTTCCTATCTTAATGAATCGACAACAAACAAATAAGAAAGACATTTCCTTCCCTCTAAAAATACGTTTTGGTATGAGGTGTTGTACGTAAAATTGATGAAAACACAAAAATTAATCTTCGGTTCTTACGTCAATTACACGATCGAAAATAAAAGAAAATTTGATTTATCCTACACTAAAAGACACTGGAAATCGTTGTCATGTTTGTTATTTGATTTTGTTGTTTGGTTTTGGTTCGTTGACATAGTATTTGCCGGGTTATAAATTCGTTAGAATTTTTTCTTATATTTTTATTGCTTTTTCTTGCTTTTAAAATATAACTTGACGAGAGTAAAAGACAAAAGCTAAGAAAATGGATTTAGGTCAACTGGTTTTAAGTTTAGAGTATTATTTGATATATCTGAAATTAAATTTGAGACATATATAATTTTATGTGTAAAGCTATAATGGTACCTAAGTGGTTATGGTTACGCGTTTGTGTGTTGGAGTGGTTTTTATTAGTTTGTTTGTTTTGCTTTTCTTGATTGAATTTTTTAAAAATAATCGATTAAGGTTTTAAGTGAAAAGGTCAAGGGAGGTCTTAAGTGAAAAGCCTTATCAAGAAAATTGAATGAACTGTTGAAATACATTTTTGAAAACTTACACCAAGTACTGTTTGCACAGTATTAATAATGCATCATTTTTGACAAGTATTGTTTAGTATTCAACACCTTATTGTTCCACAACACAGCAAACAATATTCCTATTTAGAATATTCTTCCAACAGCTTCAAAATTACAATAGTTGATTCTAGAAATGTCCAGTACACAGTTTCCAAAATAAAACACAAAGCATTTTTTTAATACAACTTAAAACTTTATTAACAATTAAAATAAAACTTTTCCTCTAATTACACGGTTTTATGTACCCGATACAGCGTTTCGATTACAATTAATTCATTCTGCCTAAAAATACCAAATTCAGCACAATCTAGAAAAATCGATCAACCGATCATTTGTAATGAACACTGATCCTGGTAGTACTTCATTAACAATAAGTGGACCGCGTGCCAAGCGAGTTTTTATTCCAGCGAGCTTCGGTCATGTGTGTTTGAGAAATAATTTCCTCCAGTTCAATATAAATATGCACGCAAATGAGACTGTAAACGGATTTAAATAAGCAAAAGCAAAGAGCAAAGACTCTGATGACCCTAAAGACCGAAGAAACCGAAATCATCACTTTCACACCAATACAATTAGAATTATTACATATAAAATTTTTAATAAATGTTTCACTCGCTCCATGATTTGTTCCAATTCTAATTCTTTATGCCCCTGAACTTTAAACAGTCATAGGGAATTCTAATACTACAACTGTTGTATGGGAGGTAACAGTATCCAATGATGTAGCAAAATAATGTCGTATCATGCAATAAATAGTCAATTATTGAATTTGTACGGACTTCAATTATGTAATAAAATTGTCGCTGCACTCAATAAACATGCAACTGCTGCGTGGTTTGTCTTATTGGATTGATTAATTAAACTTTAAACCACCGATCAAGATGCTAACCGTTGCGGTAGGATTATTAAATCTTTTTGTTAATATTTAATCGATTATAAATATTTAAGTGATATTTAAAGTCAAACTTCTAAATTTTAATCACACCAAACAATTTTATTATTAACCCGTAAAGAACATCACAAATTGTATTTTATGTTCGAAAAATAAAGAAAATCGTTGCACCGTGTCCACGTTTCACATTTGACTGGAATTATAGTACCCCTATTTTCAACTATTTTTTTTTGTTTTTTATATTTTATTTTATTTGTTTCTGTTTAAATTAGACTTCTGTTTACATCGACTCACTTATATGTATTCTAGTACAAGTTTATATAAAATAAACATGATGAATGCACATCATACAAAAATAAGATAGCAATAGATGCAAACGGGGTTGAGAAAGGTATGAGCACAAAGACGATAAGTTGTATGGATCACGTTGATTCATGCAAAAGAAAGTTTTTGTGGGACAACAGTCTCGTAACATGGTATTCTAAACATCTTTAATCCGGAATGTTCTATATACAAAATATCAAATAATGTTTATTTATCACCTAACTGTAAAAAAAGGTGATAGAAAACAAATCCAAAAAAGCATTTTCTACCCTTCCATGTAAAAAACAACAACAATTATGCGTTTCATAATCATTATTGCTGTTTATAACCATTCTGTTGATGATTGTTGATTATGAATTTGATTTCGTAATTTTGTACAGGTTGTCCTCCCTTATGTTAAATTGAATAGAATTTTGTGTTATATTTCGTTATGATTTTATTAAAATCGTAGCAATACCATCACAGAATAAAAATAGTTTGGTACATTCTATAAAACCGGGTTCAACAATTGACCATATGATTTTAACGTCCGACATTTGAAAAAGCAGTGTCAAACGTTGGAAGCGTATGGTCGATTGTACCAAATTTTAATTGATGGTACAAAATAAATTTGGTTGATCCCGTTTTGTAGAATGCACTAAATTATTTTTTCAGTGCAAGGTGCAAAGTCTTTTATTCTACCGAGGACTTAAATAGCACATTTGTTCTACAACCAATCCATTAAAACCATTTAAAAACAAGTTAAAACCTGACGCATCCAAAGATATAAACAAATTAGAAAGTGAAATCAATCAGATATAAAAATATACCCAAAAGTAAGAAACTCAGACTGCATACCTTAGCATATATAACATACACATGCAGAATGTTAAAGTAACTGAATTAGAAAGCTTCCAAAAACTTATTACTGAAGTAGGCAACAAGGATTCATGAAATTTCACATACACTTATAGCTAAAGCAACAACCAATGCAGCAGTAGATACTGTGATGGTAATGAAGCGTAGCAAGTCTCTTAGTAAGTCTGATTAAACTAAGGTAACATTTCTGCGAATCCCAGCAGTCATGCTTAGACCTTGATTATACTTATTTAAGCCTTCTTAATGGGTAACTTAGATCTCGTTTCTGTCCAAAATTTTATTTTATTATAATTTCAAAAACCAGCGATGGGATATCTTTTACTAAAAGGCAAGGACGATGAAGTAAAAACATTCACCATTAAGACAAACGGAGTTTTAATTCAAATGGGTAAAAATAAACAGATACCAGTCCCTGTGCTCACGCCGATTTCATGTGATGATTACCACATATTTTATAATTCGTGAGGTGCCTGTTCTTGACGAGCACGAAAACGTTTGTTCTGCGATTTTTCTCAAAACGGCCGCATTTTCGTACGGCAAGCTCTGAAACATTCCGATTGCCTGCGATCTTGTAAATTTGCCGCCACATTTTTTTTAACTGCGGCGGTTGGAAATTTGTTTTAGAACACGAGGGTAAGCTTGTCCAACCAAAATGTGTCTGCTATTGTCGAATCCGACAACTGACATTTTGGTATGTTTGGGTTATCGGACTAGACAATAGCAGACATATTTTTGTCTGACAAGGTTACCCTCATGTTCTAAATCAAATTTCCAACCCCCGTACTTAAACAAAAATTTACAAGATCCCAAGCTTGCCGAACGAAAGAGCGGCCGAATCAAGAAAATAGCCGAACAAAATTTTTCAGACTTGTCAAGGACGGTTCATGAAGTATAAAATATGTGGTAATCATCACATGAAATCGGCGTGGGCCCAGGGACTTTTAGTGTGCATTGGGTTTGAGAGGAACCCGGTCTAAATTCACGTTGCCTGACTGTGTGATATATATATAAGTTTCTTTTCAAAGTTTTATAAGTTTAAGGGCTATGATTCATGTAAAAGAACTGTCGTTCAATTAAAATAATATTAGCTCTGATTGGCTAAGGGGCGGTAACAATTTTTATCTGTAGGTCAATATTTTTGATCTTATGACAAAAACACTATCTTAAAGACTGTCCATTTTTATTTGAAGATATAAAAACATTACCTAGAAAATTTTGCTTAAAATCTGCTTTCAAAGTTTCAATTTCACCTTGATGTCTGGTGCGAGTTTTAGTGAGTTCTTGATGAATTTCATTTGGAAATTTTGATTCTAAATCATTTATCCGTTGGTTTAATACGCAACATCAGCACATGATTGAAATAATTCCTCTGAATTTGCATCTTCACTCCTTCTTTGGTCTGCTTTCAAAGCCTCAATTTCATTTTGATGTCTGGTGCGAGTTTTAGCTAGTTCTTGATGAATTTGATTTTTAAATTTTGATTGTAAATCATTTATCGGTTGGTTTAATACGCAATATCAGCACGTGATTGAAATAATTCCTCTGAATTTGCATCTTCACTCCTTCTTTGGTCTGCTTTCAAAGTCTCAATTTCACATTGATGTCTGGTGCGAGTTTTAGTTAGTTCTTGATGAATTTGATTTTGAAATTTTGATTGTAAATCATTTATCCGTTGGTTTAATACACAATATCAGCACGTGATTGAATTAATTCCTCTAAATTTGCATCTTCACTCTTTCGTTGGTCTGCTTTCAAAGCCTCAATTTCACCTTGATGTCTGGTGCGAGTTTTAGTTAGTTCTTGATGAATTTGATTTTGAAATTTTGGTTGTAAATCATTTATCTGTTGGTTTAATATGCAACATCAGCACGTGATTGAAATAATTCCTCTGAATCTGCATCTTTACTCCTTCTTTGGTCTGCTTTCAAAGCCTCAATTTCATCTTGATGTCTGGTGCGAGTTTTAGTTAGTTCTTGATGAATTTGATTTTGAAATTTTGATTGTAAATCATTTATCCGTTGGTTTAATACGCAATATCAGCACGTGATTGAAATAATTCCTCTAAATTTGCATCTTCACTCTTTCTTTGGTCTGCTTTCAAAGCCTCAATTTCACCTTGATGTCTGGTGCGAGTTTTAGTTAGTTCTTGATGAATTTCATTTTGAAATTTTGATTGTAAATCATTTATCCTTTGGTTTAATATGCAACATCAGCACGTGATTGAAATAATTCCTCTGAATCTGCATCTTTACTCCTTCTTTAGTCTGCTTTCAAAGCCTCAATTTCATCTTGATGTCTGGTGCGAGTTTTAGTTAGTTCTTGATGAATTTGATTTTGAAATTTTGATTGTAAATCATTTATCCGTTGGTTTAATACACAATATCAGCACGTGATTGAATTAATTCCTCTAAATTTGCATCTTCACTCTTTCGTTGGTCTGCTTTCAAAGCCTCAATTTCACCTTGATGTCTGGTGCGAGTTTTAGTTAGTTCTTGATGAATTTCATTTTGAAATTTTGGTTGTAAATCATTTATCTGTTGGTTTAATATGCAACATCAGCACGTGATTGAAATAATTCCTCTGAATCTGCATCTTTACTCCTTCTTTGGTCTGCTTTCAAAGCCTCAATTTCATCTTGATGTCTGGTGCGAGTTTTAGTTAGTTCTTGATGAATTTGATTTTGAAATTTTGATTGTAAATCATTTATCCGTTGGTTTATTACGCAATATCAGCACGTGATTGAAATAATTCCTCTAAATTTGCATCTTCACTCTTTCTTTGGTCTGCTTTCAAAGCCTCAATTTCACCTTGATGTCTGGTGCGAGTTTTAGTTAGTTCTTGATGAATTTCATTTTGAAATTTTGATTGTAAATCATTTATCCTTTGGTTTAATATGCAACATCAGCACGTGATTGAAATAATTCCTCTGAATCTGCATCTTTACTCCTTCTTTAGTCTGCTTTCAAAGCCTCAATTTCATCTTGATGTCTGGTGCGAGTTTTAGTTAGTTCTTGATGAATTTCATTTTGAAATTTTGATTGTAAATCATTTATCCGTTGGTTTAATACGCAACATCAGCACGTGATTGAAATAATTCCTAGCATATTAGAAAAATTAACTTTAAAAGTACGTTTTATCGTTGATTAATTACAATTAAATTGATTCAATTAATAAACTATTGTTCATACATTTAGATTTCAGGCTCGTCTCTACTACGTGTTCATTTTAAATATCGTTTTTAATCGTAAGAGCAAAATTTTTATTTAATTTTATTTCACTCCTATGGAGTCAATTTTATTATTTTCTTTCATTTCATATGCAGAAAAAGAAAATTAGTACTTTTTTGTTATTCTTTTTATTTATTTTAATACTTGGATAAAATTGTCAAACCATTCAGTAAAATAATTTTTATTTTAAAAATTTTTATTTTTAATACGAAGAAAAGCATCAGATTTAAAGCAATAATTAAATGTTAAAAATTAAATTAAATTTGAAAAAAAATTTAGGCTTGCGCCAACTACAAAATTAGTTTTTTTTTTACTTAATAGAAAAAAATAAACAGCTGTCAATTTTATTCTGTTGCGCGATTGCTGCGAAACACTGTTATATTGGGTCAGTGATTAATGATATGTTTTATTTTTCGTGCAAAAGTTTACAAATTTTGCAAATTTGCAAGAGGATAAAATTCATTAAACATGAAACCAACACAACGTTTTATCCTTCCAACAGACTGATATGTATTAATTTAAATTAAATTTTTTTTAAATTTATTGAAAAAACAAGTAAAACGAATGAAAAACAATGAATTTTATTTTACTTTTTTGTAGCATTAATTCCAAATAGCAAAATTAATTTTATTCAATTTCGAAACCAATTGGCCTGTTAGATATTTTGAAAATAAAATGACATTCAATCAAAGACATCAAACTTTATATTAATGAGACTTGAGAAACCAAAAAACAATAATAAAGTACCAATTTTTTCACAATGTAAATTCAATTCAATTATATTTTAGGGACAAGCGCATTAGTTTAAATTTATTGTTTTTTTATAAAATCAGAGCGAAAATGTTTTTGTTCATTCTTTTATAAACTACAATCAAATTATATATAAAATGCAATAAAAAAATTTATAACAAAATAAAATGCAATCAAATAAATTCTTTTATTGTGTTCCGCAGCATACACGCTGCAGAATAAAATTAACAGCTGTTCATTTTATTCTACTAAGACTAATAACGCACACAATTATGGTTATGAAAGAGTCAAAATCAGCCTATATTGTTGCCAGCAGGACAAAACAATTTGATTGAATTGAACTCTGAATTAAATTTTTTTGATTGTATTTTGTAAATAATTTGTTTTTTTTACAAAAAAAATCAACAAAAACATTTTTGCTCTGATATAAAAAACAATAAATTCAAACTAATTCGCATGCTCCTCTCTCGAATAATGAAAACGGCAAAGGCTACTATTACTATATTGAATTATATATTCATTGTGAAAAGAATCAGTATTTTTGATGATTGTTTTTTGGTTTCTCAAATCTCAATTCTTATTTACACTAGTAGTTAGTACTTTGACATCTTTCTTTGTAGGTCATTTTATTTTCAAAATACCAAACAGTTAAATAGGTGTAGAAATTGTATAAAATTTATTTAATTGTTTGGAATTAACGTTACGAACAATAAAATAAAATTTCATAGTTTTAAAAAATCGTTTTACTTGTTTTATCAAAATATTTCAATAATTTTAAAATAATTCAACAAACAACTGCAGTATAGCATACCCAAAAAATTTCAGAATTTCCATATTTTTCGCAGTCATCTGAAACGATTTTACACCCATCAACTTTAGCAATATTATTGAACCCACTAACGTTTATTCAACCGTCTTACTCTTAAAGAAGGATATTTTTTTTCCACTCCTGTCGAAATGTTATATTTTTTACCTTATTCGCTCTGAAAGAACGGAGTAAATTAGTGATAAAATTTTTTTTTATAATTTTATTGTGATTAACGCTTTAATATTATTTTTATTTTTAATAAACAAATTAATTTAATTGTTATTAATTATCAATAAATCTTACTTTTAAAATTAATTTTTCTAATATGCAAGTGAAAAGTAAAATTTTCTGTTTTAATGTTTTTATGTCTTAAAAAAAATAGAGCAATCTTTAAGATACTATTTTTGTCATACGATCAATCAGAGCGAATATAATTTTATCTGAATGACAATTCTTTTACATGAATTATAGGTCAAACCCATTTTCAGAGGAAATTTTAAACGTTTATCATAAACCATAATCCAATCCAACTAACAATTTGACTCCTATTTCAAATATAATTATAACTGAGCACAAAACACACTGTTTGTCAAACAATTGAATTTATGTTGGATATTAAAGTTAAATAAGATAAGTGGTCTAAGATCAATGTACGCAATTAAAAATATAATTATCGAATCAAGAACTTCTTTCGTTTTTTAAATCAGTTAAAATATTTAAATAAAAAGCAAATAGTTAACTGATGCTAATACATTCAATGATTTATAATATAAAAAAAATATTTTCCTAACTTTAATTTACGCATTCGATTGTTTTTTGTTTTTAATAAAAAATATTGCGGTATTACAATAGTGAATAGGTTGAGACCTGGGTGAAAATAAATGAAACATAGAATAAAATAAGATAATTTTGGCGTATTTTAGGCTAAAAAGTTGAATGGTGAATGAGTCGAAAAACAGCCTAGCAGAGCCTAACTGTTGGTGGGCTGTGTTGATGACGTTGTGTATAATATTTATATACTTATATTGTTTTGTATATTGCTAGCTGATGCGCTAGAGGTACGGTTGAATAAACATTGGTGGATTCAATAATATTCCTAAAGTTGATGGGTAAAATCGTTTCAGATGACTGCGAAAAAATATGTAAATTCTGAAATTTTTTTCGTTATGCTACTGCAGTTGTTTGTTGTTTTGTTGAAACTAGTGATTAAAAGTTTTAATTATTAAAAAATTTAAAATATATTTATTATTGCTTCGAAATTTGTTTTAATTTAAATAAATTCAATAACTTATATAAATGAATTATTGTTATTAGAATCTACAAAACAAACTTTTTTGTTTATATTTTTTATAATGCGTATCGAGTGTAAACACTCATTTTCGGACTACAAAAATATATTCAAGTATGTTTTAATATATTATTGTAATTCGAAAATAAGGGCGATGATACATGTAAAAGAAATATCTTTCAGACATAAAAAATTTCGCATTTAATTGGTTGAGGGGCGGTAACATTTTTTAAATATCAAAAAAATATTTTTGACTGAAAGACAGAAAAAATATCTGTAGGATATAAAAACATAACCTAAAAAGATATTTTTTGCTTGACAGTTAAAACTGGTTAACTGCAAAATTGATTTTAAAAGTAAGTTTTACCAATATAATTAATTACAATCAACTTAACTTGATGATTTAGCTACAATTAAAATAATTTGTTTACTTATTCATGTAGATTTAGATTAGGCGATAATCGCAACCAAAAAATAAAAATTTGGTCCAATGTGAAAATGCCTACATCTATATGAATAAGTACAAATTATTTTAATTGTAATTAAATAATCAAATTAAGTTAATTGTAATTGATTATTGGTAAAACTTACTTTTAAAATCAATTTTTCAGTTAATCAGTTTTAACTGTCAAGCAAAAAATATCTTTTTAGGTTATGTTTTTATATCTTACAGATATTTTTTCTGTCTTTCAGTCAAAAATATTTTTCTAAAATTTAAAAAATGTTACCGCTCCTCAACCAATTAAATGCGAAATTTTTTATGTCTGAAAGATATTTCTTTTACATGTATCATCGCCCTAAGTGTTTACACACGAAACACGTTATAAAAAATATATACAAAAAAGTTTGTTTTGTAGATTCTAATAACAATAATGCATTAATATAAATTATTGATTTTATTTTTATTATTCTTAAAATCTACAATTTAAAGAAATTACCAATCAATACTTCAAATTTTATTACCTTTTTGTTTGTTAAATCAACTTCAAAATAACGTCATTATGCTGTGCTAAAATTTCTTATTATTCTGTTAATGCAATCGGTATACTCGTAAAATATGATTTTAGTTGCACTTGTTCTTTTTAAAATTTTATTTTGAATAGTTAAGTTTGATAAAATAGATATTGACAGATTTAAGATATTTAGTTAGTGTGTATGAGCGATAAAAACCTTTGGTGAAACCTTGTTTGATTTTTAAGCTAAATTCAAAGTCAAAGTCTTCGTCTAAGTTTTTTAAGTTTAAGTCAAAATCAAATTTAAAGTCAAAGTATATAATCTTTAAGTTTTGCCCCAATAACCTTATAGATTTTATTTTTAATTTCTTTTTTAATGTTGTGTAATAGGCTTTCCAATATGTGTTTACAACAGTCAGGAACACATAGGTTGACATAGGAAATAAAAATAAAATAAGTCACAAAAACTGTGGTTGGGATAAAATTAATTAAAATGTTTAATCAATACTTTCCCGTTCAAATCAAATTAAAAACAAAACTCCATTTAATTTTTTTTAGACTTAGCAATTAAATTAAAAATAAACATGCGACAGCCAAAATTCTTAGAAAACGTTATAAAAAAATCGTCTATAAAAGCTAAGTATAGCAACCAAAAACTTAAAATGATTAACAGCTTTGCAGGTAAATGACTTCAGCCAACTTTTTTTGTATATAAGTGTGTTAAAACTGAAAATAAAATTTAAATTCTTAAATTATATAACATAATATATAATATATATCCGCCTTACGTATTTCTGTCTGACGTCGATTGTTGAACCAAAATTGTTGTTAATGAAAAACGTGTACGAAGTTCACGTGCGTTTGTCATTTTATATTCACGAGTAAAAGTTTCATGCAACAACTCCATTTTTGTTCTATTTTTGAAAGACAAAATAAATTATTTTGAAATATCTCTAGGACTTTTTAGGTTTTAGTTAGAAATGCAATGTAATCAATATTTGCCACGTGAGAAAACAATTATGAAGTTAATTCTGACGTGTACTATAAATAATATGTTATGATTTTAAAAATGGGCAGTCAGAAAATGGAATTTTTATAATTGCATGAATTTCGGTGGAATTAACATCGATCAGATTTCGGTCATCGAAATCGCTGAAATTTTCGTGGTCATTGAGTTTTTCCGTCTCACCATATAAAGTTATACGAGGGTTGATATCTTCAACTAAACAATAACAAGAAATCAAAAAACAATACTTCATGACTAAGACTGTTAATAGAGTTCATCCGCCGCCCCGTAACATATCACCTTCGCAAGAGATATCTCACTGTTTTAACGGTAAGTGATATCTCACGTTTATTTGTATATCAATAGTAGGAACTAGCGTTTGCGGGGTTGTCACACTCGTAGGTAGATAAAAAATCTACAAATCAACAAAAACTGATCTTGGACCTGGGAAGGCCTGGACCTAAGGATCCCCCCTAGTGTGCGCCTATTGATTTCGATGATTATAATAATTCACCTGACATCATGTTTTTTTATAGAGAAAACGAACTACACCGAAAAAAATAATTTGGAATATTCTACAAAACGGATTCAACCAAATTAAATTTGTAGTGTCAACTAAAATTTAGTAGAATTGACCATACGGATTAGTAGATTTGAACGTTTGACAAAGCATTGTCAAATGCTAAAAACGTATTGATTGTACTAAATTTTAGTTGATTGTACAAAATAAATTTGGTTGAGTCCGTTTTGTAGAATATACCAAATTATTTTTTTCAGTTTACGTCAAAATTACTGCATCTGAATAGCCCTGTGAGGTACATCAATTATTATAAAACGTTCAATCAAGTAAATAATGCTGATACTGTATATAAAACTAAAAAGTGCTACGAAATTTTTCCTTCACTCCCCCGCTGTGAAAAAAAAATTCCTTCAAAATTTTCTTTCCAACCGACACATGGCGGTCTCCTTAGACGGATTTTCTTCAGGGTCTAAACTAACTAACGCTGGTGTACCTCAAGGCTCAGTATTGTCCTCAATCCTATTTTTGATTGATGCTGTGCTGCGCGTATATCTTCAAATCCTCCCCTATGTTGTGTGTGTAAGACATTTGTTAGTTGATGAAAATCTGTCTGCGTAATTATTTTTATTAACTCGATGATGATTCGATGGTGGTTAAATCAACCACAGGAGAAAGAATATTTGTATCTTATTTATATTTTATATTTCCCGTCCAAATATGTCCGTGGTCTAGAACTGTCACAGTATCCCAAAGTACGTTTGACGAGCGTCAATTTGTATCAGTGGATGCTTGACCGTTTTGAAGAAAGTCAATTGAGGTCGTCGAAAATCAGAGTGAAAATAAGAAATATTATTAAGCTCAAAACTGATTCTACCATTTATTGTTTAATATCATTCCTTTTATACATTTTTTTCAATTACAATTTTAATATACATAATCCCTTCTCAAATCAATCATTATTTTTTAATTGTTTCCTCACAATTAACAAAAATGCAAGTAATCAAAAATATGCATTTAAATTTAATGTTTTGAAATTTGAAGAAAAAAGTTTATTATTATTTTCTTTTATCGTAAACATATGAAATGATGTTTACGTTTTTCTTTATAATTGTTTTGATGAAACATAATTTTGCCATTGGGGATTCCTTATGAATTATTTATATTGAATTAATTCTGGGTTATCTAGTGAGAAGATGTAGTAGTATCTCTACAATATCAACGAATTGTTGAAAATCACCTGCAACCAAATAAATAGTTTTGCAGATGATAGTACTCTGCACAAGTTGTTCGAGCCCCTTCCTTCAAAAGGTAAAATACACGAACGAATTAATCCCGCCCGGAGAGACGCTGCCATTAACGTAAATAAAGACCTAAAAAAAGTCGCTGATTGGGGTGATCAAAACCAGTCAATTTCAACTTTACCAAAACACAGCTATTGATTGTTTCCAGATTAAAGAGCGAGTTCCCCAAGATATTTTATTCAGTATGTGTGATGAACCAATAGGTGAATGAAAAAGCATTCGTTAATTGGGTATCACAGTTTCAAAAGACCAACTCTGGAGCGCGTCTAAAAAACTCGGCCTCCTAAATAGATGCCAAAAAATGTTCACTCCATACCAATTGCTGCGTGTTTCTAAGTCCTATATTCGTCCCTGTATGGAGTTGTAATATCACGTCGGGTCACCACTGCAATAATTTGCTTTTTTAATTCTGTATTGTAGAAGTTTGCAACACATGTCACTTCACAAATTATTAATTTGATTAAATTTTCCAGAGTTTATATTTTTTTTAATTTAATTTTTTATATCTAATATTTCACAATTTTTATAATTTAATAACCAAAATTTTATAAAAATTAATTTTAACAATTATAGAAAAAAAATAAGTAAATTATTTTTATATTTTTGAGATACAAATCAGATAGCTTGGATTGCATTTATTTAAATATGTGCGACTGTTCGCGAGCGAAGTGATTTGTAAAAGAAAGAAGAAAAAAGTAATCGTTTTGACAATTTTATATCGATCATGTTCAAATGCGTGTGTGTGTGTTTATTGTCAGATTCTTGTTTAGGGTTGCCCACCATATTGAAATCACTACAGAGTACTGTTGTCAAGTTTGGGTGCTGCTTCTGTTTCCATCTTGGCCCCCTTGGACTCTGTTCAAAAGCGAGCTATACGAATTGTGGGTGATCGAGCTTTGACATCAAAACTTGATTCCTTACAACATCGTAGAAACTATTTCTGGCCTCGTTGTTTTTTACAATATCGTCACCAGCAGTGCTCAGATGAATCCAGCGGCATCATGCCTCAAACTTATTCTTACCCCCGTTCCACTCGGCAATCGTCTACCCGCAACCAGTGAAACGGTCGAGATCCCGCACTATCGTTCTGGAAGATCGCAGAAAGACTTCTTTGTCCGAACTGCATACAAATGGAATAGTTTGCCGGAATGCTGAGTCTCAGGTGGCGTCAACCCGCAGATGCTTAAAAAAAGCGTTCATCAACACCTTAGAACGCCAGTTGTTGTGGGAACTAGGTCTTAAAAGGAATTTATGTGTTGTAGTGACACATATTCTAAACCCTATACACAACACTTTTTTATTTACAAAAAAAAATTTTGTTTTTTTTTTAATAAAAAGTGTTGTGTTATAGGGTTTACAATATGTGTCACAACAACACATATGTATATCAATTTTTGAGTTTTTTTAATCCTCGCTAGACATTATAAAAATGACTTAACATCCCATGATTTTCTCTATTTACTTCATGCAATAATTCATTTGTTTGTTCTAAATTTATGATTATTTTACGGGCGGCAAGTAGGAAAATACACTTATGTTTTATATAGAAACAAGATTTTATTATAAACGGGCGTTAAGTTTAACTTTCAGCCACGATAACTAGGATGTATAATGTGTTTTACGATTCGTTTGTGCGTAAAATAAATATTTGTTGTTTTTACGTTGCTGTGTAAATAAATTCTCCTAAATTTTGTAGCGTATGACAAATACAAACGGTTTAAAATAATTTGATAGTTTTAGAAATCTTTATGAACATTTACTAACTAAAATGTTTGCTATAAACATTTGAAGGGTACAGGGGAAAACAACGTAAGTCCATTTTTTTCGAAATCGAGTTAATCTATTGAAGAAATAAAAAAGCTTTCAGTTGGTATATTCAATTTTGATGAATACCAAACCTAACCCATATAAATCAATTGAAAAGACTTCGCAACATTTTTGTATACCCAATTTACAGGGAAAACCAACTTAATTCACCATTTTGTACCAGCAAACGCCTCTGGCGGCACCGGTTCAAAACACTTTTATGAAACATGTCCATTCATTGTTTAATCCGAATTCACAAATTTTTTTGCATTTTAAAGACTTCAAACACAAAACTTCAATTTTCTCAAAATTGATTTTATGGACTTACGTTGGTTTTTCACCTGTACCCTTCATTTTTAACAAATGTAAAAATCTTTTTTATTCGCCTACATGTTAAAGTGGTACTTTATTACTGTGATTTGCGGCGTAAGTGTCACTTTTAACTATATATTTTTTGAGGTCATAGTTACGT